>JARHVA010001118.1:125000-202500 GCA_037957365.1 Torreya grandis | reverse complement strand
GTTTTCATGAACATTCATGTAGTTAATGCATATTAATGAAATTATTGTATTATGTTAATCAATAACATCTAATAAAAACCAGTTATACGACTACAAGATGGATAATCAAATCAAAATAAATATTAGAATGCAATATTAACCATAGAGACAATTAGTGAAAAGCAAATAATCAACACATTCTCAAAACACCATAAACATTTAATTCAATTAATCAGTCAAAATTGTAAGTGTGTGTTTGTTTATAGGTTTAGTTTCACTCTTTATATATCCAATGTAGACATTTTCATCATTCTCCCTTATGATATTATCCATCTATTCCACTCTGTGAGGGTGGCACAATATTGAAAACACCTCGATCAATAAAAAGATAATTAGTATGAGCTTATAATAGAATAATAAAATACTTAAAATGTATGTACATCTATGAACTACAAGTCAAATCTATAAGTGAAATCAAATCCATATAATATTATAAAACATAAAAATATAATATATCAAAATTCACATTGGAGTATCATCTAATCATAACTGAGCATGGAATAAAACATTAAAACTATTAACTATATAAAATAATGTCTAGATATAACGTAAAAATTAGAAACTACCAATCATTAGTTTTACTTCTCTAAGTAATATTAATGTAGTCTTTAGAGAGTGTGATGTGATGTAACATGATTTTTTATTTCATGTTTATATGTTATTTATTATATCACCATTTTTCACTACACTATTATAAGACATGATATGTTTTGGGTGGGGCATATGTATACATCTCATGTTTTTTAGTTACAAATGATTTATCTTACAAGACTCATTGGCACTTCAATCTACCTAAGTATATTTCTTAAGGATTACACCAAGATAAAGGTGGGTTAAATCATGACACATTATGTAAAATTACTATGCGATTACATTTTACATTTGATTATACTCATTATCACACTAAATGATCAATATATCCTCATTTGATTTTATTTCCCTATCTTTATGCCTCTTATGCTTAGTTTCATGCTTGTTTCTTATTAACTCATCAATGTTAAGTTATCTCTACAATGTTACATATATATTTTTATATGGTATCAATGATGTTCGATATAGTTTTATTCTTACTATGGTACCTTTATGAATATATTTTCTAGGCTGAGTTAGTTTTCATCCAACCATCACCTTTTTTATTATATCGATCTTAGCAAACATAGTCTTATTTTTAGCTTATTTTGTTATACTGCATCAATCTAGGACGTGTCCATAAACATAATTAATTTGTAGATTTTAGGAATGTGAATAGTATAAATAGGGTTCCCAAATGTAATTTTTATGTAAGTATAAAATTATTCTTCCTTGGTTGCACATAAAATGTTGCCTTCAATTGAAGAGGAAGAATTAGGGTACATGAGCTTATAATAGTGGAGGTATATGTTTGCACAAAGCCTTTGAAGTATTAAGGATATGATATTAACTAAAAATGTACACATAGGTATTCTTATTTACATATTGAGTTTCATATACAATAAATCTTATAAAGTACCACTTGAGCTAAGGGGAAGATTGATACATAAACAAATAAACCTAAGGTAAGTATCCCCATCACTAAAATATTTATTTTTCTTAATTTGGTACACATACACACACATACATATGATAAAGTAGTATGTTTTTGTATTTCATGATTATATTAGTATACACTTGCTAGTTTATATTATCTTTACATAATTTGAAAACCTTAAATACCTCTTGGTTATAATCATTAATCAAGATACCTCTTGGTTAATTCCTAATTTAATTTCTCCTTATTTTTTCTACCTATTTTACATTTTGGATTTTGTAAATCCTTTGCATATTAGTTCCTTACATAGAATTTATAATTATATCCTTGATATAATTTTTAAAAACAAATATTGAGCCAAGGGGGAGATTAATGCAAATATAAGTAAACCAAATGTAAGTATCACTATCCTTAAACTATTTATTTTGTTTATTTTATTTTTATTTTTATTTTTATTTATTTATTTTTATTTTTATTTTTATTTATTTATTTTTGTGTGTGTGTGTGTGTGTGTGTGGGTGCGTGTGCGTGCGTGCATGCGTACGTGCATGCATGTGTGCATGTGTGCATGTGTGTGTGTGTGTGTGTGTGTGTGTGTGTGTGTGTGTGTGTGTGTGTGTGTGTGTGTGTGTGTGTGTGTGTGTGTGTGTGTGTGTGTGTGCGTGCGCGCGCGCGCGCGCGCTGCGTGCGCGCGCGCGCGCGTGTGTGTGTGTGTGTGTGTGTGTGTGTGTGTGTGTGTGTGTACACATATTCTAGAGTATTATGTTGATATATATATAGACACACACACATATTCTATAGTATTATGTTGTTTTCTTCCATGATTATATTATTATATGCTTGTTAGTGTATGTTATCTTTAAATAATTTTATAACCTTAGTTAGGTATATATCTCTTAGTTATAATCATTAGTTTAGATACCTCTTGATTACTGCATAATGGAATTTCTATCTCTTTAGTTTACCTCTTTTACATTTTGGACTTAGGAAAGTATTTATTCATTAATTTATTACATAAAATTTATAATCATATATTTGATATCCTTTTTACAAATAACTCTTGCTTATATCCCCACCCCACTTTACAATATGGATTATTATATGTATGTTAGATCTAGTATGGCATTCTTCCATTTCATTTATTACATGATATTTTATATTTTAATCATATGAACATTTATAAATGTGTAATATGATGACAATAAAGTTTAAGTGCATTAAGAAAGGATTTACTATAAATGTTTAATTCTAGACAATTACCCATGAGGATCCTTTTGATTCCCTTATGATTGATAACAACATGAATGTACATGGATAAGTGTTGATTGATGATATCCTTAGAGGGTAAGTATTTGGATTTAAAAGAGATAATATTATCACTATCTTGTAAGGTTTTGATAATAAAATAAAAGAAAACAAGTTCAATATCACTTGGTATGGTAGTATCACACAAGGCTTAATAAAGTATATATTTAAAATTATTTGTCCTTTTGAGTAACTATAGGATATTAATATAGGAATGGGTATTATTCAATTTATCCATAAGATAATAACTATTAGGGACTTGGAGCCTAATCATAGAAGGGTATGGTAGAATATTAGAAGCTTGAAGAGGGGTAATTTTTTAACCCCAAATTGGACTTGAGAGGAGGGTAGGGGGATGTAGGTGTTGTGTTCCCTACCTCATTGTATTGTTAAAATATCTACCTCATAGTGAATCATAATATAATAAAAAATATAAGGGATATCACTAAGAATAGGGAAATCAAAGATATCAAATACAAGGGTATCATCTTAGTAATTATTAAATATAACCCTATCATATTCAATCCATAAGATAATATTCTAAAATAAATACATGGAAATAAACATGAAAACATTTATAATAATTTTTAGAATAACAATATCATCACTTATAATAACATGCAAAAGATATAACCCCCCCAAGCCATTTTAAAAATAAATGTCATAGAAATCTGATCTATCCATAAGAAATGGGAGAAACTAAAGCCTAAGCATATGCTACAAAAAGGAAAAGGAACAAATATTAGAAAATATGACATGTTCCAATAAAATTTAAGCCTAATGATAAAACAAAAAAAAGAGAGTTTTAAAAAAAATTGAAAAAATAAAATCTTATAAAAATTATAGAACTAGGGGGAGAGGGTTGTGAAATCATACATTGGATTATTTCTAGGATAAATGATGAGCCATGTTAGCCAGTATTGAATTATGCATACAAGTGGGACTATGAATATATAATCACTTTCACATGCCTATGTATATGTCAATCCTAATGATTTGCATAGTCATATAAATAATCTCTTTCACATCGAAACCATAGGTTTACTTGTGAGGGTTATAGACCTTAAAAATAGGAAAGAGTTATGGGATGAGCTAAAAAAAATCACCCCCATTTTATTATTAACCATTCCATATGTATCAAATAATCTAAGGAGGGAAATTATGCCACACTTAGTTTTCTCACGCACTATGATTATTTTTTGATCCTTTGCCTTATGAATGAAACTAATGATTTGGATTTGGTTCTTGACCATGTTTTATTTGAATTTGATTTATCATACATTAGACTTGGCTTGTCACTACTTGATTTAGGAGCATCCCAAGTTTTTTTCAATCTTGCATCAACAAAAAAAAGAGTCTGATGTGTTTTATTTGATTTTTGGGTTGTGTCCTTATTTGTATGAGCTTGTTTATATCTTAAAATGATGTTATAAAAGTATTCCTATTTTTAAAAAAATCACAAATACCTTTTGAATATTTCTATTAGTCTGTAAGGACTATTAAGTCACAAAACTTTTCAAAAATGGTTATTTAACTAAGATAATAATTAGATGATGATTTTTTTTGAGGTCATATTATATGAAATTTAAAACATTTGTACTAAATTTTAGATCATTTAGAGTCACTATGGAGGTGTATCAGTTATTACACTATATTTATGTTTCCTTACTTTTATTCATAATTTATAATTAATTATATTCTTAAACTTGGTGGGATCATGTCACCTAATACTTAAAATATTTTAAAAAAAATAGATCATTTGGAGTCAATATGGAGGCATACCAACTATTACACTAGAAAGAGGTTTACTTAATTTTAGTAATGTTAAATAAGGAATTGGATGATGAAATTTTATGGGTTCATATCATAAAAAACCTACAATATTTTTATCAAAATTCAAATGATTTGTATTTACCATAAAAAAGTTACAATTATTTATTTTAGGTTATTCCTGCATCATTTGGCCAAAGGTTCATGACCTTGTAGAATATTTGTGGTAAGTGTTAAGTCACCAAATTTTAAAATGTGATATAAAATTTATTATAAATGGTTTTATCCAAATTTTAGATCAATTAGATAAGTGAGGGAAATGTTATGACAATTTTTGTAACTATCATTCAACTAGAAGGTGCATTTGTGTAGTCTGTAGAATGTTCATGATTGTGGAAAATAACTTAGGAAAGATATGTGTTAAAAAAAAATTATAGGTTAAATAAAATGTATCACACAATCTATTTTTAACTTTTTATCTCAATTTTATAATTTGAGGCAAAGTTATGGTAGTTTTTATGACTATCATTTAGCCAGATAAATGCATCTATCTAGACTAACATTTCACTACCTTGTGGAATTACTTCATTAATAATCATGTTACAAAATTTATTTATTTGATATAAAATATAGTAATAGTTATATTTGTAAAAATTTAGGTCATTTTTATGAACATAGTTAAAGTTTTATAAGTTTTATTAACTGTCATTCTACCTAAAAATGTCATCCATGTGGTCTACGTCAATTAACAAGATTATTATTTACCTATGGTAACCTACAGTAACATGTGTTAAGAGTTAGATGAATAAATTTTTAGTGATGATGGAAAAATTAGTTTATAATATATTTTTAAAATTTTATATCAACTAGAATAATGATGTTTAATTTATGGTGGTTTTTCTAACTATCATTTAGCCTAAAGCATCATCTGATAGTTTTTGATAGTTAGGTGTTGATCTTGAAAATTTAAGGCTACCTAAGTCTTGTATAGTATGTATAGGTTAGTAAAGTTTAATATATACCATATAAATCTTGGGATATTAATATTAATATTTTATTGATAAAAAGGAATATTTTTTGGGAGAGACGAATGAGTTGGGAAGGAGCATAACTCTTTAGGAGCATAACAAAGAGTTGTATCAGTTTAGGGGAAACTACATGAGAGTATATAGATCTTTCATGTAATGAAATAAGTTTTTATAAGAATTTGTGAATGTGAATTTGTGTTTTAGATTGTAATTTTTATTCCACTATGATGTTTTTAAGATTAATTAAATGAAAATTTGTTAAGTGTGTCATGTCTAAGTATATGCTAAAAGTATGACCATGAGTGGATACCCGACCCTAACAACACAAATATTAAGGTAGAAATTAATTAGTACCCATATATTATATCTAAACTAAGTGGTATTATAGTAAGGTAGTGTCCATGTTGTTTTATGTGTGGAATAAATATTATATGAGTTTTTTCTAGGCTATGAAAGAGAAGTCTACTAAGTGTGTTGCAAGTTATGAAATAGAAGTTTGCATTAGTTGTTACAGGTGTGAGAGAATTAATGAAAGTGGAGAGAAATTTTTATAGGGTATATTTTGATTTTATTATATGTTTTTAAATAGAATCCTATTGATTGTGGTGAGATATATCACACAAGAAAAGAATACTAGAGGTAGAAGACTTGATAAAGATGTTGAAAAAATTATAGGAAAGACTAGATATGATAGATATGACTACACAAATTGGTGTTATAAAAATTATGAGTGAAGATGTTGAATAATAAATAATGGTGGGGTTAATTTCCTATAAGCAAGATTTGATGCTTTATAAATATGTCAAGTAAGCAGAGGAAAATATTCCAACAAAAGGAAAAGACAAGTAGAGGTCATGGTGAAGAAAAGAGGTAAGTCTATTTGTGATATAGATTTGTTATATGGTAAAGAGAGCCATGATAATTTCATGAAATGGGTAGTAGAGTTATATATTTATTTTGAATATGAGAATGGTGTAGACTCCATGAGGTTAAATAATGCATATAAGGAACTATGTGGAAGTGTAGTTGTATATTGGAAGGATATCCAATTAGGAGATAAAGGAAGAGGAATAATAAGGTAAGTAGATGGGAAAATATAGTTCCTAAGTTATTGGGTCATTTTGTACACCCAAAATTACAAAAATAGTCACTAAAGAAGCTTCATATGTTAAATATTGAGAGATAAAAGAAGAAAAAGATTGCCAAGAGAGGAAATAAGGATTGGAAATTTCCATGTGAGAAACCAAAGACTAATCTGAGAAGTAACATGGAGGTGCATATGTGTACTAAATGGATATTTATATTGGAAGATAATAAGGAGATGAGGCATATATGTGTAGAGCCCAATTCTGATTTTTTGAATAGTAGAGCGAATGATAACTATGAGTAACCTAAAAAGGAATAAATATTTATGCCAGAGGATAGGGAGGTGATATGTGCTGAATTGGATGAAGTAAACCCAATATTTTATTATGGGAATTAGTTTGTGATATCCCATGAGTGGGAAAATTATAACTATCCTTGGTTAATGAAGACAATGAATTTATCTTTTCTATTTTGAAATTTAGAAGGGTTGAGGACAACCAAGAAAAGATATAGGTTTTTGTAAATGAAACAATAGAGTTAAATGAACATATCAACCTAGAAGAGTTGTAGGCTTCCATGAAGGAAACAATGGAAGTATAAGAAGTGAAAGGTAATGCAGATGAGTAGAGTATGGTTTTAGACAAGCCATTTGAAGGAGAAGAAAACATGAAGAAGGATGTAGAGAGAATAACCATTGAGATTGTTGAAAATGGGCCTTTAAGAGTCCATCATGAAGGATAAATATGTTAGAAGACTGTGAGCAATATATAATACTTGGATACCATATCCTTTTAGTGAGAATAAGATATGGAAGAAGTGATTATGGAAACTCATGATTCACTTAATATGTTTGTTCAATGTGTATGTACATAATGTATATAAACAATATTTTTAGAATTTTATCATTTACTGATGATTTATCTCTTGTATGAAATCATCGAATCTTAATATCTCTAAGTATAGGCCTTAAAGGGTGTACTAAGAAAGGGGTTGGTAGACCTTTGGTGCTTTTTAGGATTGTTGGTCCCTATACCATTACCTAAAACCACTACAATATACCCTTGTCCAATTACCTAAGTAATACAAACCCACTTACACACTCCCCTAAGCAATACACCATCCAAAATAGTCCCTACCTAAGTAATAACCCTTTTTATTCATTTTAATACTACACAAACCCACTTATCATAAGTTAACGAAACTTCATAGGCCCAACTGACCTAGTTCAAGGCCTAATAACTCTATTTACTACCAAACAAAGTCAACTTGGCTGACCTTGTCAACCAAATTTTCAAGAGGGTTTAAGGTCAATCCTTGGATATAAATATCCCATTAACCTCATTTATAAAGAGATGAGAATTCAATTTCACATCATTACAACTCATAAATATTCATATACTAACACTTGGGGGTTTCATTGCTTACTTTTTTCCCTTTGTATAGTATCACTTATCTTATGGAGGTCTTGGATGCATAAGATAAATATTGTATCCTATATTTGATCTATCCTTTTGATCCTAACAATCCAAAACAACCTCTTAAAAAACACCATTGGCAAAGGGAGATATTGAGGCATGATGGATCACTTCAATAAGGTAAGTATATTCCTAACCGTATTTATTTTGATAAGTAGATGTTGTATAAACTAATAGGTTGAATTGTATGTTTCCTTGATTGGATTATTTCTATATTGTATTAAATAGAATTATCTTTTCTTGTTTATTATCTTCCCATTTGTACCATAATATTTGGTGAGCATTAGATTAGTATGTATGTTTATTTAATGGATTAGTTTATATGTTTGTTTAGTAGATTAACTAATTTCCATTTATCACATTATAAGAATTAGCTAGGGTTATTACATGATGGCATTTGATTAAAGGCCTTGGAAACCTCTCCTTTTTAATTAAGTAATAAGAGATATCTTAGTTAGGTTTATTAGATATATAATTGGTCTTGACCTTGATATAAAAAAGTATTGATAAGTGGATTATTGGTTGATTAAATTCTTTGAGTTTAGATATTACTGAGTAGGATAATTTATAGATCTATCTTATTTTGCTTGCATACATTCTTGTGAACCCAATAAGAATCTAAACCTTGTATGTTTTTAATTTTTATTTAAATCAATTAGATCAAGCCTGTCAACTTAATTTAATACTTTCTATGTAGGTTTTCAAACTTCATTGAGCCTATCGACCTAGTTCAACTCTCTATGTGCAGTTTTTTCAACTTGGTTGAGCCTGTTGACCTAGTTCAACTTTCTATATGTAGGGTTTTTAACTTCATCAATCATATCAACCTAGTTTCACCTTATATGCATAGGGTTTTTAGTCTTAAATAACATGATTGGATCACATGATTTAGTCTTTTATTAGGCTTTCTATATCTAACTAATGACCCACTTGATTCTATTCTTTTTTATATTTTCCTTTTAGCTAACTACACCAATCTAATCAACCTAGATTTTTTTGTTATTTATCAATTCTATTTACACTTGATTGTATGGCTCAATTTTGTTCAATGATACTATTTTATACATATGTATGATCAAACACTTGATTATAAAACCTAGTTAAAATAATAATTTAGCATCTTTAGGAAAAACTACTATATTGACTTGGTTGACTATGTCTTATATGCCAAGTTCAATCTAACTAGTTTAGTACTTTCACTATGTCAAAATTTAAGTAAATTTATTTTCTTTAATTTTAAGTTATAATTTAAATCCAATATTGCTTTTAATAGGTTTTTAGTTCTGTAAAATTGTACCTACACAATCGACTAGATTAACAAGCTTGGTCTAGTTCTATGTTTATTTTATGCCTAGACAACTAAGTCAACCTAGTCGACTATGTTTGTTTCACTCTATATTTTCAATAGACCAAGTCAATTTTATTGACTTTATTATATCTTATTTGCATAACTTGATCAATTTGTTTGATCTTGTTTTGTATGTTTCACTTTCTAGTTCAATAAAATGAAATTAAACTATATTTGATAATAATTAAAATCAATTTACTTTTTAGTTGACTACATGTTTATTTTCTTTTTAAAAATTATAATATATCTTTCAATAAATTGATTTTCACTTTCATTTTTCATTTTGTTTAGATTTCCATAGAAACTATGTATTGATTATATTAAAAATACTTAGCTACTATCATGAAGGGCTACATGATACTCTATTTATAGTCTTTATCTATCATTTATAGAAATCGTGGCATGAGGGAATTACACTAATTCTCATAGCTATAATACAAATCTAAACATAGTTTTTATTTTCCATGACCTCATGGTATTTTGTGAATGTATAATATTTCCCATTTGTATTTAACCTTAGTAATCTATCCATCCATTTGATTGTGTGGTGCATCAGTTAACGATTATCACCAAAAAGCTAATTTCAGCTTATCCTTACAACTGGGTTTAGTGAGTTATAGGAATGGTACTTATTCCATAGTTAGTGTTCTAAAATGATGGGCCGACACTATAAAATAGACAAAAAATTATATTTGTAAGTATACACTTTAAATCATAACCTTTAATATACCTTCCTTATCTTCTTTTTAAATAATTACTTACCATTTAAATTATATTCTTGTTAATTTCTATTTACTATTCTATGTTGTATTGTAGACTGTATTAGCCAACATTAATACAAGTTTTGTGTTATGTTTCAACTAGATAAATAAGGTTGACCTAGTTACTTGTGTGATTAAATTGTATTTAAAACTAAATCATATAAAATTAGACCATTAATTTTTCTTATAGACTACAAAACTCTATCGACTAGTTCAACCTAGTATATTATAGATTTCTATTTTCTTATTTTCCCAACTAGTTTGACCATCTCAACCTAGTCCAGTTACACATGTATTTATTTTCCTAATTTTCCAACTAGATTGACTAGATCAACCTAGTTTTATTCTAGCCTTTTCTATTTCATTACCTATTAAACTAATTAGACCAACTTGACTTCATCTGATTCTATATTTTTCTATCATCCTATCTATCTAACTAGTTCAGCCAACTTGATGTTGTTCATTTTCAACTTTTAAATTCTCATTTCCATTATAAGTGTTTAAATCAACTTTTTCATCTTTCAACATCTATTTGATAAAGATATATAGAAAAATCAAACTATCATGATGATATTTACTAATCCTAACAAATATTCTAAGCCACATTCTATGGTAACTAATCCAAGATATAGCAACATCCATGTTACTACTAGAACTACCAACTATGGGACTCCTCCCTATTACACTACACTTAATCATTTATTCTTAAAAATTGTAGAGGATGAAAATGACCTTGAATATATGGATTAAATGATCCTTCTCATCAATGAAACCCTAAACATTGGGGTAATGAACCCACAATCATTTACAACCTTATGATGGGACCTTATATTGGATAACCCCATTCACTTTCACCTACATTTTCTACCAGAATTGGGGTAATTCATCCTATGACATCTATCACCCCCTTTTCCTCTCTCATACCTCACTATACTATCACGACATCATATTCCATGCCTTCATCCTCCATGCTAACCATTTCTATAAATATGGTAGGCATAACTTTTATTGGGTCTACTCAAAATACCCACACCAATGCCCAATTTGATAGAACTACTAGTGCATCTTATGATACTATTACATATCATGCTTCTAGTTCATATCAAACTATTCATGCCTCACATAATGATAACACATCCCATGTGACTTCTATTAGTCAAAATATAATTAACACTAATTATTTATTATTGTAAACTTTAAATCAAAATGGATACCTTTTAAACTAATAGTATCAACCAAATGATGTAAATGCAGAACTAATTAATGAATTTTTAAAACCAACCTCACCCTACTCAATGGGGAATGCAAAATCATAATATACCCCATACCCATTAGATATGTATATGTAACCTTATACCATAACCCCCACTTATAAATAAGGCTATTAAACACTTACAAAATGAACTCTAGTCCCTCAATTACAAACATTGACATAGGTGGTATAGTTCCCACTATCACTTATAATGGATCCACTAATCTAGTTTTGCATTTGAAGACCTTTGGAAATTTATATAAAGATAGGGTTAAACTTAACACCATTTATTCCACCAAGATATTAGATAAAACCTTTTTAGGTGATGATTTAGATTGGTATAATCAACTTAAACCTCATTATATAGTTATCTTGTAAGAATTAGATAATGCATTGGTTCAAGAATTCCAAATTAGTGATCTTCTTGAAAAATAAATTAGTTCATTTTATCAATTGCAAATAATTAAAATCTAAAACAACATAATTTTTCATCAAATGATGAAAATCTTTATCTAACAAAGATCAACATTACATGTAGAATGATAATATATTTCAATAATTCTCTTCATTCTAAATTAAAATATCGCATGAGGAATCTTTCACTAAAATCCTTAGAAGAATCCCTCAACCAATATAAACATCAAGATTTATTTATACAAAAAATTGAGCCTTCACACCCTCCAATAGGGACCTAAATGCTTATAAAAGATAAAAATCAACATGCAACTAATGATGGTGTTATATATACATATGATTCCATACAGACCATTAAAGACATTACTTAAAGTAATCCCATGGATTCTAATCCTTTCTTATCACCTTCCAACAATTCTCATCCTAGCTCTACATTTTTAAAAATACATAATGTATATTTCCAAAAACTTATTTCTTTAGAAAAATTCAAAAGAACTTCACATGATCTTTCCAATGATATCTTTACCCTAACTACCCTACCAAACACTGGTATGATCCCCACATTTTTTTTGGTTTCATGCAAGTTGGGGCCATTCTCACAAAACTTGTTACCAACTTAAAAAAAAATCTATGGAATGTCTCCTTGGACCTAACTTTGATCATGAATCACTCATATCTACACATAAACATGCTTATGAAATATAATTTAAGGACCATAAAACAAAAACCAAACATGAGGCCTTAAACCCAAAAAATGATCATATATTTATTTACAAATATCCTCTTCCTAGCCATCAAGCTAACACTAACCAACCTCATACTACCAATAATGTTAAAATTTTTGTGGATCATAACATAAAAAATGAAAATGTTGTCAACATGAATAATGTGAAGAGATTAGTTTCCTATTTGATCATTATCTAACCTCTAACCATAATAATTTCCAAAAGTTCCACATTATTCATAACTCTTACTCATCCCATCTCACACTATTCGGGCATGTGGGAAATAACCCGTAAGTGTCAAATACAATAATTAAAATAAATAATACCTCTCATACTATTAGTATAAATTATATTCACCTTTCAACTAAAACATCTCAATTAGAAATTTTGAAACATTCTATCATTGGTACTTTTTTCTCTTAAACATAAGAAATAACCAATGATTCAACCACGCCATCTAAAACAAAACAACCAAATGAAAATAATTAACCTAAATTAAATAAATTTAAAACAAAAATAAATTTAAATACACTTACACTATACCTATTAACACTCCAAACTGCACCCTTAAGAGAAGATGGTTTAGTTCTCTCCAAGTTTGGGTTAACATGGGATTGGTCCAAGGGCTGTGGGTGACATGTAGGAGGACCAAACCTCTAGTTTATGGGGCTAGATTACCTAGTATATTAACTTGAGCTCACTTTATAAGACTTGTTTATTATTGGGGAGAAAATGAATAGAGTGAAAACATGAAAAATAAACCTATTCAATAGATGGTGATGCACCAATATTGATCTATCCACTCTAACTAATCTTTAAAAAACACTTTATGAATCAAGTAAAAGGTTTATTAAAAAAAAAGATTCCTAATGAACTCCTAAGCATTAGTATTTCATGTGAAAGATATGAAGGATGGCTGAAAATGGAAGGTAAAGTAAAAGAGGTCTACTTGAGGCACTATCAACCAACTTACTCTTCAATATAACTACCAATACTAACATATCACATGACTTGCATAAGATAGCATTCTAGTAACTAGGTAAGAGAGAGGACCTGAAAAATAGGATAAAATTCACACTTTATGAAAATAAATGAACCATAAAACACTAATTATAGAAAATAAACATGTGAATAATCCTTATTTATTGATTCAAAGAAGTTTTCAAGATAGAATTTGGAAGAGTTTCATTATACCTAATCGACGGATAGTTACAATGGCCTTAAGACCTAAATATATAGAATAATGAGAACATAAGAGAAAATATTATGGAATTTAGAATACATGGAGATGTCATGAATTAACATAATTCATTCCATCATCATTTATAAGTAGTCATAATAGTCTCCTCCTCCTCCTCCTTCTATGTGTTTCCTTTGCTAATGAATGGTGGTCTTTAATGAAGAGTGTGGCATTGAGATGTAGTGGTGGAGGTTTTTTAAATATTGGTTAAAATTATTTATAGCATGATAATTAAATTTTAATATCCACCTCTTCCCTTTTAATAGTCACATAGGTGCATTATGCTCCAATTAGCCCTCATGGGTCATTAAGTGGCCCATCCTTCTCTTTGTATGTTGACTAAGCCAAATAAAACTACTCTTTAATTCACAATGACCATGGATAAGTGACATTATAACATTTAATAATAAATTAAATGGTGTTATTATCTTTAAATAACCCACTTATCAGCCCCTCTATTCCATTAGTCCTCTTCTTGTTGATAGAGTAGCCCATACTTAGGCAATTAGGTCTAGTGGCTTAGTGTTAGGTGATTTGTGCCCATGAAACCTAAAAAAACCTTTATAATATGTAAATTAGAATTTTTTAGATACTAATTAAAATTTCATATCATGATATGTGCTTTCACAATGGTATAAATTTGCAATTTTGCCCATCTATATGACTAGGTCACCCTTTACTAGCTTTTATGGACTACCTGTTTGGTACAAACCTATAAGAGTGTTCTTAAAATTGACTAAGGACATACTAAGGTTTTAAAATGTGTAACATGACTTATAGTACCTTATTAAATTATTTTAAACTCTCAATAGAGTTTTTTACCCTATAAACATCACTAAATCTTGCAAAAACATGATTTTTAGGGGGTCTATACACCTGTCTGTATAACCTAGTACCAAGGATGGAATCTATTATGAGTTTAATATGTGATACAAGTATATTTATGAGAAATTAAGTTAGTTTAATTGTAATTATATCAAGTATTATTTAATTTAGTTTGTCTTAGGATTTAAGTAGGGTTTTGGAGGTCTACCATCTTAATGATGGTTCATAAAGTATAAACCTCCAATCTAATTTTTTTTTACTATGGATGTCTAACCCATAGACCCTTATAAACTGATGAAATAATATTGGTCCCATTCATCTTGTATGGTGATTAATAATTTAAATTTGGTATACCTATATTCCTTTTCAATATTTGTGAGCATGGTTACAGTCTTAACGATTGTTTATAAAGATGGGCTCTTGAATCCCACTCTTTCCTCCATGGATGGTGAGTGTACAAGTGTCCCCAAATCCCTATAAGATAACTATCTCTGATTATTATTATCATTAAATATATTAATGATTTAATTAGTGTATCAAGGTGGAATATTAGTATGTTATAGCTCAAGGGAGGTATTGGGACAAAAGTGGCCACTTTTCTCCTTTCCTCTACTTAGACCATTCTCCTTAGGACTTGAACCATCCTCCCACACTTTTTCATGATATAAACTCTACTTGGGGTGTTTTTTTATTCCACCTAGATTAGCATGGGGTCTTGAGTATTCAAGAATGGATTTAGGCCTAATAGGCCTAGAATGAGTTTTAGGGTTCTAAGTCACTTGTATATTTATAGGTGGATTAAAAATCATCATAGAACCTTATACACCTAGTTTCTATATTTTGCACTCAATTCCTTAGAAAAGTGAAATTGGGTTCCATCATCATTTTTTTGGGCTTATAATTCCCATTTTTATCCTTTGAACCTTTTTAGCCTCATCATACTCTTAATTCCTCTTCAAACATGCCATTGAAGTAATGTTTACATTGAAAATAAACATGTACTATGTACTCATTTGAGATGGTTGAGATGGTGTTGATCCTATCTACCCCTAATATATTCATCTCCATAATTATTCATATTTCTTATAACTCCCCTAGGTTTCTCAACTCTTTCCATACCCCATCCTAACAACCAACATATCACTTTTTTAGTTATACATAATAGGCCTATAGTTCCTAGATGAGGATTAGTCTCTCAAGGGTTGAGGATGAAGGGTTGATCCTTATTAGAACCTATCTACTCCATCTACCCTATTTATTTGTAAAAAATTATTATTTTACTTGAGGTATCTCAACCTTATACACCCCATCCCAATAAACAACACATCATTTTGTTTGGTATGACTCAATAGGCCTAATATGGTTGTAAGAACTTGTCTCTATATAATAAGATAAGAATGATTTTTAACATAAGGAAATTATAGGAATTAGAGAAACACCATATAAAATGACCATAAAATGGTTCCAATTCATGTTTTAACCTATCTTAATGGCTCTCCATAGACACTACAAAGATGCCTTATTTACTTGCAAAGAGATCACATAGTGCATATGTGTTAGTCACCTTAGAATAAAAATTGAGAGAGTTATTTGGTCTAATGAATGAACTAAGTATTTTAGGATAAATAAGGATTTAAAAAATAAGTTCATAATACACTTAAACCTTTACTCACTTCCAAATTTTAAGCACTAAGTATTATACATCATGAGGAAATCTATATGCATCCTACAAAAGTAATAATATGAAGATTTATTTTTTCTCCAGGGATCACACATGTGAACCAAGGGTGGAGGATATAATGAGAGGACCTTGGATACTTTTATAGGAGCTTTATAATCACTTATTTCATCAAACCACTAAAATTGGTTTAAAACCATTATAATTTTGACCCCTACACAGATGGAGAAGGCAATTCTAACTGATAAACTTATTAATGTTTGTTCATAAATAAAAAAGGATCAATATTGAAACTAATGACTAATATTTAAAGGTAATTATACCCCCTCACTCTATTTAAGAGCTTGAACCATTATCTTATCTCTCCTGTACAGACTGAACATAAACTTGAAGTGTTATCCATAACTACCAAAGAGTTTGATGGGAAAAGTGAAATGATTTTAAACCTATTTTGTATATTTTAAACTTTAAAAATCTTTTAGATACCTAAAATGAACTCTTATGAAATATCTAACCTTCCTCTATATGGACCTGACCATATAGATTTGTAGAACCCTATTAAACACTTGTAAACACCTTCTTTTCTACATTTTCTCAAGATTCCGAGTTTGAAATGACATTGGTGGGTAGAAGGAGAGAAAATGGAAGTCACATAACATTTTAAAACTTGTGGTGTGACTAAGGAAGTTGAAAGGACATTAATTCCCACCCGTGGGGCCCATTTGGGAGTGAAGGGTGGGGTTGACTTCTAAAATGGACCCCTTTAAGCATGAAACACCTTAAAAAGACAATATGATTTTAAAAATACATTTAGGACCCTTATAAATAATATGACATTAAAATATTCTCCTTTACAAAGGTTTACAATTCAAGTAGACTTGTATAACATGTTTTAAGGGTTATTTGATGACTTTGTAGGATGAATCAATGCTTGAAACTAGTTTGGATGGGTATGTCATATAAAATGACCTTATGTACATATTACACATCATGTCATGACTTCAAAAAAGGATTGGACACCCTTATATCATGTTGGAAAATCTCTTATCATAAGAAGTGTCTTAAAATAGGCCTAAATGATAAGAATTAATACCTTAATTTCTCCAGAATACCTTAAATTATGATAGGAAACCTTAATCTTATCAAATAAGGAAAATAACACTCTTTAGTATTAAAAAGTACATGAAATATCTTACACTCAATTCAAGGACCAACATGATATGTTAAAACATCCTTTAAAGGCCCAAAATAACTTTGAATGGATAATTTCACAAGCAGGCTGTAGAATATAGCATGACACCTATAACAAGTGCTACAAGGATTTTAAGGGAATTAGGAGACTATAACAATCTCTAGACTATGATGTGTAGGATTTGAGGGGTTTAATGGGAAAGTTTTTGATTTTATGGGTTGACATTTGACCTAGGAGGCTAAAATGTCAACAAACCCTCAAAGGATTTACTGCAACACTATGCACCTTTATCTAATAAAATTATAACAAGATATGACAAATGAGATCCTATATATAGAATTTCACATCTCTCATCTCAAATTAATTTATTATAACTCATGATAACTTATCCTCATCATCATAATCAACTAATACAACTCTTATTTTAAATTAGCATTCATCATCCCCCACTTATGGGGAAAGAATCTACTTTATCAGGATCTAAAGATAACATCCTTAAAAAATGTGAAGAAATGGCTATCCACATTTATGAACTAGTATATACCTCTCTTTAACTTAAATTTACTATCTCTTCCATGATTTTTGATGAGATATTTCCTCGTGCAGATGATCATCCATTTTTCACTAGCATCCAAATAATAGATATCCAAGTTAAATGTGCATTAATTGATTAAGGTTCATACACTTGCATGGATTTCATTGATTTTATTGAAACACTTGGATACACTAAATGTAATCTCAAATATACTCAAAGTACATGTCAAGGATATGATAAAAAGACAATGCCTCCTTTAGGTTGTGATTGGATCCCTATCATGATTCCCCCTATCATATTGTGTGTCAAATTCATGATATTTAACTTTCCACTTTCCTATAAAATTTTAATAAATCCACCTTAGACATATCTCATGACAGTAGTAGCCTCATTACCATGCCAATGTGTTACGTTTCCTTATAATGGTGATATATAAAAAATTCAAGGAGATATCAATCCTTATAATTTTGAACAATTCTAATAAAAAGGTGTTTTTAAAATACCTATCCTCTAACCTTTACCTACCATACCATTAAATAAATCACGATGATTTAATTATCCCATAAATACTACCAAAGCTTACAATGGTCATCCTAAATTTATAGGAAACATGCCACCTAATCTTCTAGATTTAGATGATAATGAAAAAATGAGATTAGTTTAAAAATCCAAACTTTTGATCTCTCTCCTAAAATTATCCTTCAATTAACTCCTTTGTGATTTTTATCTCATAAAAAAAAATTAGAAAATATTTTGGTCACTCTAAAAAAACTAAAAAACTAAAAAATCCATCTAGTATACCTCTTCAACTAATAAAATCATCGATGCATACACTATTGATCTTCTTACTCCTGATTAAAATTATGGGTATTCATTAGATGATCCCTTTTTAGCTAGATTTATTCAATATAAAAATGTAGAGATACCTAGATACCATTATTATTTACAACATTATCTTAGTAATATTCATGTAGTTACTTCTCTTTCTATAATTCTTGATATTAATTCTTCTTTTAATGATTACAAATCTAAGATGGAATACACACACTACTCCTCTAGTTATTACTGAGCCTCTTTAGAGTATACTTGGACCATGTTATGCCAGGACCTTATAGGTTCAATAGATAACATAGCCCTTCTAAATTACTTCTTATAGAGATGTTAGCTACCCTATATTGACCTATTATGAGATCATCTCATGATTTAGCCTAGGGTAGACATGATCTTATTATGATTTATCATCTTGGTGGTAATGGCGTACCACCTTTGCCTAAGCTTGATCCTTTACCATCATGATGGGTAGATGAGCCTTACTATGAGATATATAGAGCTATTGGTTATTGGGCCAAGGATTATCATGTACATTAGTAACAACAAGCCTCATATTTTAATTCTACTACAAATATCTGACCTTCACCATTTGATACTAGATGTACTTGTTGCTTTCATAATACACAAAATAATTATTATACTCATTAGTTATATCTTTGATAGTGAATTGATATACTTCATCCAAAGAAAATATAGTCTACTAACAAGAGCCTACCACCTCCTAAGATATAACCATATGGGAAAGTTCATTATCTTTGGCATTAGTGTATTACATACCATACATATAGATGTAAAGTGATTCAAAAACAATTTCATGACTTTTCATTACCTACTCCTTCACCAGCTCAACCTCCTTCTCCAAGATATTCATGGATAAAGGTTCCACCTTCTCCACAACCTACATATCCTCATAGATCTAAGAATATTCATCATACTTTGACATTAGTTCCTCACATCGAGTATGCAATTTAGGATATGCCTCATGAGCATCATTAGTATTATACCACACCTAACTTCTCTATAGATATGATATGCCAAGAATTATTTTCATGATTTTATATGAAGATTGATGAGACTTTGGTTAACTTCAAAATTCAGCTACATAATAATGTATCAAATGTTATGGATGATATTTACCATAATATTTATTAGTATTTATGAATACATCATGGTGTTTTCTCAAAAAAAATTATGACATTACTAAATGATTTGGATTTTATTTATGAGAATATATGGATCTTATGTTTTAATCATCATTTAATTTTATATATTATGGATTACTTTCTTTTTCATGTCTTAACTTCATGTTTCATGGATTAAATTCATTATCATTTATTTATCCCATATTTAGGTGGACTTATCTCCTATTTTTTTAATGTAATTTTATCTAAAATCAATATAGTTATTATTGTGACATGGTTCTAAAATTCAAACCCCTTTAATATCCTACCTTTATAATATGATAAATTAACAAACATATTTCTCATTGTATCACTATATACATATATCTCTTCCATCTCCATTTTTACATCATTTTCCATTCATACTAAACACACATAAGGTTAGTATTGAGATCACATATTGGTTTATAGGCAAGCCTAATTATTTAGTACCATGACAAAGTCTCTATGTATTGTGTATCATATAATAAAAACCTACAACTTATATTTATTTGTCACTTTTATTACTCATGTTTGGTTATTCCAATCCTATATGGAGGAGGAATAAAAAAAGACATAAAAAATTAAATTCCAAATCATTTTAAATAAAAGGAAAATATAAAAGGAAAAAATAAACATTCAAAAGTCAAAGTCATACCAAAATATGTGATTCATATCTTAGCATATCTCATATTCCTAGTCAAATCTCAAACTCCATGGTTAGCCTCATGATAGATCTGAGGTCCATTGGGGTCTAGTAGGTTAGTAGACTAGTATAAGAGATATCAAAATTCTCTTTAGTGATACCTAATTTATCACATAAGTAACTAATATTCATAGTATTCAAATAGCTCTATAAGGGGTCTTGAAGAATGTGGAACATGTTTTGGGAAGGTATATACATTTTAATTTTTTTTTATATAACCTTCATAAGATGATCTTAGTACTACACTTATTTTCCCACAAGGTTTTATGATTATTGAGAAAAAATATATTTTTAATGTGAGATCCAATAATTTTTTAATGTTTACCTATTTAATTTTCATGTCTCATGCCTACTAAAGTCTATTCTAAACACCTATGTCACACTTTCTCCATCCCTATTTCATTATAACATTCCTAGTATTCTTTCTTGATGAATTTTTTTGTTAGTTGATCATACCCATTTGGTTTTCCATTTTGTGAATTTTTAATGTAAGACTATATATAGGACTAGGTCTTACTCACAAACATCCTCTTATCATCTATAAAAGAGTTTCCCATTTTTATCATTTACCTTATTGGTTTACCCTTTGTGAGTTAAAATGTAAGACCTTAGATAGGACTAGAATTTACTCATAAAGTATAATCAAAATTTTATACCATCACTAGTCACAAAAATAACTATACTTATTGATTTTGACATTGTTTTTACTTATATATCATTTTATTATGTCTTACACACTTCTCAACTTGATTTAGTGTGTTTTACATTTTATTTTATTATATTTTCAAATTATTTACATTTTACATACTCCTCAACTTGATTTAGTATGTATTATGTGTTACATTTTATCATTTAAATTAACTCATGTCTTACACATTTCACAACTTGATTTAGTGTGTTTTATATATTTTTTATTTACTTTTGTCTTACATGATTTTCACATTACACTTAGTATGTTTTAAAAAATCTTGTATTTGAAATTTTATACACTTTCTAATATGATTTAGTGTGTTTCAAATTTCTATTTTTACACAATATTTAATATATATTACATTTATTTATTTTAATTTTATTTTCTTATATTTTTTTAACCATGAATTTATTCACAAATTTTTAAAAAATAACATCCAAAATACATTATACATTTTCTCATAAGCATATATTATAAATTAGACATGTGCTGAGGGAAAATACATACATCCATAACATCCTAAACATCCATGAGTCATAATAAACAAATAGATCTATACATATCAATGGATCAAATGTTTCATATAATATAAAAACATACAATGATTAGAATACAATAAAAAACATCGCTATGGTCCACCATGTCCATCTAGTGGATGTACCACACTACCCATCAAAGCTCAAGACTATACCTTATAGATAATATGTTATGGTGACTTTGTATGTGAATACTTGCCCTCTTGTTTTTACTATATATTGTCGACCTAGGCTTGAATATGTCCCAACTCTCTAGATATCACCATATGGGTATCCTACTCCTTGACCACTATCTACTAGGACCATAGCCCCCTAACACACATTTCTAGTGGTAACTACGATGTCTCTCCTCATATCCATAGATCTCATGCTACCTCACCAACCAATTAGAACCAAATGGCATACGTTGGGAAAGAGGAAATAATAGGATCAACCATATTGATAGTATCAAGATGTAGCAACACATTATCCAAAATATCATAATGTGCTACCTACACTTCCATGGACCATCTAAAATCCTCCTTTGTAGTATCTACAAAACACAAAACCAACTATACATTAGATCCTATATATATATATATATATATATATATATATACATACATACATACATATACATACATACATACATATACAAACATACATACATACATACATACATACATACATACATACATACATACATACATATATATATATATATATATATAACATCTATTAATATATATCTATATCTAAACTATAAAAATTAAGTAAACATCAACTACATAACAAAACACTTACCAACAATAGTCTCCCAATCAGCACGTCCTCCAAGTATCTCCACTAGATCATGCCTCTGAGGTTTTGAAAAACTAGGTTGGATAATATGATCAAACCATGGTCCATTATGAGTCTATCTCTCTATAGACCAAATCTATGAAGGATGTGCAATAGGATCTCCATGATCAACTACTTCTACTTCTAACTCTACCTCCTCTTGTAGCTCCACCTCCTCCTGAATCTCTACCTACATCTACACCCATCGATGTATACATCATCATGGTGGTAACTATGACACCTTATATGGTATAATAATCTCTACCTACATATCCTTCACCATAGTCACTACCTCTTCTTTAGCCACTCTATCATCTCTATTATCGTCATCATTTTCTTGTCTAAGGTATAACTTAACATCTTCAAATAATAGTTACATATGCAAGCACCCCTACACTTCCATTACCCTTCTATTCCCTCTCATGTTATGCCCAATATGTGGGTACTACTAATGGTACCAGTGAATGTGGCAACCTTATATGACCAGGTAGGTAAGGAATAAGATGTGGATCTACCCATTAAGTATAATATCTAATAATATGAACATATGACAATTGAGGATAAACACTTGGCTATGAAGGCCAACTAACTACAATAAATTCATATGGATAACAAATATTATATCCTTGTGTCACAATCTATAATTCTAGGATATCAGGTATAACCCATAGTACATGGTACTACCACCATCTCAAGACATGAGGAAAACTATCATCTATAACATGGAGAAATCCAACTTATCAATACATAGAAAATATCTTGTAAATATAACTATAAAGTAAGATCATAGGGCCCATAATCACCTACCCATGAGAAAGAACACTATACATATCATGTAATAACTATACCCAAATAATTGACCCTATGTATACATAGTACCCTACTCTAGTATAGACTGACACAAGGTAACCACGTATAATGTCACCTTACCATCTAACTTGTGACAGATTATGAGCTATCACAAGGCCAATAATGGCCTTTCAAATATATATAATTAATGATACATAAACATCAAATAGATGACTTGTAAACCACCAAAATACATCTCTTAATTGATTTTTCATAAGTTTAGGGCTCATCTCTCTAGTTCTTTGTCAGTGGTATCACTAATAAAAATATTGCCTACAATAGAAAGTCTTAGAATATCATGGACATCCTCTATGGTGATACCCACCTCAATAGTATACCCATCTACTACCCATATAAAAGTGTTGGTTTTTTCACTCCCATGCTCCTAAGAACATGCCAAACAAGTCAACACTTAATGGGATATGACACATCTGCATGATCCCTCCAAAGTTTAATGATGCCAAACATGCATGATCATTGGTTATCAATCTCTATAATAAATTGGGTAACAAGAGTGACTATAGTAAGAAGTCTTAGAATATCATGAACATCCTCTATAGTAATACCCACCTCAATACTATTCCCATCCACCACCCATTTAAAAGTGTTAGTTATTCACTACCCTGCTCCTAAGAACATGTTGAATAAGTCAAAACTCAATGGGATATGACACATTTTCATGATCCCTTCCTATCTCAATGATTCCAATCATGCACGATCATAAGTTGTTAGTCACTATAATAAATTTAGTAACCAAGCTACATATACTAAATTATATATCCTTCGTCACCTATATAAAATATCAAATGACAAAGCATGTATTAGTTTTCCACATCATATAATAATCAAGTTACATCATCAAAATTTAACAATACATGTAAATTAACTAATTCGTCAACCTATCTTAACATTTTACTTAAATTTTACATTTCATCATCCATGTAACTAACTATGTAAGCTAAAACTTAACTATCATAATAAATTGTCCATTTAACTAACTATGTGGATCACATACTAATTTGACCAGGTATTTTAATTATGCTAGCCATTGTTATAAATTAAGATAAATTGGCCACTAGATAATTTTGCTACATTAGCCACTTCATATGAAGTTGGAAACTCATTTAAACTACATTATCCACCTAAAAATAATACTAAATCAACTATAATGTAGACAATCAATCCCCCTAAATAATGTCAAACCAGATCAACTTGCCAATACAAAATTGTCTAGCTATTGACAAACTACATTAACCCATTGCTACACAGTCAATCACCCTTATTAACCTACTCTTAGAAATATTTTCATTTATTTTAAAGGTCTATCATTATTGGTGATAAAGGCCCCATTGCATTTAATGATGTTTGTAATAGTTATATCTTGGCTAATGCGTGTTAATATTTATTTAATATTAACAAATATATTTTTGGTTGCATATAAAACAAAAGAAGGGCCCATGGAGAAGTCAAAGAGTCATAGGGTAAAGACAAAAGAAGAATGGGACACATTTTCCCATGAAGAGTCATCTTGGGGAATTCCAAGAGTCACCAAGTGAAGACAAAAGAGGAAGGGCACAATTTCTCATGAAGGGACACTTTGAGGAATTTGAAAAGTCACCAAGATAAGGACAAAAGAGGAAAGAACATTTTTGCTTATGAAGGGTCAAATTCAAGGATATGAAGGGTCATATACGTTTGGCACCATTTTCCATGAGGATTGAAGGGTCACAAAAGGGGAAGGCCAAAGGTCATTTGGAAAGATATAAATAAAGGCTTGAGAATCCATTTGTAATGTGTGAGAGAGAGTTTGATTTGATATTGTAATATATATCTTAGAAAAGCAATGGGAGAGATGAGTATGATTTGTATTTGTTATATCTAGCTTAGAAGAGTAAAGGTGAGAGAGGAAAGAGATATTGTAATGAACTATCATTTGTTGAGATAACAACATTGAGAGATAGTTGTGTGGTATACAAAAAGGGGTTGGTGCTCCTGTGGGTTGGTGCTCATGAATTGTTATTATGTTGGTGTTCAACAAAGGGGTTGGTGCTCATGAATTGGTGTTGTGTTGGTGCTCAACAAAGGGGTTAGTGCTCCTATGGGTTGGTGCTCATAAATTGTTGTTGTGTTGGTGCTTAGTAAAGGGATTAGTACTCTTATGGGTTTATACTCCTACAAGTTGGTGCTTGAAAATATTTTAGTTTGAGTTGGTGCTCATTCATATACTTGAAATTGTTTTCCATGGTTTTTCCTATATTGGGTTTCCACATTAAATCTGGTATCTCTCTCTATCTTGTGTGGTGTTTATTATTTCAATTTTATTGCATATCTTAAATGTATGTTAAAGTGGAATTTGATTAATGGAAAGTTTATAATATTTATGATATAATGATTCAGCCCCCCCTCTCAGTATATCTCATGCTTAACAATTGGTATCAGAGTAGCTTCCTTTTGAAAAAGTTTTATAGCTTGAAGGTAGATCAGGAAGGCACAAGATGGCCATACATGAAGGTGCCTCTGCAAGCAAAAGAATAGATGGTCAAGAAGAAGAAGAGGATGAAGCCAAAGTGAATCTGGAAGGAGAACTCATTTGTGCCTTAGAAGATTTAAAAGCTATCGAAAAGAAAAATCAAAGATTAAGTGCTAGATCGAGAAAAATGAAAAGGAGTCAAAGGAAATAATTAAAGATCTACAAGCACGCTTTGAAGAAGCTAAGAATAATGAAGAAGATCTAATGGCATAGTTGAAAATAGTAAGAAAATAATGTGAAAGGTATGTTATTTAAATTGCTTCTTTAAAAGTAGATCTTGATAAAACAAATAAAACAATCAATGATAGAGCAACCAATGATTCAAAATTTGAGAATAACACTAATATGTTGAATAAGATATTAGAAAGGCAAAAGGAAATATTAGATAAGATAGGTATCATATTTGAAAATAAAAAGAGCTATCTTGAAGCTCTTACAAAAGAGGAAACAAAGAGGGAAGAAGTGAAGAATACATAGGTCATCTCAAACAAAGAAGGCTAGAGGGAATAAACCTATAAAAGGCAATCAGGTCAGAGATACACAAACATGACCTATTTTTATGGTTACTATTTTTATTGTAATGGATATGGTCATAAGAAATTAGAATGTAGAAAAAGAGATAACAGTCTCAGAAATAAGGAAAAAGAAAGTCATGTAGAGTCAAGCAGAAGCTACAACTCTTTTACTCCTCTATCAAGATTTGATGAAGAGTCCATAATTTGTTACAAGTGTAACAACTTTAGACACATATCTTGGTACTGTAGAAGCATGTTTGAGTTAGTCAATAAGGACCAAAGTTTCAAGGCTCCATTCATCAAGAAAAAGGTTTAGACATGGTAGAATAAATAACCTAAAAATTCTATGTTGGTTCAGACAGCTTTGCATGTAAGAAATGAAGAAGATCCATGGTTCATTGATAGTGGATGTTCAAGGCACATGATAGGAGACAATATAAATTTCATAACCTTGAATAAGACAATGGTGGCACAATGAAATTTGGAGACAATACTAATACCAAAATCACTGGAAAAGGTACACTAAGTTTAGATAATGGTAGAACTAAAACTGAAAATGTTTTATATGTAGAAGGTCTTAAGCATAATATTTTGAGTGTAAGTCACATGTGTGATTAGGGGAACACACTAAAGTTTTATGCAGAAGGTTATGAAATTAGAAGAAAAGATTCAGATGTATTGGTTGCATATGCTCAGAGAACATGTAATAACTTGTATATGCTATCAGACATCAAAGGTTAAAGATGTTGTTTGAGTAAGATTGAAGAAATTTGGATATGGCACAAAATAATGGGGCACATAAATTTTGACAATCTTGTCAACATCAACAAAAATCAAGTAGTCAAGAATCTTCCAAAGATTACAAAGCCATCTGGCATGCTTTGTGGACCTTGTCAGCATGGGAAGCAGGCTAGAAGGTGATTCAAATCAAAAGAGTATCCAACCACTCAGATGCTAGAGCTTGTTCACACTAACCTATGTGGACCTATGAGGACTCAAATTACTTAAGGTGATAAATATTTCATGTTTCTTATTGATGATTTTTCATGTATGACTTGGGTAATGTTTTTAAAGAAAAAATAGAATCTTTTAGACATTTCAAAGCATTCAAAGCATTAGTTGAAAATGAAACTAGTTTGAAGATTAAGTGTCTAATATCAGATCAAGGGGGAGACTTCATGTCAGATCAATTTATTGATTTTTGTGAAGATCATAGAGTAAAGAGACATTATTCAGAAGCCATAACTCCACAATAAAATGGAGTAGTTGAATGGAAAAATAGAACAGTTCAGGAGATGGAAAGGACAATGCTAAATGAATCCAAGATAACAAATAAATATTGGAGAGAGGTAGTTGGTACAATAGTGCATATTCAAAATAGAGAATTATTAAGAATCAATAGTGACAAGAATCCTTATGAGCTATGGAAAGAAAAACCAGAAATAGTTGATTATTTATGAGTTTTTGGTAGCAAATGCTTCATAAAGAGAACTGATAAAAAACTTGGTAATTTTGAATCTAGAGAAGATGAAGGTATATTTCTTGGTTATTCTTGCAAAAGTAAATCTTATAAATGTTATAAAAAAACAACCAAGAAAATTGTTGAAAGTGCAAGTGTCAAGATAGAAGAAGATGGAACACAGAGAATCAGTGATCTAGTAGACATTCCTAAAATCATTGAAGAGGAAGGCTTTGAATAATTAGATGAAGATGAGGAGAAGGAGAAAAATGGCATCAAAACTCCATCCAAATACATTTAGAGAAATCATAATGAAAGTGACATCATCAAGGATATAAATGAAGGAATTCACACTAGAAGAATAATGGTAAGTGAATCTGAACAAGTTAATTTCTCTTTGTTATTTAAAATTTAGCCTAGAACTTTTTCAAAAGCTAGACATGATGAGCATTGGGTTAAGGATATGGATGAAGAATTAAATCAAATATAAAAGAATGATACTTGGGAATTAGTGCCTAGACCAAAAGATCATAATGTGATAGGAATAATATGGGTTTATAAAAATAAGTTGAATGAAAATGGAGAAGTGACCAAAAATAAAGCAAGATTAGTATGTAAAGGATATGCTCAGATTGAGGGAATAGATTTTGAAGAAACTTTTGCACCAGTGGCAAGGTTAGAGGCTACTAGAATGTTTCTTGCATATGTAGTGTTTAAAAATTTCAAAGTGTTTTAGATGGATGTCAAATCTACCTTCCTAAATGGGAATCTTGAAGAAGAGGTCTACATTGAGCAGCCTGAGGGATTTATTCTCTCAAATATTAGTAACCATGTATGAAAATTTAAGAAAGCATTGTATGGATTGAAATAAGCTCCCAGAGCTTGGTATGAAAGACTTGATAAGTACTTGTAAGATCAAGGATTCAAGAGAGGATTTGTTGATAGTAATCTCTACATCAAAATAGAAGGATTGTGCACCAGTTGGCACACCTATGTGTACAGGAAATAAGGTGAGCAAGGATGAATATTTACCTGTTATAGATCAATCTTTGTATAGATATATGATTGGTAGTCTTTTATATTTGATAGCATCGAGGCTAGACATCATGCATGTAGTAGATTTAGATTGGGCAAGTGCTTAAATGATAGAAAGAGTACAAGTGGAGGATATTTCTTCCTTGGTGATAGCTTAGTATCAAGGCTAAGCAAGAAGTAGAATTTAGTATCACTTTCTATAGCTGAATTAGAATATATTGCAGTAGTATTGTGTTGTACTCAAGTGATTTGGATGAAGAAAACTTTAGAAGATATCAAGGTTGTAGATCAATAGGTTAAGATGGAATATATCATTACTATAGAGCAGATTGTAGATATTTTCATAAAGGCACTACCAAAAGACACATTTGAGTATATGTGAGAGAAGTTAGGAGTAATTTATTTTACTTCTTACCATTGAGGTTCAACATCAGTTGAGGGGGATCTAAGTGTTAGCTCCAAGTAGGCCCTTTACCATTGATGTCAAAGGGGGAGAATAATAGATATAGGTACAGGTGCAGAAATAGGTATATGGAATAGGTATAGGTTGCTACAGTAAGGGGGAGTTATTGTATGTTTTCATATGATAGTATGTGTAGTATTTAGGATGTGGTAGTTTTAGGATTGAGGTTGCCATCAATGATAAAGGGGGAAATTGTTGGAAATATTGTCATTTATGTCAAAGGTCTAGCATTATTAGTGATAAAGGCCCCATTGAATTTAATGATGTTTGTAATAGTTATATCTTGGATAATGTGTGTTAATATTTATTTAATATTAATGAATATATTTTTGGTTGCATATAAAACAAATGAAGGGCCCATGGAGAAGTCAAAGAGTCATGGGGTAAAGACAAAAGAATAATGGGATGCATTTTCCCATGAAGAGTCATCTTTGGGAATTCCAAGAGTCACCAAGTGAAGTCAAAAGAGGAAGGGTACACTTTCTCATGAAGGGACACTTTGAGGATTATGAAAAGCCACCAAGATAAGGACAAAAGAGGGAAGGACATTTTTGCTTATGAAGGATCACCATATGACTTTTCAAATGCAAGGATATGAAGGGTCTTAAAGTTTGGTGCCATTTTCCATGAGGATTGAAGGGTCACAAAGGGGGAAGGCCAAAGGCCATTTGGAAAGCTATAAATAAAGGCTTGAGAAGCCATTTGTAATGTGGGAGAGAGAGTTTGATTTGATAATATAATATCTAGCTTAGAAAAGCAATGGGAGAGATGAGTATGATTTGTATTTGTTATAACTAGCTTAGAAGAGCAAAGGTGAGAGAGGAAAGAGATATTGTAATGAACTATCATTTGTTGAGATAGCAACATTGAGAGATAGTTGTGTGGTATACATAAAAGTGTTGGTGCTCCTGTGGGTTAGTGCTCACAAATTGTTGCTATGTTAGTGCTCAAAAAAGGGGTTGGTGCTCTTATGGGTTGGTGCTCATAAATTTTTTTTGTGTTGGTGCTCAAAAAAGGGGTTGGTAATCCTGCGGGTTGGTGCTCATGAATTGTTGTTGTGTTAGTGCTCAACAAAGGGGTTGGTGCTCACAAATAGTTGTTATGTTGGTGCTCAAAAAAGGGGTTGGTGATCCTACAATTTGGTGCTTGAGAATATCATAGGTTGAGTTGGTTCTCATTCATATACTTGAGATTGTTCTCCGTGGTTTTTCCCACATTGGGTTTCCATGTAAAATCTAGTGTCTCTCTATCTTGCATGGTGTTTATTATTTTAGTTTTATTGCATATCTTGAATGTATGTTAAAGTTTAATTTTATTAAGGGAAAGTTTATAAGATTTATGATATACTGATTCACCCCCCCCTCAGTAAATCATGTGCTTAACACATAATTATCCAACTATTGACAAACTACATTAACCCATTGCTACACAATCAATCACCCTTATTAACCTATTCATTTATAAATACATTGGCCTCACCAACCCTATTTAATTATCATAATAACTTTCACATATTTTTCATTAATGCCTTAGTCATTAATTACCCTTTTTCCCTCTTGCCCATTAACCACATTACTTTCTAATCTACCCTAAATGTTTTGGGGAAAACTCCACTCCAGGGATTTTTCCCAGCACCTAATTTTTCAATCTACCTTATTTTTTATATTAAAATTGAAAAAATTTCAAAAATTAATACATTATATACTTGATCATGCTAACAATCACCCATCCTCCACCTTGTGTTCCTCATCTTTGTGCCATAGTCTCTCTTGTCACTCTTTTTGGTCACATAGATCTATAGTTTTCTCAAAATAGTAGATTTACAAATGAATAGTTAAAAATCCTATTTATTTTTCAAATTATTTATCTATCAATTATGTTTTAATAAATTTAGTGCTTTAATCATAAATATGTTTCTACATTTTTTTGTAAAAGCATAATTTTTTTTAAAAAAATCTTGATGACATAGAGAAGTTTTATATACTTACATCATATTTTTAAAAAAAAATATATTTTTTATTTATTTTTCAAGTCCATAAAATGTTTGATAAATTATAAACATCTAATTTATTATCATAACAATTATATTATACAAGGTAAGTGAAGGTATGCATTTTTTAATAATTTATTTTCATTTATTTCCCATTATTTACAACAATTTATTAGCTCAACATTGTGTGTTGTTATGTTCTTTCTTGAAGCACCATCCCATGTTACAATTTAATGACATTTGATTATATTAAAGTGGGGTATATGTATACATAATATTTTTAAAAATTATCAGTTATTGATGCTTTCTCTCTTGTAGGAACCCATCTAGTTTTAATCTCTCTAAGTGTACACCTTAAATGGTGCACTAAGAAAGGGGTTGGTAGATCTTTGGTGTTTTAAGGATTATTGTCCCCTATACCATTACCTAAAACCACTACAAGATACCTTTTTTATAATTACTTAAGTAATAAAAACCCTCTTGCACACTTCCCTAAGCAATTCACCATCCAAAATAGCCCCTATCTAAGTAACACTCATTTTTATTCATTTTCCTATTACGTCAACTCAGTTAATATTATTGGTAATTAACACACATTACAAAAATATGTTAGTCCAATAACCTAATTTGAGGCCTAATGATTTTATTTATTGCCAAATAAGGGTGACATAACTAACCTTGTCAGCTAAATTTTTAGGAAAGTTTAAGTTTAATCCTCATTATAAATACCCCCTTAAATTCATTTTTAAAGATATGATAATTAAATTATGTATCATTATAAATCAAAAATTAACTTATACTATCATTTTGATGTTTCATTGCTAAGGATTTTTCCTTGGAAAAGTAACACTTATTTGATCTATTCTTATGATCCTTAAAAGTATAACAACCTCTTGCAAAGCACCATTGTCTAAGGGAGAGATTGAGGCATAATGAATTCACTTCAACAAGGAAAGTATATTTATATCCCTTCATATTTTGATAATTAGATGTTTTAGAAACTAATAGATTCAATTATATCTCTCCTTTATTAGGTTACTTCTATATTATCTTGAATATAATTATCTTTTATTGTTTATTATCTTCCCCATTTGTTCCAAAAGATTTGGTGAGAACTATATTAGTTTGTATGTTTGTTTAGTAGATTAAATAGTTTCCATTTATCATATTTTAAGACCTAGCTAAGGTTATTACATAATGGCATTTGACTAGAGGCCTTGAAAACCTCTTATTTTCCATTATGTAATAAAATATCCCTTATTTAGGTTTAACATATCCATAATTGGTCATGACCCCCATATAACAAAGTATTGATAAGCACATTGTTAGTTGATTATCTTCTCCAATATTGGATATTAATGAGTAGGATAAGTTGTAGATCTATCTTATTTTACTTGTATACACATAAAATATGGAGATGAAGATGGTGGACATGTTTCTACCAAGAATACTTAAGGATGAACATGGTGTTACATATGTGGAAGTAACCCATATAGATGTTGGAGGAGAGACTCTTATGGGTCAAGTTTTACATTATTATGAAATGGAAAATTAGAGTACAAGGTTATTTACACATGATATGAAGGAGAGGAAAGAAGGCAATATCAAACAACTTATGGCTGATATAAAGAGTTTAAGAAGTGAAGAGGAGTTGTCACAAGAAAAATGGTAAGAGTGAAAGAGGATTTGAGAATCCCAAGCTTGATGAGAATCAACACAATAGTTTGAAGATGGAAGAATCACTAATGGGAACTATTAAGTCTCATGTTTATAAATTTATCTATGGTTGTATCTAGTGTGTAAGTGTAGAAATGGAAAGAGAGGAGCCATTTAAAGATGCCTTCTTCTAAGGTGAAGAGAGTGAGTTTATTAAGATCACCAAATGTAAGGAGGAACAACTTAATTTTATATGGGCCAAAGATTATAAAAAGGAATTGGATGTTATAGTATAGCTTAAGAGTTTTATTTATATATCAATGCGGATAATGAGATATTAGGAAGTGAACATTATCCTTTAGGTGGTATTATAGGCTATAGTTTATAATTTGGATGCCAAAATGTATGTTAATTTTTTTTGGGTGATATTAATAATTAAAGAGGAGATGGTATCTATGAGAATAACATTTTAAAAAAAATAAAACTAATTTAGAATTATGTTGGATAGTGAGTAGCCAACATCAAGGGGGATTTAGGAAAAGGTGATTAGTATGTAGTGGGTTTAAGCCTAAAAGGGAGTGTAAGATGAAAGAAATAGAATATTGGTGTATGTAGTTAGTTGAAGGTAGGTTTAAATCCAAAATAAAACGAATATTGGAAAGTATGAGCCTTTTTTTAGAGGAGGATGCACTAAGGTGGATCTAAACACACAAAAGGAGTGAATAAAGAAGAGAAAAAGAAGAGTATAGGAAAGATGAAGATGGTAGAATTGAAATAAACAAGGATTTAGAAATGGAATAAAATGTTTAAAAATTTATTTAATTATTTTATGTGTTGGAAGTTAATTCCATGACCACTATAATTTATGGTAAAAAATGTGGTTCTACCACTTATTACATCTATGTGATTAGGATCTCACATTTTAGAAACATCAGATGTCTAATGTAGGAGCATCCCAAGGTTCATGCAATATTTCATCAACCAAAAATAGAGTATGATGTGTTTTATTTAATTTTTGGGTTGTGGAATTGTTTGTGTGATATTTTTTACCTCTTATAATTATGTTTCAAAATTATTTATTCACCGTAAAATGTGCAGAGACCTTTTGACTATTTTTATTAGTCTATAAGGACTATTAATTCACATAAAATTGTCAAAAATGATTCTTCAATTGTGATAAAAATTAAATGATAAAGTTTTTTGAGGTCATAGTATATGACACTTAAAACATATGTAACAAATTTTAAATCATTTAGAGTCACCATAGAGGTGTACTAACTATTACAATGTCATGAGGTTTCCTTACTTATGGTAGTGTTATGAAATGAATTAGATGTTAAAATTTGGTTGGATCATGGAAGTTGACACTTATAATCTTTTAAAAAAATTAAAATCATTTGGAGTCACTATAGAGGTGTAAAAAAATTTACACTTAAAAGAAGTTTCCTTAGTTTAGGTAATATTGTAGAAGGAATTGGATGATGAAAGTTTATGGGTTCATTAATATAAAACTTAAAATATCTATACCAAAATTTATACTATTTGGAATTACCATAGAAAATTTGTTGTTTTTTATTTTAGGCTATGAATACATCACTTGGTAGAAGGTTAATTATTCAGCCTAAAACATCACATAATAATTTATAATAGTTACTAACAGTTAGGTGTTGATCTTGAAAACTAAAGGCCACCTAAGTATTATAAATTATGTATAGGTAAGAAAATTTGAATATAAACCCCATAAATCTTAGGATGTTAAGAGGAATAAGTGATTGATAAAAAAAATTGGGAGAGAGAAATGAGTTGGGAAGGAGCAGAATGAATAATTTTATCAGTTTAAGAGAGAATGTATGAGAGTCCATAATTATTTCATGTAATTAATTAGTCCTATAGAGGCATGTGTGTGTGTGTGTGTGTGTGTGTTTTAGAGTGTGATTTTGTATTTTTATATGATGTTTTTAATATTAATGAAATGAAAATCTATTAAGTGTGTCAAGTTTGTGTATGTACTAAAACTGTGACCATGCTTGGATGTCTAGACCTAAAAACACAAAGATAAATTCAAACCTTAATTGGTACCCCTCTCTTGTGTTTATACCATTGATATTAGTGATAATTTTTAAATTTGGGAAGAATAGGGTATATTTTCTCATTGTGTAATATTATATAGATGTGTATTAGATAAGTCCCAAGTCCCCTTTAAATGATACCTTGATTTGTTTATATATGAGTCCAATTGGGTGATTTATCACAGCACCAACATGATATTAAAATTATATTACCATAAAGATATATTTTATTTTTAAAAATAGTTGTTGCTAGGAAAAATTTGGTTTCAACTAGATTAAGTCAATATTGATTAGTGATACTGATCAAATCTTATAGAGCTAACCTATGTATAGGTGGACTAATTTGTGAATGATATTTAACATTTTGGAAATATATAATGAGGTACCTATAGGTGTATAATATTAGAACATAATGTTTAAAATAATAATATATCATGCAAGTGTGAGAGAACAGAAGACTAGGACCTTGTATGTGCACTTAAATCATGTGTAGTTAATGTGTGTCAAGCTTGTCATTATCAAATGATTAATAACATATTTTAGTATATATAAACTCACCTATATTATTATACTAATGAAATTTATATATTAAAATGAAAAATTTACTTAATTGTGTAAAACACATTTTTTTCTTTAGTACAAAGTTCTAATTTTGGAAGTCACTTAATAAAAGAACCTGCAATCATATGTAATCAATGTCCATAGATTGAAAATTTTAATTTGATTATGAATTTATAGAGAAAATTTAAGAGTATACTTATGTTTTTTAAAACCATATTTCCCTTGAAACTTATTTTATATGATTCTAACTTGTTGAATCACTGGAGAAACTTGTGACTCCTTATTGAAGAACATGGAGAATTGGAGTGACTATACCCCAAATTTGTGTAACTATGTAGGATATTATATTGGGAAGAAAAAAATATCATACTATCATGAATTTGGGGATAGTTAAACAATATACTAACTAAAATAGCTATATAGGTAAAGAGGAAAGTATATGGATATGTTCGCTCAAAGAAATTGAATGAACCACTATAGATGGATTATATATTCAATTTTATAGTTTTAATCAAGTTCACTCCATGTAAAAAAATTCATTACATAAAGGGAATGAACAATTTTCAAGCCCCCATCATAAACTTAGGATTGATTGTATAATTTATTTTAATTTATAAGAAAATGCATGATCAAAAGAGAATGAATAATGTTCATGCCCCCGTCATGACCACATATGTATTTGATAAGTGTGAAGTGGAATGACAATTATTTTAAATTCAATTTTAAACTATGTTATTGCATATGTGTGGATGGACCAGTATCATGACTCATGAATATGAAAATGTGTATATGTGCATGAACCAATATCATGCCCCCTAAATCTATACCAATTGATATACAATGTTTTACATCCATATGCTGATTTTGATAATATGTATCTCAAATGTATGTGTATTTGGGAACCTATGATTCATATTCTTTTAAAATATGTGCATATGAAACCAAATTCATATGAATATGTGATTGAGTCTCTATAAAGTGAATGCATATGCATGGAATATTACCACATAATATATATCAATGTGCCAATATATTTCATGTGTCTGAATCATTTGATATCTAAAACATTTTGAATCTCTAAATTTTGTGCTCTTATCTAATTTTTTTTCACGAAGGCTTATGTCTCTATGGAAAGCCCATTTTAATTCTCTTATTTTAGGATGTATCATGTAATTCACTCATATAAAAATAAGAGTTAACTATATGATTTCATGTATAAATATATAATCACGTAATATCATTTTTAGATAATATGTAATCATAGTAATATATGTTAATCAAGGAATTTATGTAACATTTATAATGAAATACATATAAGTGTCATGTATAGATAGATATCAATAAATCATGAGATATAGGGATATTTTAATAATGATACATAATAAAAGTATATGATATACATTATGGCACCACTCAATGTCAGTAAGTTCAATAAACACAACAAGATCATGTTAGAATCACATATAAGGACAAGGGACCCATACAAGAGGCATAAATATGAAACAAAAAATAAGGCCAAGGGCCACACACAAAGGGAAATTAATATTCCAAAAAAAATGTACATAAATTATGTCTCATAAAACAAGGCTAGAGGCCAAACTCAAGGGACATAAATATTTCATAAACAAGGCCAAAGGGACACACATAAAAAATTAAAAAAATAGCCTATCATGTAAGAGAGTAACAACCTAAATGGAGTATAGAATAAGGGAACTATTTTACACCATTCATATGTATCATTTTAATATCATATCCATGTATCATTATGTAAGATACTAGTAACTAAAAATACATGTGTAAGCAATCTAGGTAGTTCAATATGGTAGAAAGGTCATATAAATATATAAATTGTAATAATGAAACCTATATAATAATATGCCCCTAATATCAACATGGCCATAAAATAGATGAAAATTTCAACATATGTATATCCCTGTGTAACATGTATGTCATGCATTGCATTCATATATCATGAAATGTATGCCTGTATCAAAATAATATGACATATACTAAACATGTAATAGATAACATATGTAAATAGTGTAATTTAGTAATTATGTCATGCTCAAGTCTTGATTTGTTTTGGAATATTTTTAATTTTTTATATTTTCTTGATTATTTTTTTTTTTAATTTTTTGAATATTTTCAATTTATGTTCATAAATATATAAGTAGGTCATCCTCATCAAGATTGAATTCGACATATCTTGTGTTTTACTTTAAATTTTGTAATCACATTGCCTTTTCTTCCAATGTCTTTGAGTGTTCAAACTTTGTCCCTATCACTATTTTTTAATACCTTTCATTTTGGTGAGTATCATTGCCATCATGTTGGATCCTGGTTGAATTTTATTTGGGTGAGAAGGAGATATATTGATATGTTTTATTAACTATATCTTTCATTAGTTATAACCATTTTAATCCTAATGTGATTATTGATTAAGAAGTATAAGGTGTCAACTATATAAATGACATTTTACCTAAAAATAATTTGTAAGGTAATATGTCTAAGTAATGTATTCATTTGAGCTATTATAATGGGTTGTGATAGATAAATAATAGTATGATATTCTAGTTATGATTGTGATTGGTCCTCATTAGTAAATTGGGTCAATTTACAATATATAAAATGGTAATTATTTTATAGTTATGAATAAGAATATCATTCATGCCTATATTTGATACATCTATGTAATTATGATGGTTTTGCTTCCATAGCATGTATCTTTGGTCATTATAAAATCAAGTTGTAATGTAATTGAGTAGTCATAACATGGAAAGTAATAGGTAAAATCTTGGGCCTTATTGACAAATTTTGACCCCCAAGGTCAATATGTCAACCATTATAGGAAAAAACTTGATTTTCATGTTTTAATAACGTAGATAAAATCTTTATCATGCCTTAGTGGTCTTTAAATAGCCTTTTAAAAACTTTGTTAGCATTGTTTAAGGTAAATTTGAAGAAATTGAGGTAATAGTTTTTCTTTGAATTATACTAGGTTAGTCATGTCATGGAGTGTTGAAAATTGATCAAGTGGTGTCATATGTCCTCAGGTGTCCCTCAAAGTCATTTCATGCCTTAACTTGTATAAACATTTTATGATGTTTTGGAGAAGTTAAGGTACTTTTGTAGAGTTAAAGGTAATGTTTAATGAAGAAAAAGGTAATTTTTGATAACTTTCATGCATGCCAAAGATGAAAAAAGTTTATAATACATATAAGACACTTTAAAAGGTTCTTAGAGGGGTTTTATAATTGTCCTATATGTCAGAAAGTCAAAAAATGGTCATAATCTTGCATTTCAATGTTTAAGAGATAGTTTTCACTCACTTGTATGGACTTATGAGCTCATCTTCAAGTTAAATACATTTAATAAGTGTCCTCTCATATTATAAAAGTCAAATACATGTTTGGAATGAAGGGAAAGGTCTTAGAAGTGCAAAAAACTCTTCCTTCTCTCCATCACTCAATTGGCAAACTTCCAAAGGTATATTTCAAGTGCTTGGTACAGACATGAGAGAGAAGAATAGGTATTGATATTTTGGATAGAGGAGGTGGTCCTAAGTAAATTCAAATTTATGGAATTGGTTTTCATATCCATCCTCTCTCCTTTATGAATAATCTTTAAGAAGACAGGGTTGTCTAAAATTGTTAGTCAACCCCACAAACTCAATTTTTATCCTCAAAATGGTAGTTTACTAAAAAATGAAGGCATGGGATCAATTTTATATGGTCTACAGGGTCTATACAGACATCTTTAATTTTGATCTAGGTTTCATTCCACACATGTGAGCTCAATTTGGTAGTAAAATATCTATTACCCACAATTTTCAAAGGTGGATATCATGGTTTCCTATTTATTTTATAGTTTTCAAAATTATCATGATGAAATAATGTTTAAAACCATAATTCAATATTTCCAATGCTTCATCAATTATTTTTCTTTCACATTTTAACATCATTTTCTCCAAATAATATGTAGTGATCTTAATCTCTTTGACTATGTGTGTAAGTTGCATGCAACAATGGAGCAATGAGGTCTTATTTTGTATTTTAAATGGGTATATAAGAGTATTTAACTCATTATTAATTAAATAAAAAATCAAATAAGTGGTTCTAAGATCAAGAGCTCTAGCTTGCACCTCTTCAAAGACCTAGAACATAAGGCATACAGACCTATAGGTCTACAAACTTGTAGGTCTATATATCATGAGAAATGTTTTTAAAAATGTAAGATATGGTTTTTAGGTTGGAAAAATGGTTAAAACATTATTTTTTTTTCCACACTTTTAAAATTTTAAGGTTAATAGAAGAGGTCTAGTCTCAATTCCTATTACTCAACATAATCAATGAACACCCAACAAATAGACCGATAGGCAGACTTAGATTATTTGTCATGCATAATCAAATGGAAGGGGTGTTAAAAAAATTAGAGTGGGATAATATGAATGAGAAATATTATTAAAGTAAGTTCAATGACTATCAAATGTCAGTGATCTAGTTCAAGGGGTAGAGTGTCAACTCTACAATGTAGATAAGACTTTAATGAGCACCTATAGTCAGACTTACTAAAGAAGATGAAATAATTTGTAGTGATGTTGGAGATTGTGAAAAAAAATGGTATATAATACCATTAAATACCTAATAATAACCTTGAAAATACTCAAATCTAAGTGGATGACTAGTATAATTCCTCGTTCAGGCCTAGTAGACCTAGACCTACACCCTATAGGCCTATGTGTAGATATTTTAAGATAAGTTATTTGGGGAAAATCAAGATGAAGGTTTAGAGTATTTATGAGGTCATGAAGAATTAAAATAAAAATTATATGATACATTGGACCCTTATAATATTTAAATACATATCCAAATATAGTTAATAAAACACCTCATCTCATATGGATACCTTCAGGTAGAATAGGGCTCAGTTGGTCCTAAACTTGAGAGAAGATGAAATGAATAAAAATGAGTTGAATATAAGATAAATATTGAAACATAAATTTATATTTTAGGACAATGAAACCTAAATTAATGTTAAATATATGATCGAATAGGGGTCATTCAAACCCTGCATACACTCAGTGAAATAAGGCTATAAGCTTGCCTACCTAGTTAAGATTGAAATGATTGGTTGGTTTGAAGACATAGGTTAGAGAGAATAAAATAAAACAAAGGATATATCCTATATATATATATATATATCATGAACTCCATATAATATCTTTAGTTAGTATAAAGAGATGGAAAAGTTAAGAAGTTTATTTAGGCCTATTAAATTTAAATCCCTACACATAGTTATGTGTGTGTACTTTGTGATGAAGGTTTTTTTTGAAGATCAAAGAAATATATAGAGGACCCTGAGGAGATGATAAGTACTATATACAATAATTTAATGAGTAATTATACCCTTATATAATTGAGAAAAGAACAAACACATACCTCTAGGGCCAAGAATCTTGGGTAGTCAATAAACCCTCATGGTAAGAAAACATATTACATAGTATTTTGAAGTCCCATTTCTCATTTCAAGGTGATTTATGAGTGTTAATGTCAATTAGAGATGATATGGGGTATTCATAATCCATTTTCATGTTAATAGTTTCTGATTTGAAAACCTACAAGCCATCAATAAGTGTTAGGAGTGTAGGGTAGTCATAGAATGGATACTTGAGCCTGAGAGACCACCATATTTCACTTATAAATATTATGAGTTTTTGCATGGGACTTAATGGTTTTTTTAGGTTATTAAGAGGTTCCCACACTTATACCTTTTTAAATTAGGAAGGTGATAAAGGATCTATTCTCTATGAATAATCATTAAGAGATGAAGACACTCAAAACCCTCCAAACCCTTCCTAGTAGCCTAGTGAGAAATATTGTCCTTCCAATAGAATATAATGGAAAGTTTTAAACTTGAATGACCTTGGTGACCTATGTATGTCTTTTTAACACCTTCTCACACATTTTTTGGCACATGAGCAGATACAAGGGTATATAGAACATGACAAAAAATAAGGTTGTAGGTGTTAGAGAATATGCAAGGTATGAGATGGATCTCAAACCAAGTGCATAGGTCAAGTAGGAATTTAAAAAAAAATTACATTCATAAAAAAACCTAATCAGGTCTCCCAAGGTGATATGTCAACTCTACAAGTTGTCAAGTTGGCCAAGAATAGAGAAATGTATTATTCTGTAAGCTAAAAGGCTTAGGTATAGGCCTAGAAAGTACTATAATAAAACTCAATATCAAGGTATTATTTTGAATAAGGATGTTTCATACTTAAAAAACTCATTCCAAGCTTCAAAACCTAAAAAATTCTTGACAAAACACTCAAATTGTCTCTCATGCATGTCAAATGCCTAAACTAGGGTTTTTGACCATTTAATGGTTTACCCATTCGAACATGGTCCAAGAGATAAAAATTGACATGGATCATGGTAATTTCATGGGTAAATTTAATCACACAATTCACAAAATTTTAACATGTGTTGGAGGTTTTTAGATCCAAAACTTAGTATCTAAGTAAGGAGGCCTAATTAAGGAGAGAGAATGGTATAAAAAGGACACTTCCACTTGGATTTAGGTCCTAAAATATTTCATGGAGATATAAAACTATATTGGGTCATAAAATATGTGATTAGTTTCTCAATAATATAATAAATTCTTCTACACAAGGAGGTTTACACTTTTTAAGGGCTACAAGAAGTAAGGCCAAATGAGAGATTTTGGAGATATTAGGGGTAGTTTTAGACTTATAAATGAGTTATTTAAGGTATGAGAGAGAGAGAGAGAGAGAGAGAGAGAGAGAGAGAAGTATCAAAGAGAGTTACAATAAAGAGAAGGGTTATGAAACTATCTTAACAAGTCATCAATGTCATGTGTTACTCTTCTAAAATTTCTCTTCTCCTCTAAGTGGTGTGGAAGTTTGAAACTTGGCTTGACACCTTGCATTTTCTCTTTAAAATTACCACTTATTTGTCTTGTGAATGGATAAGTGGAATTTTTGATGGTCTGGTCACATTGAATTGATCTATTTATCCTCACTTGATACTTTTCATCTGATCTTTGAAGGTTCACTTTGACACATCACTTTATTCTCTTGTTAGGTGTCTTAAATTCTATCTCGTCTCACTAGGCCACTCTTGCTTACAAGTGTCAAAACTTGAGTTTATCTTCTCTAATGCATTATCTTCTTCAATGATATGGATCTAATTATCTTAGATAGAGTGTTATCTATGCCTTAGGAGTTATAAGAGTAAACAATATGTATATTAGTCTCTTTTTATTAAAAATGAGAAAACATCAAGAATAATAATTAACTAATACTAAAAACTATTACCTAAGAACTAGGGGAGCATAACATAATCAGCAAGAGCATAAAATAGAAATGAATACAATACAATTTTGTAACCTCATTTTTTGCATATGATTTTTAACCTTTGGAATAAGGATATTCATGCTCAAATTATGATAATTTTAGTATTTTATCAATGTTATTCCATGGTGGTATCATCTCTCCAATAGTCACTTGTAGCTTGGTGTGAAGCTTGGCATAAATTGGGAATTATAACACTACTCTCCAAGGGCTTCAGTAAGGTATTCCATTAGAATAACCTTACACATAAAATATTGTTAATAAATGGTGTGGGAACTTGTATTTATATCTCAAATAACTAACTCTAACCTTATGTACGTTAGAATAAATTCTAACTTGAGTCGATTCTTAATTAACTCCGATTGAGTAGTCTAATTTTGGGTAGGGTTAAGGCACTCATAAAATATTGACACTTCAGTTTATGATATTTAGGAGGCATGACAACTCATTTTATATATTTTTGAGGTGTGAGTCATATTTTTGAATATTTATAATACAATAAATCACTTTATTAGATCGTTTGAATTTTTACTTCATATTTGGCTAAAATTCCTTTTTTAGTCAATGAAATTCACTAATTTGATTTGAATTTTTTATTTAGGTAAGTTAATTAAGATTTTAAATATATTTAGTCTTGGTTAGTAATTTTTAGATTTAATCAGTTATTTTAAATGTTAGAAAATAATAGCTTGACATGCCAAAAGTGCCAAATTACTAGGTCATAATTTGATTAGGGTTAGAACTAAACTAGGTCAGTGATGTATACAGGGTAATATAACAAATAATCTAACTTCATCATGTTTCTGGGAAATTATATACCTTACACAAATGAATTTGGAAAAGTCAAGTTATTTATAGGCTTAAAATATGTCATTTGAAATAAATTAAACTGAATACCAGTTTAGGCATGAAAGTGGCCAAAATTGAGTGTTTATAGTTTTCCCCTATTTAAGAAGGTATTGTAAGACACAATAATCATAATTTTTTTTTGAGGAATGAAAAATTCATTAAGATGAATGGTTCATGCCCTAGAGGGTGATCAATAAGTCCCTGATGTCTCCTTGAGGGAGGGAATACAAAAATAGAATCATCCAATGTTACTTAAAAATAAACAAAACAACATGATCTAAATGGAAATAGGGGTGGGTTTACTAAATTTCCCAAAGGTGGTTATATATAATAATGGTGGTAGATTCACTGAGTTATCGAAAGGTGGTTATAGTTAATAATGAAAGGTGTGATATTGGTTTGCCCAAAGGTAGTTATAAGTAGTATCACAAATATTTTCCCCAATAGAGTAGTAGGATAGATATTGATTTGACTAGAGGTAGTTACAATTAGTAAGAAAATGAAAAACACTAATTTTGCCAAAGGCATTTATAATCAAGAACAAGAAATAGGAAAAAGACTAATTTTCCCAAAGGTAGTTATAATCAAGAAAAAAAAGTAGGAAATATTACTTTGCACAAAGACATTTATAATAAAGATTGGAAAGGGAAACAAAATAATTTTTACAAAGGTGGTTATAAGTAGGACCACATACATTTTCCCTAGAAGGGTGGGTAAACTAGGTAAAAATAATGATTTTCCCAAAGGTAGTTATAATCAGCAACAAAGGTTGAGACACTAATTTTCTCAAAGTAATTTATAATTAGTGGCATATGTATGTGCCCCAATAGGGTAGAAGGGTCAAAAAAATTATTTGCCCAAAGGTGGTTATAATCTTTAAGATGACCTAGATTGAATAATGATTTTTCCCTAATAGGGTAGATTTGATCATGATAAATTGATTGTGCCTCAGTAAGGTAGATTGGCAAATATAACACAAGGAAATAACCTATTACATAGATTAAATATGAATTGGTGTGAACATAGATGTGATGGTCTAATGAATGAAAAATCCACAAACAACCATACATACTAAGATGTGCAACGAGATGAAATAAATGATTAGAATAATAAAGGTGGCCAAGTGGACTAGAGATATGCCATGTATCCAAGATCTACCTACATAGTCCAAATATACCTTAGGCTAATGTAGTTCACCCAAAAGTGGGGAAAATGGAATTAGGAATAGAATAGAAAAATAAGAATTGATCAATGTGAATGATTAAACTATACTTACTAATATGGAGATGTTCATCTTTATTAACATTAATACAACTAGAATATTCAATGGTTTGATTTAATCAAGGATGGTGGGAGGATTTTACAAAGTGAACAAGAATAATTTTATATGGAAACATTACTTGTAAGCTCCACCAAACTAAGTTTTGTTTTTTGACTCATATGGATGTTTATTCAAAGATGCACACATGTATAAAAACATAATATATCATTTATTTCAGTTGTTTATTACTCATGGATCTAATAATGTGTTAGGTTTATAGGATGGGTTTTGGATATATCAAAGATATGTTGCCATTATATTACTAGAAGACTTTGTGAGCATGATTTTTCTATAGATTTTGATAGTATACATGATAGTTATGGATAACTAAAATGACAATTCATATCTGAAGCATGGAAATTTTAATTTTAAATGTAAATATAAATAACTTAGGAATAATATATAAATAATCAAATCCCAAGTGTAAATATTACAAATAAATCAAGTGTAAGAATAAATATAAAATTTCACAACCAAAGTACATGATATGGATAGTCAAGACTTAAGTGTAAACAAAATGTAATAATTTAATAGTAACCAAGGAGTAAATAACAAAAAAACAAACAAAAATTTAAAAACAAAAAAAATATGAAAAAACAAAACCAAAAAAAAAAAAATAATAGTAATAAAACACAACAAAACACCAAGAAGAACCAACAACAAAACACTAATAAATCATACAAATTTTTAAGGATTTTATAACTATTTACAAATTTTTAGAGAATTTATAGGAATCTCAACTCATTCAATAATTATGAGACATAAAATTTTCCAACTCACAAAATGGATTGAGTGTGGTTTAGGTTGCTTGAAAAATGGTGAGAGTGTTCAAAGGGGTGATTAATCTAACCTCAATGTGAATTGATCACTACCTACATAGTCCTATAGGACCTCAAGTCATTGTTGTTCTACCTTCATTAAAGGTATCCAATGAAGTATAATAAATTCCAAGTAAAATACAAATGGAGATCTAAATGATAACAATAATGTCAAAGTGATGTGACAATTCATGGTAAAGGTATTGCTCCTAATTTTCCCATAGGTGGTTATAATTATGAAGATACAACAAAGGGTCAGTGGTACTAATTTTCTCATAGACAATTATAATTATTAGCACAAGGTGGGAAATTGATTTTACCAAAGGTAGTTATAATCATTGGCATGATCCAAATGTAACAACAAATGAAGGATGCAATTATTAGGACCATTGTCACACTACTTTCATATATTTCCATTCAAACATGCAATTATGAAACTACTATTGGAACTGAATATATGATCAACCACTGAACGTCCTTAAAGTATAAATGAATCAAAACCAAGGCCAAATATAATAGTTAGGTTAGGTAAAAATAACTAGTTGGTGAAGGGTTAAGGCTATGGTATAAGGGTAAAGGTGAGGCAAAATTCAAGGGAAATGGTAAGGCAAAATATAAGGTGAAATACATACATGAGTCTATTGTTCCTATTGATATAGATATGCACATCCTAATTAACATATGATACAACCAAAATTGACAATGGGATATAATAGTAATAGGGTTTCTACCAAGTCATAAGTTAATATAAATGGTAAGTTATGAAACAAAAATAAAGGAAAGGCAAAGTAAATGATTTAGTTTTTCTTACTGATGTGGAGATGATATTTTTAATCAACATATGATACAACCAGAATGGTCAAATGTTTAAATTACTATCACACACCTCTTTTAAACAGATAATCTATCAATAAATTGGTAATAATTTAGACTTTAATAATATTATTTGGTCTTTGATTCTATTTCATCCAAACTTTAAGATAAGATATATTCATAACCCTTGTAAAGGAAAGTGTAGCTAGAGATGGTAAATATGGATAAACATTGAATAAAGGTTTGATATATGAATGAAATATATGTCTTAAATAAATAAATGTAGTATAATGGAATGTACAATGGTTGGGAAAAAATAAATATTGGAATTTTTAGGCACATATAATGTTGTTTATTTTGAATTTGACATAATTTTGTTTGTGGTGGGGCTAAAGACTTTTAAATATGATCTAGATAGGGCCACCATATTTTTATGTTATTTGGTCCTGAGAGACATTTCCATATGATTATCTTATATAATGGAAGGTGTATTGATGTTATCTTCAATAATGTCTTCATCAAGTAGTGAAGAAATGTTGTGTTTAATGATTGGTACCTCAAAGAGGTTTTCACTAGTAAAGTTGTCTTAATTGTCCCATAGTTCCTTTGAGAAGGTTTCACTAAGGAATGTTGACATTTGAATTTTTATTTTATTCTATTGCCTCAAATAAATATTCACTAGAATATTATGAGCTTGTACTTTGATTTCCCCCTAATGCCTTCGAAAAGGTTTCACAAGGAGATTGTTCTTCTTTTATATGAATGTGGTCTTGGTCCCCTTGATATTCTATAATTTATAATTCACCATGGATATAGTTTAATAACATTTAATTCTATCATCCCTAATCGAAACTTGTGGGAGGTGGAATGTCAATATAATGGCTAGGTTGGTTAATGTTAATGATAAATGGAATGGTAGGAGGTATCATAATCCTCATAGAATATACTAGGAGAACTTATGTCGATGTTAAAGTAATCATCCTAAAAAATTGTGGAAGGATCAAAAATATATTAAAATTTATCCTTAAGGCACATATAATCAGTGTTGTAATAATTAAAAATGTATTTTGATTTTGAATTTGAGTCTGACTTAAGGGACTCTAAATCTAATGTTGAGACTAACATTGATTTTCCTTTTGATGCTAAATATGGTATTGGTTCAAAAATAGAACATGACTTTGATGTTGATTATTCATCTAGTGTAGAAACAAAGATATTATGTTGAATGTTTGGTATTGGATGAGTAATGGCCTAGGGTTTAACAATGGGATCTTCAAAAATAGGCTCAGCTAAGAAGGACTCCACAAATATTGGCTTGTCAAAGTGAGGCTTTTAAAGAAAAGGGAAATGGTCAACATGTAACTCCATAGAGACTAGCTTGTCAAAGTGAGTCTCCTTAAAAATAGGGAAATGTTTAAAATATTTATTTGCTTAAAGGTAGTTATAACCATTAGGGGTGACTCAAAAAAATTGGCTTGTCAAAGTGAGACTCTTGAACCAAATAGAAAGGGTCAATATGAAACTCTATAAATAATGGCTTGTCAAAGTGAGGCTCCTCAAAGAAATGGAAAGGATTAAAAGGTAATTCAACACATGTTAACTTGTCACAAATAGATGATTCAAACAAACATCATAGATTGGTTTATTCTCTTTGCCTTGGATTACACTTGATTATAGATATTGAGATTTGGACACATATTGGTCTTTGAATAATTTCTCTTGGGGAGGTAATGATTATCTCTATTGTGGATTGAAAACTAGCTTGGATTTTCTAAAGTGGGGGAATGTTGGCAATGGATGAAGAATGATCAATGGTTGAATAATTATCTCTTTATAAATAGGCTCATATAATATGGGATTAACAAAGAATGGGTATGGGTCTAGAATGGTAATTATGCTTTATCTAGTTACAATTCTACAACCTTATTGTGATAATGAGTTACCAAATTTAAAATGGCATGGAATGGTAATGAATGGGCACTATGGAGTTTTTTTGCTAATGTAGGATGAATAATGAGGTGTTAAAATGGTAATAATTGGGTGCTATGAAGCTTGTTGCTAATATAAGTTAAATTATGAGGGCTTGGAATGGTAATCCTTGGGCAGTGCAGAGCTTGGTTGCTAACATAGGATGAAGGATGAGGGCCTAAATAAGAAGGTGAAATCACCAAATACTATGTTAAAAAGTTAGGCCTTTATTAAATGTATGGAATTTTATAATATGGATAGGGATACATATCATAAGCTACATCATTATATGACTTAAAAAAAAGGGTCATGTCTTTATTCAATATATGAAATGTTATAAGATAGATTAGGATCCATCTCATAAGCTACGTCATCATACAACTCTTGAATAAAAGGGCCATGCCTTTATTCAATGTATGGAATTCTATAAGATGTATAGGGATCCATGTCATACATAATGCCTTTAAATGACTCTTGAATAAAAAATATGTTGGTCACAAAGTTCTCATAGTCTGGATTACACATAGTCATATTATGTGTGTAACAAGGCATGTTCGGTTATATAGATAGGTTTCATGAAAAAAAAGATTCTAAAGGTAACAAAAAATTGAGGTCTAAAAACAAAGGATCTTTGGCTCTATAAAAGAGGCACAAAGGGATAAATAGCTAAACTAGGCAAAGGTAGAACAAAATAAATGTGATATTAGTCTAACACAATGATACTGATTTTCCCAAAGGTGATTATAATTAGCCAAAAAAGTAACATAAAGGCTTAAACTCATTTATGGGTACATCACTAATTTGCCTATAGGTGGTTGTAATTAGTAACAAGAGTATAACAATTATGAACTAAGATCAAGAGATAGCAATGATTTGCCCAAATGCTATTATAATCATGTTAAAAATAAGGATAAACTCAAAAACACAAAACTCAAAAGCAAACTAAACTAAGGTAATTGGTTTGGATGACACTCAATAATTGGTTCACTTAATACTCATAATTTTACTCATAAAATCTATTAGAATTATGGAAATAGGACACTCAAAAAATTAGTACAACTTCAAATAAAGTACATGGCAACTACTTGGCTAAAACATATGCTCTAAATAAAGTACAAAACACACAACAATCACTAGGTCTAGGCAAGGGGTCTTTTAAACAAAATAGTAAATCAACCCAAGTGACACAATCCAAACACAACTGGGGGACAACCTAAGCCCAAACTAGATGAGGCTTTGGCATGAACTTGATTGGTTTAGGATATTCACTTTTAAAGGTTGAGTATCATATTTAATGTAAAAAGACTCGAAAAGACTTTTAAAGGCTAGACTAAAATGGGTAGCATAACCATGAATTTGAAATAAGAGAGGTAAAATAATGGTGCCCTATTTAAACAAGAGACACATAAATGGATCTAGAATGAAATTTCCCAGGCAAAAAAGTGTGACACAAACATATAGAGTAACGCCTCTTAGTCTAAAGGGTTGTAAAAACAATGTGAATGTTTTGGAATTATTTTGATGCAATAATATAAAAATATATTATAGTCAAAAAACACATATGTAAATGAAATAAAAATAGAAGTAACATAAATGGATAATCCTATTCCCTATAACTAACATAGGTGTGCATATTTAGCTAAAATTTCTACTGATATACCAATGCTTATGAGAAATTAAGTGTTAATCCAAAAAAGAAAGTACAGGTGTAGGTATAGTTTTTACACCTCCATTGTCTCTCAAGCATTAATACATGGCATAGAATTAGAGTGAGGAACACTCAAAATTTGACATGAAATTATGTGACAAATGGGGTTTTGACTGAAATCTATAAATCTTGAATTCACTAGATAGTCCCAAGTATGGCTAAAAAAAGGGCACAATCACATCAAATAAATCCAAAATACCTAGCTTACTATTCAAGGGTCTATTCCTTTAAATAATGAATCTAACCATGTACTTCTTAGTGGAGTCTAATGTCTAGTTGTCACATGGCTTGGGTATCCATTAGGATGGTTAGACTAATCACTCACTACTATCCCATCCAATGATTTTCCTAATTTGTATACCCCACCATGGAGTAGGGTTGGTATGATTCTGAGAGATGAAACCCTAGGCCAATGCACCCCTAAATAACTCATGGGGAGGTGATAAAATCCTCCCCACAAGCCAAATTCATAAAATAAAAAAATGAAAAAAAAGACTTTAGAGGTCATTTTTGGGTCACCCAAGTCATTTAGATCTTGGGAAGAGCATACATAGCATTCTTTCTGACATAAATTTTCAAACAAAGGAAATAAACTAAGTGTTTTGTCACCTAAGTTATTTAAAGGGGATGGGGGGAGAGCATACATGAAATAGTTTATAAGTTACCACAAACAAAGAAACTAGGCAATGAACTTTGAAATTTAGCTAATAAAAAACACATAAAGTAAAAAAATCTCTTAAGATATCTAAATAATATTTATGTTCCTTTTCATAGCACCAAATTCAAAGTGTGATTTAAATTTTGGCCCCTTGTCCTTATTTTCACTTGTAAAAATTTCAAAAATAACTAAAAGACAAAAATAACTAGGTGGATTTTAAACACTAAACAATATGTATATGAGATTTTAACCATGATCAAATTTTCCTCTCTCCACCTTAGGTCCTAAAAAATGTTAGAGGGTTTTCCTATTTAGAAGCCCAAAATTAAGGGAGTAAACAACAATTCAATTTGAGCTCTTGGGTTTCTATTTATGCCTTAGAGAAAATTATCACCAATCACATAGAGATTGATGTCAATTCTTAAAATCAATGTTGATTTAGTAAGATCATTGATGTTTCCTTAAAAAACACAAAGATAACTCTATTTCAAAATTAAAATAGTTAATAAACAAGTTTAAGGGACAATTATCTCATGGATCTATAAAAAGAAAGGTTACATAGATAATAAATAGATCATTAAACATAAAATGAAGACAAGGAAAATCAAGATTTTTTTAGCCATGTCCCTACCTTGTTTTGTTTTATATGCAAATATTGTGGTTGATCCCTATAATTGACATATATTTGGAAAATAAACATCGATCCCTGCAACCTTGTTAAAAAATACATAAAATCCAAATATAAAAATATAAAATTTAAGATTTTAATGCATCTTCTAGACAAACTAAAGCTAGAATATTAATCTCTTTGGCCATATGGGATGTTTTATTCCACTAGGCATGCCATTTTTTACCTTAGGAGTTATAATATTAAACAATATGTATATTAGTCTCTTTTTAGTCCAAATGAGAAAACATCAAGCATAACAATTCACAAAGACTAAACGATCTTGCCTAAGAACTAGGGAGAGCATAACATAATAAGTAAGAGTACAAAATAGAGATGAATATAATACAATTTTCTTACCTATTTTGTCACATATGATGCTTAATTTTTGGCATAAGTATGTTCATGCTTGGCCTATGATGATTATAGTCTTTTATAAATGTTCTTATATAGTGTTAGGATCTCTCCAGTAGTCACTTGTGGCTTGGTGTGAAGCTTGACATAAATTGGGAATTATAACACTACTATCTAAGGGCTTCAAGAAAGTATTCTAGTAGAATAACCTTACACATAAAATCTTGTTAATCAATGGTGTGGGCACTTGTAATTATAGATCAAATAAATAACTCTAATCTTAGGTAGGTTAGGTTAAGTTCTAACTTGGGTTGAGTCTAAATTAACTTAGGTTGAGTCAGTATAACTTTGGGTGGGGTTAAGGCACTCATGAAATTTTGACACCTCAATTTTTGATATTTTTGAGGTATGATAACTCACTTTATAAAATTTTGAGGTGTGAGTCATATTTTTGAATATTTATGAGATTGTAAATCACTTTATTAGCTCATTTGAATTTTGACTTCATATTTGGCTAAATTTCCATTTTAATAAATGAAATTCACTAATTTGATTTGAATTTTTTTTAGGCAAGTTAATTATGATTTACAATATAATTTGTCTTTCTTAGTTCTTTTTTGGATTTTGGTAATTATTTTAAATGTCAGGGATTAATAGCTTGACATGTCAAAAGTGCCAAATTACTAGGTCATAATTTAACTAGGGTTATAACTAAACTAGGTAGTGATTCATATAAGTTAATACACTAAATAATCTAGCCTCATCATGTTTATAGGAAATTAAATCCCTTACACAAATGAATTTGGTCAATTTAGGTGATTTCTAGACTTAAAATATGTCATTTACTAGAAATTGAATTGAATGCTATTTTAGGCATGAAAGTGGCCAAAACTAAGTGTCTAAATTATAAAATCCTTTTATGATTTTATAATTTTTTTAATGATATCCATTTTATTATCCATTAATAACAATAAGGTAGTGCTACAAATTTTCAATTAAAAAATTGTTATCTACCAATGTATGTCTGACCAATTTTATTTGTATTTGAAATTGAATGATTAATGGCATATTTTTCTCTATAATTTGTTGCATAAGTAAGTATTACTTCTTAAAATTTATTAATTAGTTATTATCCTTCAATATATTCATAATGGATTAAAATTATCTAGGTTATGTATCACTAGGTAGAGTTGTTTATTGCAGCACATTGTATAAGATATTTTTGTAGATTATTGATATTTTGAGTAAATCTAAGATAAAAATATTAGCATGGGTGTTATTTAGTTGATCAATGATTCCATATCCATTAGGTTTTTTAAATTTAATTATGGAAGGTTTATGGGGTTTAGGATGAACATGTTGGCTACCTTAGTTCTATTATGCATGATGGGGCACCCTACCTTGTCTAGCATTGATAACATGGACCACAAAATCCAAAATAAGTCATAGGTGAATAATAAGAGTGAGATGGTAGCTTGTAAAACATTCAGATATTGAGAAAGGAGTAATGCATTGCTTTGATGTCTATAATTAATAAAAAGCATTTCAGATTCAATGTTTCAACAATAGAATTTAAAGATGTCTTAGGATTGTTAATTGGTAATTTTAGCCTTATAGATGTTCTTATATTTTATCTTTTGACCCATTTGATTACATAATTGATCAAAATAATCTACACTATCAATGTATAAAAATATGGAAATAATACCATCATGACTTATGTTAACTAATAATTTTCATTTTTATGGCCAAAATTTGTGTATTATGAGGGAATAATAAAGAATCAGATATAAGGTAGAAGGTGAAAATATGTTTTTGTGTATGAAAATTATAAATCAAAACATAAAACCTAAGATGGTCATAATACAAAACATTTTATCCTAATTTGTATTAATGAAATAAAGACTAACCATAATAGGATAAAGTAATGTAATATAATTCTAATATTAATATATGACATTTAAGAATGAATATGCATTTAAAATCTTGTAACTAATTGCAATGATTTGACAAGTGGAAAATGTTAGATATAGTAATTATAACAAAATAATAAGTACTTGGATTTTTTGGGTTACTATATGAATATTATTATATTCTATAAGTTTAGATTAGGACAAAGAAAACATGTGGTTAGTTTGGTTCAAGAACTAAATCTCTATCTCTACAAGGTTGGTTATGCTAATCTAGGTTAGTATCACTAATTGATATTGACTTGTGATGGCTTGTACTAACTTATGTGTAAATATGGGATTGTGACTAGATTATCACCTTCACCTACCTATAAATGTTTTGTATTTGTGATATTGAGCCTTGATGATGTGTGTAACTCTATAAACTATTCTCTTTGACCTTGAAACTATAGGTGTGCTTGTGAGGGATCGAAACCTACAAAAATTAGGAAATTATAATGGGATAAGATGACCATAATAAACCCTATTTGATTATTGAAAATTAACTATGTATATAATACTTTTGGGATAGAAATCAAGCCACACATTATTCTCCCACATAGTGTGATTATGTAATTGTGTTCCTTATTTATATGTATGCAATCAATGATTCACCTTTGGTACTTTAATTTTTTTATTTTGACTTGGGTTTAATTTTTTAGACTTGGATTTTGATTTTTCCTAGTGATATGTTTTAAATTTGATAATAATATGTCACATTTTATTAGTGTGTAATATTGTATATATGTGTATCAGATAAGTGCTAAGTCCAATTTGAACAAGACCTTGATTTGATTATAGATAAGTCTAATTATGTAATTTATTACACCACCAACATGATAGGAAGATGGACTAAACCTTATAAGACATTTTATTTTATTTATGAATCAATTCAATAAAGGAAAATGAGAAGGGTGTTGGAGTTAATTTTAAACATTGATGGACATAAAATTCTAATTCATTTCTCCATAGACTTTGAGTTATTTTTGCATTTTGACTCAAGATGAATAAAAATGTTCAAGTTGGCTAGCCTAGGAAACCTCTTGAGGATTTATAGATATATATCCTACATCTATGGAATTATGGATTCATGTAGTTCTAATTATTTATGACTATCATCCCAACCCAAGTGAGGAAGAGTTTTTCACTTTCTCTCCCTTTATAATCAAATGCAACTACATGAACTTTGTTTAAACCTTATTTTATCACAAGTTTTAATAAATGTAGATCCTTTTAATATCTTGAAGTTTTGAATATTAAAATTTAAAGCTTGATGATGCACATAAGACTTGTATAATTACTTAATTTTTTGAATACCTCTTATTTAAATGCTTTATGAGAACTTATATATATATATATATATATATATATATATATATATATATATATATATATATATATATATATATATATATATATATATATGTATTTCAAAATTTGAGTTGAAAACCTATTAGAACACAAGCTAACTAAGAAAAAGAGAAAAAAAATCACAAATCAACAAATTGAAAAGAGAATGTAAAATGTATAAGGGACCAAATAAATAAATGGGACATAATAATTAGAGGGATGATCGAGTCTAAGGAAAAGTTAGTGGACTACCAAATATGATCTAGGCATAGAAAAGACATAGGAATCCTCTAGGTATAGAGAAAACACATAAGAGAGATTTAAAAAATAAATAGAATATAATATGACAACATAGATAAAAATTAGAGGTATAAAACATACAAAAAAGTTACAAAAATACCGTAATTCAAACCATGCATAAAATCATACTAAAAACACTATAATAATTAGCCTTGTACTCGAGATACTAAAATCTAGTCTTTGGTACTTGATAATGAAAAACTTGAAAAACATCTACCATGAATGAATTAAGCACAGAAAAAAGATCATAATATACCATTATCTCACTTGTACATGCTCTATTATGACTCAAACCTTCCATTATAAAATCATATACCTATAATAACCTCACTATCTATTTCAAACCTACTAAATATCCTACATATACATCTCTAGACTCTTAGTTTAGTCCACATGTACTCAAGTTGGTGATACAAAACACAATAAATATCACTAGTAAATACTAACATGATTTATTTATTACCAACCTAATCCCAACATCAACTATTTTATAAAATCAAAAACTTACTTATGGTTAGACCATTTTACTAGAGTGTCAATGGTGTGAGAAATAACCCAATTCAATACAAAAATAAAAATATCAAGGGTTTAATTAAAAATCAACTTGGAACTTATTTGGAACACATTTATACACTATACATATAAAGTAAATATGCCTTATTCTTCCAAAATTTAAAATATATCACTAAGAACAATCATGAGAGAAGTTTGAATCACTCTAAATTTAAGTCAAAACATGTATTGTCAAGTATCAAACTCAGATCATTATATTTAGATATATATATATATATATATATATATATATATATATATATATATATATATATATATATATATATATATATATATATATATATATATATATATATATATATATATATAATCACACTAGGTGGGAGAAATACTTGTGGATTGATTTCCCTCCTTTGAGTATAAAATACATAGACAACAACAAATCATCAAATTGGGTGATTAGGGTTAGTTAAAAACCATTATAATTTAACCTTTTTTGGAAGTTTTTATCCATCAAAATCACACCTAGGGTTTAAAGGCAAATGAAATTGATTTATGCAGCTACACATATCATTAGGGTTTAAGATCATTAATACAAATCAAACACTAACAATTTCAAGTTATTGTATAGGCATTATTTATTACTTAGGTATAGGTTAGTACCAACCAATAGGTCAGTATTAATTGATGATATTTACTTTATCTTATGGAACCAACCCTACACAAATAGATAATCCATTTTTGAACTAAAAAAATAACATGCCTAATTTATACTACTTTTTAGTGCTAAAATATAGTCACATTTAGACAACCAACCAAAAAATCAAGTATTGATCCCTATTTTATACAAACTATATCTATCATATTCCACTTATCAAATCAAAAGGATAAATCTTAGTATTTTACTTAAATGTATGATTTAATGACATATCTTACTATTTGAATTACATTATAAATTTATATATTAATTAGTTGAATGATCGTAATTTATATCAATACAATGCAAAATTTGGAAGATAATGGATAATATTAATGGAGGAAACATTGGGTAATGATCATGACTATGTTACATTTGATGACGAAGGTGCGACTATAACTATTTTGTGAGAGGTTCTTTTTTAAAACAAACAAAAAAATCAAAAACTATTTATTCAAAGGGAAATATAATTGATAAAAATATTCCAATATGAAATACAATTACTTATACATATTCTATGGAAGATTTTAAAGGTGGTGTAAATCATGACAATGTGAGTATTCCTAATAGTACAATATCACAATTGTGACACAAGAACTCAATTACTCATGAGGATCCAAATTTTCACACTTCTTACTTTAAAGTGTTTGGAGTGAATCCATGGATTAGTTTAACACAAATAATCTATTATAAATAACTTCTTTATTAACTGCATATCCACTTTAATATTATATTTATACACACACATGATTATATGAATTTTCATTGACCATTATTAAAACACTTAGCATTTTTTCATTTAGCCTTTGTCCCTTGACTGATCTCTTGATCTAAACATCCATGACCCTTATCCTATAGTGATTATAGTGCACATATTTTTTAGCATTATGTATTAAATTAGATAGGATTTACCTATAACTATCCTATCTAAATATCTAAAATTGGAGAAGGTAAATCAAAGAGAGCCAAATGATACTTAATGAATTAGGTTAAGACCAAATAGATCCAAAAACATAGTAAGAGAAGAACCTAAAACACAATATAAAGAGAAAGGGTTCCAAAGCCTCTAGGAAATCAACACAATGAAATAAATATAACTATATATCTACTTTTTAAGTAATATAATATTAAAATCAAATAATTTAAGTAAAGGTGGAAGGGCTAGAAACATGTAAAAATGGGTAAGGAACCATGGTAGGCAAATGGGGGCCTAAATTACATAAGGTGGATAAATGGAAAGTTTATACAATATTATATCCCCACTAAGTATAAGTGTAGATAAATTTTAAACAAGGAGATATACATTCATTAACAAATAAATCATGAAAGTTTTATCTATTAAATGAAAGATCTAGGGTTAGAATATACTTACCTTGAACAAGACCTATCAAGCCTTAATATCCTCCTTGGCCAATGGTGTTTTATAAGATATTTTTATGGTTTTAAGGATATCAAAGTCTTAATAAATAGCTAGGATAAAATTAATCCTCCTATTACATCCAAGAATTAATAATATAAGATTTATTTTAAGATAATATCTAAGCAATAATTCCAAATGTAGACTTAGGGAAGAAACTTGAGAAATAACAATGTGAAAATAATTGTTCCTCTCTATTGGAATGAAGTGGTAATTTATATTGTAGTGGTGAATAATCCTAATAACTCTTAAATATAAATTCAATGATATTAGCCAAATTTATATAGTCCTAAATGATCTAAATAACCTCAAACTAGGTTAGCCATGCCAACTTAGTTGTGAAGATTGTGTGAAAATGTTCAAAAATACATTGATCTAATCAATGTAATTGAGAAGGGATAGATGATGGATAAAACTAAATCAAACAAGTTGATATAGTAGGAAATTATAGGTCCTAATAAAGTTAGAGGATGTAAGATGGAAAGAGATTACTTAGGGAATAAAATATAAGAAAGCTAGAATGGATGCATGATTGATAAATAGGCAACAAAATATCTCAAAAATCACCAATGAACTACCCACCCATTTCCTAATGAACCATTTAAGGTGTGTTATTAGGGAGATTGAAGATAAATATGTTAATTCAATATATAGAACATTAATAAATGATATTTTTTTTAAAAAACTAGGCATATACATATGCCCCACCTAAAGATAATCACGTGTCACTAGATTATAACATGGGATGTGCTCTAGCAAAGAAAATAATAAGACAATAATTGAGCTATCTAAATGTATTAAAAATTAAAAAAATAAGTGAAATTAAATAGAATATAGGTGATGGATGTCATCATCCCCTTCATTTAATCAACTTTCTATTGATGTCATATTTAACTAGGGTTGTGTCTAAAGCTTTATGAAACAAGAGGAATCGTAGTGATTTAGTAATTGAATGGAGGTAATTGTATATTTATTTGTTTTGGGGGTTTTTTAATGTCTTAAGTACTTCTTGGTTAAAACCTTATTGGAATCAAACTATGCAAATTTGATGGAAATAAACACACATTGCAGAAATGAAATAGATTGTTGGGAATAAACACACATTGTAGAAATGAAAATTGATTGCTAGAAAAAAACACACATTGCAGAAATGAAATAGATTGCTGGAAATAAACACACATTGCAAAAATGAAATAGATTACTGGAAATAAATACACATTGTAGAAATGAAAATTTAATCTAAAATACCTGCAGGAACAAATTTACAACAAATCTTAACTTTAAAGAGTTGGAAGCATTTATAAATTTAACAGAGTTACCTATTTACTTTTGCAAATAGAAATATAAATACCAAAAAAAATGAAGATCCTGGTTATTTGGAGGAGTGGGCCCTTGCTCCACCTAGAACAAGATTTGAATAATTTAATTTGCTTTCAAAATAGAAATGGCTATTTCATTTATAAAAATGTATTAATCTATCTTTTATCTCTCTATTCTTTAATGATTTTCTCTATCTTTTATATTCTATATCTATCTTTTCTACTAAATTCCCAAGTCTGTATATATAGATGCTTTGATGGTTGTAACTGTTTCATAGATATGATGGAACTTAATCATGCCCAGAATAGATGCTGAATAGATGTCTAGCTATGTGATAAATGTCTTGATTCTACAAGTTCAAAAAAATAGGAATCTATTATTGATTTAATGGGATCATTGATTCGATAGATCATTGGCTATTTGGAATAGATCCTCATCAGTTCTATATCTAGCTGCAAAAGTTATGGAGCTTATCTGTAGGAGTACCGAAGCTAAATATAGAGTTATGGAGCTAAGTCTAAAAATGTGACAACTTGAAATAGTATGGTGGAGTTCTGGAACTAACTGTGATGATTCCAAAATAGATTATGTAGGTTTTGGAACTAACTGTGATGATTCTGAAATAGATTTTATAGGTTCTAAAACTAATCTGAATTAAATCTAATGCTTCTAAAAACATGCAATCCACTTCATATTTGTTCTTTATCCTGATGATGACCTATTTTATTGCAAAACTAGAATTTTCCAACACACTTGTTAGGAATTATAGGTCTTTTAAAATGTTAGAATCACTTTCAAAAAAAGATGGATAATCACATCCTAACTCATCTCAAATCAAAATAAAAGTTACAAAATGCAGTCAAACTTAATAGAAAGAGAGAGTAAGATGAGGCTATTTATTATACATTTATTAGGCATATCCTGGGCTCATCACTTCCCCCATACTTACTTGTTTGTAAGTCCCTTTACAAACTTCACTCTTCAAATTTAGGATTGTATATCTTGCATTCCATTTGATTGCTTAGATCAAATGGCTGGAACTGAATATCCCAATGCTTTGATTTAGAATTACTATACCCTGCACCTACTTCTACTTTTCTTTTCCATTCCTCAAATTGAGTAGGATGTTGAGGTTCTCTATTTTTCCAAGGAGATATGTGGGTGAGAAGTAGAGGTGGACTTGTCTGCATTCCTATCCATATGCTCAAGGGAGTTTCATTGATATGGGGAATTATTGTGCATAAGGATTTTTCCCTTTCTAAACTCTAGATCAGATTTGAAGAGGATATTACTTCCCTTCTTTTCAATGCCACTAGGATAAATTCCCATATTTTTAAACATGCATCATAGATATTATCAAAATTTTGCCTTTCATAAGAGGTGAAGACATCCATGGTTTGCTATAAACTAAAAAGATAAAGTCCCTTGAATTTATCATTAAATGCATGGGATTGGAAATATGTAGCAAAGGTGAGTGGATTACCATAATGAATTCTCATACAGAGACTAGATGAACTAGCCTTTGACCAATGCTCTAACTCCCTTTCTTTCCATGCAATCTGATTTTGAAGAATAGAGACAATTGCGTTAAGCTGGGTTTCTCCTACATACAAATTGATCATAAAACCTATATTTATTTCTAGCATAAAATTGCAAAGGTAAAATTCACAAAGAAAGTTTTTCTATTCTATATTAGCTAAAGAGTAGGCAGCTGATAAATTAGCTTCATCTTTTATTTCATGTGGAAGGCCACATGCTATCCTTGCCAACTACCAGCAAATGAATTGTTCCTCTAAAAATATGCTATAAATAGGAGAAGGTCTTCTACACACAAGCAACTTCTCACTCATCATACAAACTATTTGTATTTTCTCAAGACATTTATACTTATCATTTTCCTCCTTGTAAAATTTGTCTTCCCATTTCTTCCTTGCTTTCTCTTCTTCTACCAGTTTGCCTTTCAAGTCTATATTGGATGCTTTGATTTCACTGAGATCTCTACATGTGTCATCCCATAACTACTTGAGTGGCAGATAAGTCAATTCAATCTATGCAGAGACCATTGACACAAAGGTATGTATTGTACATTTTAACTCATTCTCTATTAGTTTCCTTTTAATTTTTTCTAATTCCTCATTCTTGGCTATGAACTGGTTTGTTAATTCTACAAGGAGTTGGGTATCATTGTGTGGTTCTAACTTCTTTTTGATTCCCATGATTTGTTCTTCTTTGATTCTTTCATAGTTTAGCTAAAAATTGTTTCTCATATCGGTGTAACTAATGATTTTGTCTTTAGAACTAGTAGATTTGGTTACTGATTTGGCAAATTTGGTTGCAGAATTACTGTACTCAGCTGTGGAACTTATCAATTTCAGTTATAGAACTATTGTACTTAGCTATAAAACTAGTGGATTCAGTTGCTTCAATCATAAGAATGATTCTTTATGGTTATCTGCCAACTCATTCCATCATCAATATCCTTCTCATGATTTTGTACATTTAACCATGATGTATAATATATGACTCATCATACTAATCTTTCTAAATCAAGTCTAATCACACATGCAAACTTTCTATTTAACCTTTAACAAGTTAAAAACATAATTACCATCCTTGATGATGTAATCCCTCCATCATGCTAACACATCATCCCTAAAAAATGGTTATAAAATAGTTAGAATTAAAAAAAGTTTTATTTGAATTAGCCATTTATTTGAGAAGATCAACTGTCATCACTAATTTTCAATTGATCTCTGATTTTTTTTGGGGGGGAGGAGAACACCATTTAATAATTTTTATTCTCTTCCCTTTATTTTGGATCTTTTCATCTGATTATTTGATCATTTTGGAAGAATTGGGTTCTTCCATATGATTAAATTCTTTGTTTTCTTTAATCTGCTTCAAGAATTCATCCTTAGTAAGAGGCTTCCTATAAAGTTTTAGCCTATATCCATTGACCAAGAGTATTCTTCTGCTACCATCAATGGGAAGTAACTAGATAGAACCATTGTCAAATATCTATTTGATCTAATAAGGTCCCAACCATCTGGTTCTTAATTTACCTTTGAATTGTTGGTACTTAGAATCAAATAACAATGCTCAATCTCCTACTTTGAATTGTCTTTCCTTGATATGTGAACCATGCCATTACTTCATTTGACCTTGGATTATCTCTATCTGGTGAAGTGCTTCCATTCTAAATTCATCTAATTCATTGAGTTGAAGGATTCACTCCTTTTGAGCTACATCCAATTCAATTCCCACCTTAGTTGTTGTCCTCAATGTCTGTAGTTCAAACTCAATAGGCAACAAGGGCTTTTTCCCATAGACTAACTCATATGGTGAAAACCCTGTTGTGGTTTTCCAAGTTGTATTATAAGCCCAAATACCTTCAGGTAGTATTTTCACCCAATATATTCTTTTATCTTCAACTGTTTTAGTGAGGATGTTTTCTAATTCTCTATTTGTTACTTCAACTTGTCCATTTGCTTGCTGGTGATAGGGAGATGACTTCCTATGATTGATTTGATAATACATTGTGAAATTCGAGATCATATTTGATATAAATTGTGATCCCTAATCTGAAACTAAGATTCTTGGTGCTCCATACTTTACCACAATTCTATGCCAAAGGAAATCAACAACTACTTCTTTAGTGGCATTTGTTAAAGCCTACAATTCTACCCATTTTGTTACATAATTAGTACACACAAGAATGTGTTATTTTCCTTGTGAAAGAGGATTAAAAGGTCCAACACAATCCAATCCCCATCTCTCAAATGGCTCAATCACTACTTATGGTTATAGAGGCATTTCATTGGTAATGGTTGGTTGTCCCATCCTTTGACAAGGATCACACCGCCTGATATATCTCTTCACATCTTTGTACAGAGATGGTCAATAGTAACCAGTGCCAAGTATCTTGTGAGCTGTTCTTTTCACTAAATAGTGTCCTCCACTTGTTTCATTGTGACATGCCTAGAGGATGTCAAAAATTTCATCTTCTCTTACACACCTGCATAAAACCAAATCAGGACCACATTTAAATAGCATTCCATTTAACCATTTGAATTGTGCACTAATTTTGATTATTTTTTTATTTATTTTTTAGTGAAATAAGGAGGAAACTTTCCTATTGCAAGATAATTTTCCATGTTAGCAAACCATGGTGTGTTAGCTAAAATAGCAAACAATTATTCATCTGGAAAGTTATCCTTGACTGGATCCTGCTCCCCTGTACTAGTCAATCTTGACAAGAAATCAGCCACCATATTAGATTTGCCTAGATTGTCCACAATGGTAATATCAAATTCTTGTAGAAGTAATGACCATCTAAATATTCTACCTCTAACCACTGGTTTGTTCATTAAATATTTAATTATTGAGTGATCTGTATGTACAAATATTTTATACCCTATAATGTAATGTCTAAATTTATTGATTACATAGATCACATCAAGAAATTCTTTTTCAGTGGTAGGGTAATTTATTTCAGTGGGAGTAATATTTTTACTGAGATAGTAAATAGCATACATTCTTCTTTCTTCATCTCTCTATCCCAAAACTGCACCAATTGAGGTATTTAAGGCATCAGTTTGGATGTGTAAAGGTTTCTCACAATTAGGTCCTTGAAATATTGGGGTAGTTACTAATTTTTCTTTATAAAATTCATAGTCTAAAAGCATGTTGACACTATTCATCCCAAAGAAATTCACAGTCCTTGGTAAGCAATTTAAATATGGGGGCAGCAATTTTACTAAAATCCTTGATAAAATGCGTATAGTATCCAGCATGTCCTAAGAATGATTTGATATCTGTGGGAGTTTGAGGAATAGGCAAGTCTGAAATAATCTTGATTTTTTTGGTTAACCTAAATTCCTCTTTTTGAAATATGGTGCCCTAATACAATCCCTTCATCAACCATCATCAAACATTTCTCATGACTAAGAGATAATTGATGTTGTTCACATCTTGTTAATACTCCATCCAAATTTTTTAAGGCATCATCAAATGTATCTCCATACATAGTAAAGTCATCCATGTATACCTCCACACAATCTTTTGTTAGGTCTACAAAAATTGCTAATACTCTTTGAAAGGTTGTTGAAGCATTACATAGTCTAAATGGCAATACCATGTAAGCAAAGGTACTCCATGGACAAGTAAATGTAGTTTTGTCCTAATCCTTGACAACAATTCTGATTTGATTGTATCCACTAAATCCATCTAAGAAGGAAAATTACTATTTACCTAAAAGGTTGTCTAAGACTTGATCTATGAATGGTAAGGGAAAATAATCTCTCAGGGTGGCTTTGCTCAGTTCCCTATAGTCAACACAAATTATCCATTTTACATTATTTTTAGGGACAATTACAAGAGGAGACACCCACTGGCTATCTGAGACAGGGTAGATAAAACCTACTTGTAATAGTTTTTCAATTTCTTGTTGGACTATATCCCTTAAAACTAGATTAATCCTTCTCTGAGGTTGCCTAACTGGTCTAATATTTTTAGTATAAATGTGATAGGTGTAGATACTTGGATGAATTACCTTCACATCTCTATAGTCCCAAGCAAATTCTTTAGTATGATTCTTCAAAACATCAAATAGTTTGACTTCATCATTCTTTAACCAGCTATTAATATTCAAAAAAATTCTTGGTTGAATCTCAACATGTTTGGTTCTAGGATATGATGAATGGATTTGTTGAAAGGGTTCCATTAAGGTGTTTAGTGGACATGCATGTGGTAAAAATATATGATATGTAGCAACATCTCTGAAAGTTCCTAGAGGTAGAATGCTGGACAAAGGACAACAAGAGGAGTTATGATACTTATCTTGTTATAGGTCAAACTCCTCATTATTGCTATTTTCCAAAAATTCTTCACCATCTCCTGATATCTGTAAAGCTAATGCTACAGATCCTTCCTCTCCTCAAGAGAAATTATGTTCTTCTGGAGTGAATTTATCTTCACTTGCATAGAATTGGTGTGGTTTTGGAACTAACTGTGATGGTTCTGGAGCTAAATGTGATGGTTCTAGAACTAACTGTGATGGTTCTAGAACTAACTATGATGGTTCCCAAACTAATCCTAACTACTCCAATGATGATTGATGTTCATTTAATGAAGGATTAACCATATCATCTATTTCCTATACATGATCCTACAATGTTATCATAGCCAAAGAAGACAAATTTTTCTTATTAATATCAAGATTATCAACCCATAATTTTGCTTGATTATCAATAAAAGGTTGTGTAGATGGATATAATGAATTTTTCTTAGAATTCTTACCATTTGAAATAGTCATATCACTTGACCTACAATTAATTAAGGTAGCAACTATAGCTAACCATGGTCACACCAAAATAATCGGATAACCAAGTGTTTTACCTTTTGGCTGCAATATAAGGAAGTCAATTGGATATTCCCATGATTCCACCATTATTGCCACATCTTCAATAACTCCTTATGGTTTTGCTATAGACTGATCTGTAATCTACAATATGGTATTAGTAGATTGTATGCCTATTAATGGTAATGTTTTCAAAGTGTCCACTATCATTACATTGATAGCTACACCCAAATCAATAAAAAATTTATGTATATCCTTATTCCCTATAGAAACAGAAATAAAAGGGCTTCTAGGATCTCCATATTTAGGTAGTAAGAGTTTTCCTACTAATAAATCATCAAGTTTTCTATCTACCTGAATAGTCCTAGGGTACTACATCTTTCTTCCAAGTTTTTTAAAACATAACAATTTGATTAACTTCTTCAACTCTTGAATATCCTTAATTACTTGTAACAATGGTATTTTAATATTCGATCTTCTTAGTTCCTGCACCAATTTAGATTCCTTAAGTTCTATGGTTTCTTTAAGTCTTTCTGGAAATGGAATCTCAGTAGAATTTCTTTCTGGTTCCTTAATCTTTTTCTTTGTCATCTTCCTTAGGTGTAATTGTGCTAGGAGTTTTAGCTTCTTTTATCATTTTAGTGATTATAATAGGTGAAATGTTAACTATTTTTCTATATTTGGTTTGAATACTTTTACAATCTATTGTATTTAAATCAATAGATTTTTATGGTTCTATTTCGTATATTGGAGATGTTTGTTTGTTTCTTGGGTTTGCTACTAGTTGTGCTGGCATTTGGGTTTAGACTATGCTTTCAATCTATGAATTTTTTGCTAGAGGTCCCATTATGGCTTGTTGGTTCTGATTTGGATATGTTTTTCCTTGCACATAATTACTAGGGATCCATCTAGGTTGTGGCCAAGCATAAGGATTTCTTTGACTAGGCCAAGGTTGCTGATGTACTTGAGTATACCAAGATTGACTTGCCTAATCCTGAGGATGTCATGTGGGTTGAGGGGCCCAAGGTGGTTGTCCCCAACTTTTTGGTACTATTTGAGCTTCCCATGGTATTATCCAAGGATTAGGAGCTAGTCTTGGCATAAACTGTCCTTGGTTAGGTTGTCTCTGAACAAAATTTATTCTTCTGTGGTGGATGATGTATTGGTTTGTTTGATCTAATTTTTTATGAGTGAAAGAAGAGAAAAAGTGTGAGTATCATGTTCTTTAGATTCATAGACAAGACATACTTTCATTTTATCCAACAGACATTCCCTTATTGCATGCTTCTTCCTGCATCTAGGACAATACATGGCTAATGGTTCAAGTTGGGCATTTGCTTTAGCTTTAAATCCATCCATGGTGGAGTTAATTGAACTAATATGTTTGTTTTAAAGTTTTCCAATTCATCCATCAATTTTTTCATATCTAGATTTGAATTTTTAACTATTTTCCTTTTTCTAGGTCTACCCCTTGTTCTCGAATAGTTTCTACAAATTTCTATGATTTCATCCATTATTAATTGATCAATGTTTAAATCTTCTTGAAGTACAAATCCACATATTTTACTCACAAAGAAGAATCTATCCAAATAATCTTCCATATTTTCATCTTCTTCTTGTTTGATTTTGAAAAATTCTTCCTTTCAATTTCTTCCTCTATAATAATCTTGATATTTGTCTAGGAAGATAGTTTCCATTTGTTCCCAATTGGTAATAGAATTAGATGTTAATCCCATAAACCACCTCATTACTGCATCCTTCAAGGTAGATGGAAACAAATTCAATTTTTGATTATCTATCTTGTAATCATAAGTCTAACATAGTACTTTAAACTCAAATATAAATTGGTCAGGATCCTCAGATGACATTCCTCTAAATGTGGGAAAGTGTGCAGGTAAAATGTTTTTTATAGTGGTTTCATCATCCTCGATCTGAATAGGATAGGTAAAGGTTCTCTCAAGTTCTCTTCTAGCTTCTCATTCCATCTCTCTGGTATTTTCTAATCCCTTCTCCCAATCAATGTGGTATGTGGTCTATTTTGGGGATGGTGAAAATTTAGGAGTAGGGGGTTGACTACTCAATTGAGAATCAAAACTTTCCCTCAATGGATCTTGAGAAATAATCCTCCTCCCTAAGGTTTTACTTGGTTCTAGTGACTAATAAAAAAATTCCAAAGATGGCAATTTTGCTTCTTGTCTTGTAGGAGATAATGGTGCCTCCAATTCTTGCTCAATGTCCTTTCTTAAAATAGAGGATGATAGAAATTCTTGTTCAAATATTTTGGGGAGAAATCTACCCATGGAATCTCATGGTCTACTCATAAATTAGGTAAAATTTCTTTAATTACTAAATGAATGATCGTTGCTCTTGTTGACACCTAATTAGAAAATTCCAACTAGTGTTCCCCAAAAATGGCACCAAAAATGATGGATGTCATCATCCCCTTCATTTAATCAACTTTATGTTGATGTCATATTTAACTAGGGCTATGTCTAAAGCTATATGCAACAAGAGGAATCATAGAAATTTAGTAATTGAATGGAGGTATTTTTGTATATTTTTTTGTTTTGGGAGGTTTTTAATGTCTTAAGGATTTCTTGGTTAAAACCTTATTGGAATCAAACTATGCAAATCTACTAGAAATAAACATGTTGTAGAAATGAAATAGATTGCTGGGAATAAACACACATTGCAGAAATGAAAATTGATTGCTGAAAACAAACACACATTGCAGAAATGAAATAGATTGGTGGAAACAAACACACGTTGTAGAAATGAAATAGATTGATGGAAATAAACACACATTGTAGAAATGCAAATTTAATCTAAAACACCTACAGGAACAAATTTACAACAAATCATAAATTTAAAGAGTTGGAAGCATTTATAAATTTAACATATTTACCTATTTACTTTTACGAATAAAAATATAAATACCGACAAAATTTAAGATCCTGGTTCTTTGGAAGAGTGGGCCCTTGCTCCACCTAGAACAAGATTTGAACAATTTAATTTGATTTCAAAATAGAAATGGCTATTTCATTGATAAAAATGTTCTGTATTACAAATGTACTAATCTATCCTTTATCTCTCTATTCTTTAATGATTTTCTCTATCTTCTATATTCTATATCTATCTTTTCTAATAAATTCCTAAGTCTATATATATAGATGCTTTGATGGTTGTAACTATTTCATAGATACGATGGAACTAAATCATGCCTAGAATAGATGTTGAATCAAGATGTGGCTAGATGTCCAGCTATGTGATAAATGTCTTGATTTTGTAAGTTTAAAAAATTAGGAATCTATTATTGATTTAATGGGATCATTGATCCGACAGATCATTGGCTGTTTGGAATAGATCCTCATCAGTTCTATATCTAGTCACAAAAGTTCTGGAGCTTATCTGTAGGAGTACTAAAGCTAAATATAGAGTTCTAGAGCTAAGTTTGAAAATGTGACAACTTGAAATAGTATGGTGGAGTTTTGGAACTAACTATGATGATTCCAAAATAGATTATGTAGGTTTTAGAACTAACTATGATGATTCTGAAACAGATTTTATAGGTTTTAGAACTAATCTAAATTGAGTTTAATGCTTCTAAAAACATGAAATCCACTTCATATTTGTTCTTTAGCTTGATGATGACCTATTTTATTACAAAACTCAAATTTTCCAACACACTTTTTAGGAATTATAAGTCTTTTAAAATGTTAGAATCACAATCAACAAAAGATGAATAATCACATCATAACACATCTCAGATCAAAATAAAAGTTATAAAATGCAATCAAACTTAATAGAAAGAGAGAGTAAGATGAGGTCATTTATTATACATTTATTGGGCATATGTAATAGATGATGAGAGGTGGCTAGTGTGCAGAGTAAGAGGTCGACCTAAAAAATCATAAGAATTTAAATTTTTTTGAAAAAAAATTCTATTAGTACCAAAAATTTCTTTATCTCACTAGGATTATATATTTTCTTTTGGTTCATGAAGAGGACTTATAGAAATGAATATATGAGGAAAATATGAAATTCATGGTAAATAACTAAAGGCTAAAAAATTTGAAAATGTTACTATAAAATAGTAAATAACTATTCATTTGTGCATTTTCTATTTTTGTAAATTAGAGCATCATGTGTCCAAATCTATAAAATTGAGAGATGATGTACCATGCATTAAGAGGTGGATGAGTGTCAATGGACATATCACTATTATGATTGACATGGTACATGTTATCAGAATGAGTTAAGCTAAGCCCAAATCTGAAGCAAACAAGGAGACAAATTCAATGCCTAACCTTTCTCTTTAACTTTCTCAAATAAAATGGAAAAACCTTGCAAACAAACCCAATAATCCTTAGATCTAGATTGGATTTGATACCAAGATCCACACAATATTACATTGAGAATATGAAAGGGAATAGGTACATAAATAGGTTGGAGGAGTAAAGATATAACCCATTCTAGTGAATGTGGTATTAAACTTTTCAAATAACCAACATGACACTAAATCTCTTAATCAAACAATACGCAACCATGTAGCCAAAATTTGTAGGAAAAAAGGTATACACTAGTACCCCCCATAATTGTTGCTTAGGTAGGTGATGATACAAAAAATGAAAAAATGGGTCTTGGCAATAAGGCCTGATGAGGAACCCATGTACATAGAATCCCCCCCAAAATAGAAGTATCCCCACCCCACAAAAGAGAGCACACCCCCATAATAGAGAGAAGGAAAGAAGGAACTAAAAATCCCCCTTAAAAGAAGATTCTAAAATAATAAAAATTCCAAGTACAGAGCAATGATCCCTAATATCATACAAAACATGAAGTGTACCTCCACATAGAAGGGAGAGAATGTGGTCACTTATTATTGCATGTTTCATGGGATTTACACCACCATGTAGAGTACACAGAGTGTTCCTCCACTATTTAGAGTACTCTTTAGAGTATTGTTAGGGTACATTAATTATTATTTTTATCATTTTGGAAAAATTAATTAGATTAGGAAAATTAGGTGTTAGGAAAAATAAATATAGTGTAATTTTCCCAACAAGCATATGATTAGAGTTAAAAAAAAAGAAAGGTAATGGGTGTACACACTAAATATAAAGTATATAACACCTCAGTATTTTACATTTGGAAAATACATATAATGGTTATAACCTTTAGTTCTAAGACCTTATTATTATTCAAAGGCCCATGTCAACTAATTCTTTGTGCTAATTTACTTATATCTTAGTCTAACCACTCTTATTTTAATGACCAGGCCTTTTATACTGTGAAAATACTATAAACTTGAGCATTATTATTTTTTCATAGTTTTGGACTTGTACCTATTTTATATCTTCCCAAACACTTGTGTTCCATCTAGGTGTCTACATGGATGTAACTTTCCCTTTTCAATCTAAGTGTCCAATACCCAAAATTCATCCAACTTTTAAAATAAATATATCCTTATGGCTAGCCCATGTGATTTAGTGAAATATATTTCCAAAAGGTATTGGTATATATACAATATCAACCCTCACTTATTACTCATATAGTAACCTAGTAAATATAAGGAAATCATAAGGTAAGTTACCAAGAACACTCAACCAAGCATTCAAGTGAGAAAATATGACTTATTCATCCCTATTTCAATATCAGGCATAGGATAAGTATCTTCATAGGTATTCATTAATAAAGGATCATCCCATGATCCATATTTATCAAGTTATAAGTTAGGTCACTCTATGTACTTAATTATGACACATTAAATCCTTATGTACATACAAGCCAAAAGTAAGGGAGAACTACATTATTATGAGGACCTTTTTAAAATATTAGTTATATAGGTAGTGCTCATTGATAAAGGCATCCTTGGGGTAACTTCATATCTTGTGCCCATTACCCCATTTTTCTCACTATAACTCCAAGCGTGAAGAGGCTAGAGTTTGATGATTTGAGGAAGAGTGACACCCTATGCACACAATCTGAAGACATCAGAAGAAAATAGATAGAAATCTTAGGAGGATCAAGGAACTCACATATAGACCCAATCACTATTCTATATTGAACACCTATATCTAACTCAGACATTAATGTCGACATAACCATCCAAGTCTGATGTAAGTGTTTGAGACCATAGAGTGTTAACTTATAGAACATGATGACTATTCTAAAATCTTAATCCATTCCAATTCTAACCTATTTTATCCCAAATCTACATGTGTATAGTAAACTAATTACTCTTGTTTTTAATTAATTACAATGTAAATCAATAGTTTTTTATCCACATCCCTTCTCAAGGATACGTCTCCCCACTGAGGTGATCATTGCATGTCATGTGTCTGATTGGGAATCACCTTGGGTGCTTCATGGCTAGCCATATAGGGATCTGAAAGAGGACCTAGATCACTCCAGAGCTTTTGGCATGATGGCCAGTCCTTCTATTGGTATCAGAGCTAGGTCTTGAGGTCAAGACCCATGGAAGCTGGTGGGCATGATCCACACATCCCTTCTTAGGGATAGCGATACACTACTACCACATGTTCGACTGGGTCTCACCTTGAGTGCTTCAGTACTTAGGCCACATAGTGGTCTGAAAGAGGACCTAGATCACTCCAGATCTTTTTGCATGATGGCTAGTCCTTTTATTGGTATTAGAGCTAGGTCTCAAGGTTGAGACTCACAAAAGCTGGTGGGAATGATCCACATCCCTTCTCAGGGATACATCTCCCCATTGAGGTGATCATCACATGCCACATGTCTGACCAGGAATTGCCTTAGATGCTTCATGGCTAGCCATATAGGGATTTAGAAGAGGACCCAAATCACTCTAGAGCTTTTGGCATGATGGCCAATCCTTTTATTAGTATTAGAGCTAGGTCTCGAGGTCAAGACCCACAGAAGCTGGTGGGCATGATCCACTCATCCCTTTTTAAGGATAGCGATACACTACTACCATGTGTTTGACTAGGTCCCACCTCAGGTGCTTCAGTCCCTGGGCCACATAGTGGTCTGGAAGAGGAACTAGATCACTCTAGAGCTTTTGGTGTGATGGCCACTCCTTCTATTGGTATCAGAGTTAGGTCACGAGGTTCAGTCCCATGGAAATTGGTGGGAATGATCCATACATCCCTTCTCAGGGATAGTGATACACTACTGCCACATGTTTGACCGGGTTCTGCCTTAGGTGCTTCAGTCCCTAGGCCATATAGTGGTCTGGAAGAGGACCCAGATCACTCCAGAGCTTTTGGAATGATGTGCAATCCTTCTAATGCCCACTCTTATTTTTCATTACATGATACCAAACTAATTCAACTTCAAGAAACCTTTTGAGATGCATGCTTGTCTCTCACATGCTCATCACTGATATAGATGTTAATGTAAGATCTATTTCTTCATTTTCATGATTTCTATCTAATAATTTTTGCAGTTTAATTAAGCATGGATCTCTCCCTCTACAACAAGTTCCTTTCACAAACCTTTAATCTTCCCTTTTAGTCTTTTGGTTTCTTGATGTACCATAGTCTTCTTTATCTTCTTGCATTTTCTCTTGTTTTTCACACCTGTTGGGTTTTTATTTTTGTAGTTTCTTTGTAATACCATGGATAGGACCCATAATTCCTCACAAAACCACCATATTTTACTTATTTTTTAAAAAATTTGCTTGCCAATGTTATTTTGACACCCCTTGGGTTTCTCTTTTGTGATTTGCTTTGTAAGACTGTGGATAGGAGCCAACATCCCTCACAAAATTAACACACATTATATCTTGATTTTTGGAACCCTCTTGGGTTTCTCTTTTATGAGTTTATTTTTAAGACCATGGATATGACCCAACCCTCCTCATAAAGTTACCATATTTTCATGTTTCATTTTACATCCTTGTTCTAAACTATAGCTTTTGCTTCTTTTGGTGGATCGAATCTACACAAAAATCCATGTTAGCATGTTTTCCTCCATTTCCATCATTCTTATGATAAGGAATCACACTTTACTATAACTATATCCATTTTTACCCTTTGTCACATTTTTTTGTGATTTGAAGCAATTCAAATTGTTCCATGTGTCACTCTTGATTTCCCCTATCTTTCACTCCATATTATATAAAATAAGGTCAAAGTTAATATATCACTTTTTTTCACCTTGATTTATGAGACTCTTAGACCCCATGCTCTTTTAATTTCTCTCTCTTAGCAACCTTGTCCCAAGTATTCAAATTAAATTTATCTTTAACACCCATGTTTGGTTTTACAAATCTATATGGAGGAATAGAAAAATCCATCAAGAAAGTTAAATTCCAAACCATTTGAATCAAAATGCAATGATATTTAAAAAGCAACATAAAAATCTAAAAATTCAAAATCATATCAAAATACATTATTCTAATCACATCTCCTATCTCTAATCAAAGCTTAAACTCCACAATTAGCCTCACATAAAGCTGAGGTCCTTTAGGGTTCAGTAGGCTAGTAAATTGGAATAAGAGAATTCAAAAAAATCTATGGTGATACCTATTTTTTCATGTAAGTACCCAATATTCATAGGAGACTAATGGCTCTATAATGGGTCTTAAATAATAGGGAACATATTGTGGTAAAGTAGGTCCATTTTTATTTTCATGCACATACCCTTCATGGGATGATCTCCTTACTCCATTTGTTGACCTAATACTTGTGTAGATACGAGAAGTTTTTCATATTCCTTAAGGTTGAGATCCCTCTTGTTTTGACAAACTTAATTTAAGTATCTTGACTTCGATAAAGAGTTAATCTACCTTAGTTTTTCCTTTATTATCTCCTCCATCCATTTCATTTCCCCGCTTGATAGATAAATTGTTATTCCAAATCTATTTTCCCTTTTTCTTTAATTCCTTGTTCTTCATCTCTTAAAAACATGCTAACACTAATTTGTTTTAGTTTTATCTATCCTTAGAGAAAAACAACATGTTTGAGAAACTATGGATTTCTTATTTCTTTTTCACCATGATTTTGCATTTACCTACTTTACTTTTCTTTGACCATTAGTCATTATTTTACTATCCTATTATTATGAACACCTGAGTTCATATGCTTTTTCCATTTTTGAGTGATATTTGCTTGTTACTTCTCAATCAATAATTCTGCTTTCCTTTTTTTATGCACCTTTTTCCATTATTGAGTGAGATAAGGATTTTTACTACTCACTCATCAATGTTGATTTACCATTTTTAATTTCATCTTTTACCATTGATTTTTTCTATTTTACCATCATGTTTTACATGTATCCTTGGTTTGAATTGGCTAGTTTTCCTTTCTTACATAAGGATAACTTGTTTGATTTTTTTGGTCTTTAGTAGCCTTGGATTTTTGGTTACCCAATTTACTCTTATTTTTTTTGAATTGGTCATTTGGTTTAACATATCACCTATCACCCCAGCTTTCTAAATTTCCCAAGTAAGTCCTATCCTCATAGCATCAATTATCTTGGATTTTTTTCATTTATTTTTTTTTGATCTTTAGTTTTGTGTTCTTGGGTTGTTGAAAGCAATCTATATGCCTTACATAATCAAAAATAACAACACAATAGAAAACTATCTCACAATAAAGGTAAGTCAAGGTACACATCACATTTAATTTTTAGATTAGTTTCTATTTCAATCATTTAATTTTAGTTATTTTTTTTAAATACTAATATTTTTTAGCATCAAAATTATGTGTGTCCTTATGTTCTTTCTTAAAGCACCATCCCCTATTACACCTTAGTGACATGTGATGAACTTCAAGTGGGGAATATGTATAAACATAATATTTTAAACCTTTTATCAAATACTAATGCTTTATATATTGTAAGAACCTATGAAGACTCAATATCTTTGAGTGCACACCCTAATGGGTGCACTAGGAAAGGGGTGGGAAGACCTTTGGTGCTTTTTAGGATTGTTATCCCTTTTTAACACATTATTACCAATCCAACCATCTCCTAAAACCATTCCTTAAGCTTGTTATCCTTCCTTTCACACTCCTCCAGTATTTTCCTCTTTCCATCCCTCATTTTATTATCTTAAACCCCTTTTTTTTAGTTGGTTGTACTAGGTCAACTAGGTTGACCTAGTATAGTTTAGGGGTATTTTTCACTTTCTTAGCTTGTTATCCTTTTGGCCGACCTAGCTCAAACCTAGTGAATTGTCATTGAAAACACACTGGGTTAACTGAGTCAACCCTATATAACCAATGTTTTTAGAAGGATTTAGGGAAAGACCCACCTATAAATACAAGATCATTTTATCATTATTTCATTTGTGCAATCAAGAGTTATTATTCACTCAGGCTTCTTCACAATCTGCACTTCCACCATTATACTTGAGGAGACTTAGCTTAGGTTTTTTATTTGGAGAATCTAGTATTATATATAATTTTTGGATGCTTTAGATCTTATTTATTCTTACAAATGACAACACCCTCTTGAAAATATCTATTATCTAAGGGAGAGATTGTGTCTTGATGGGTTCACATTCAGGTACGTATATTCTAACTTTATTTTCCTCTCTTTTATTAGATAAAAGTAGCATAAGTGTTGGCTCAAATAATATTATATCTAATAATTTAATGTATTATGGTGTTACTCATACTTAATTTAATTAAGGTTTCCTATAAATATTTGTTTTATTGTTTCTAACCCCCCACTTTGTGCCACAATCTTTGGTACGTACTAGATTAGATTTACTTTCTTGTTATTAGAATAGGTGAATGTTTTAAACTTTAGTACTCCATTAGGGTTGTTGAGTGATAGTGTTAGACTTTAGGCTTTAGAACCCTTCCTGGCATGATATGTTATGACAATTGATCCCCTAATTAGGTCTAGTATATCCCCATATTGGTCATACTACCGCTTAACAAGTGTATCCCAGTAGAAAGTGTGGGCATGCTCTATCTTCTCCAAGCAATGATTAATTTATAGACATTATGAATTTTTGATTACATATAGAGGCCCTAAAAACATGGAGGATTAGGGTTTATTCACAAAATTAGTCAAAATAA
>JARHVA010001118.1:95000-120000 GCA_037957365.1 Torreya grandis | reverse complement strand
CATAATGAATAAGCTTATAAGAACATCACAAACTTGCTACATAATTTACTAGAGTATGTATAATGAGGGCAACAAAAAAAAGAAAAATTTGTTTGTTATGTAAAATCAAATAAGCCATGGGATGTAGATACATAAATTGACATTGAAGTTGTAGGATATGAAATTCTAAATGTTGTCTTTAATTTTGGCAACATGGTTAACATGATCTCTAGGTCTACATAGGAGTTGATTGGATGATCATTTCTAAGTTACAGCCTAGTGAATCTAAGTTTATCAGACTATGAAAGAGTTGAAACCATTGACAAATTATAATATGTTGAGATCAAAGTCATATAATTGAGCTTACAAGGTGACTTTGAATTCATTGATATAAAGAAAACAAAAAATCACTATCCTGAACTAATTGGAAAGAAATGGGCATAAAATGGGTAGATGACTATCAATACTTTGAAAAATCAATTAGAGGCACATCAAGGAGATAAAATTGTAGTCATTACTTTACATAAGGTTCAAAAACCCTACATCATTTTGGATGAACTAGAATCTTCATATGCCATGCAAGAAACCATTTGGATGAAGGTAAACTATGAGGAGAACCCAAAATATCTACACATAACTTAGTGTAAATTCATGTATGAGCATACTAAAACTTAGGTGTAGTCATTACTCACTCAATAATTGAAGACATCTAAAAAATGGAAGCCTAAATCAATAGTTATTTAGCCATTGGCACCTAAATTTTTCATAGAGGCTTGTGCATCCATGTATGTTAAATCCCCTACTCACTCAAAAGTTTATTTTCTCTTTCAAGTAGATCATCATATATAGGATTATATAGAGCCAACTAAAGAAGGGACCTTACCTTGAGAAATAGCTTCATCTGTAAGTGGAGACTCAAATACACATCTACTCAACTAGGCTCATGGTGATCATGAACTCTAGCCTATGATAACGGTCTTCACCATGGAAATATAACTTCCTTATTACTATGCACCCAAGGATATCAATCAATTCATCCTATGCCTACAAGTTCATGTGCCTAAAACTAGTTAGTAGATTGGTACCTTGAATTATACTTTGAATGGAGTTTCAATGACATGGTAGATAATTCATAGAAATGATCAACTCAATTGGGATGATGCATGTGAACTAATGATTAGTAAATTTTAACTTCCATAGGTAATCATAAGTAATTGGACTTACTTTCAAGAAGGTGAGTGTCTTGAAATCCATATCCATAAATGCATTTATGTTTGTAATAAATAATGTATGGTACCTAAATAATGGGTTCATATCTTTCATTACACACTTGGCCCTTTACTATCAACTTGGTATATACATCAAGAATGTAGGAGAGAGATAAATTATTGGGCACAAGTGCAAAGTTACTTCATATAGACTTTTTTTTTTAAAGATAAAAATATTATGGTTCATAATACACTACTCAAAACCAAACATTTCCTATGCCATGGGTGTATAGAGGATTTGAGAACCATGATGGAGTCTACTATGGATAAAAACATAGCCTCTTATCTAAATATGACACTAAAAATATATAAAGCTATCAAGAGGGAAGACCAATATCTTATGAAGCTATGCCACCAAATACATAATGAAGAGGAGGAAGAAAAAAATTTAGATATTGATGTTGATATCAATTTGACTTATTGTTTTGAACCTGAATGACTAGTAGAACCATTAAAGGATCTAGTCATAGAACCCACTAAATAAGAAAGATGTACAACATATAGATTATAGAGCATGAAGGGAAAATAATGATAAAATAATATGTTGCTAAGTAAAAGTGCAATATTTATTAGAAACCTATTAAAAATCATATGGAAAATATTGGAAGTGAGGAGATTCCTAAACTGGCATATATATGTGACTATTGGATTGAATCCAAAGTTTAAAAATCTATGCAACTCCTATGGGATTATTAAGATGTGTTTCCCACAAAATTTTTAGAAGTCATAATAGTATATACTTCCCTAGGTGAAATGGATATCAAAATCAAAGAGTGTGCATGACCCATAAAAAAGGCCATATAATTTGAATCCAAACATGAAGTTAAAAGTGAAGGCTGAATTGGATAGAATGCAAGAAATAATTATCATATATCCTATAAGAAAGGAAAATTAGGTTAGTCTCATGGTAGTGTATCCTAAAAAAATAGGGGATATCAGAGTATGTAGTGATTATCAAATTTTTAATGATGCATGTGTGATGATCCATTTTTGATTCACTTAAAAGATGAAGTTTTGGAATCTATCATAGGTCATGAAGTTTACTCATTCACCAATGGGTTTAGTGGCTATCCTCAAATACTCATCATAGAAGAGGACAAAGTTAAAATGACTTTTTACATGGAACAGGGATCCTTTACATACAAGGAAATGCCTTTTGGCCTTAATAATACACCCATAATGTTTTCTAGAGTAGTGGCAATTGAATTTAAGGATTTCATTCATGACTTATTGGAATTACATCTAGATGATTGGATAATATTATCTTTATTTAAATAAAACTTGTCCAAGATGCACCTCATGCTATAATGCTACTAAGATTTATGCATTACCCTAAATTTTAAAAAGTGTTTACTTTTTACACTTTTTATTGTCTTGTTAGATCATGTAGTGTTCAATGAAGGGATTTTTGTGGACCACGTTAAAATTAAATTGAATCTTAGTATGCCTCCACCAATTAGCTCCATGAAATTTTGATCCTTTCTAGGCCACCCAAGTTAATATAAAAAGTTTATCAAGGGATATGCAACCATTTCATCCTCATTAGAGTATTTTCTATGCAAACGTATGAAGTTTATTTAGACTATCGAGTGTCAATAAAATTTCATATAACTGAAGCAATGACTGGTCACTACACTTATTCTCATCTTTATAGATTAGAGTAATCCTTTTCATGTGATCATTCATGCTTCTGGTATCATAGTTAGTTTTGTTCTTATTTATCAAAGAGATGGTGGACTAGACCATCCCATACATTTTTCAAGTCAAAATTTGTCTGATGTAGAAAATAATTACATGAAAAATAAAAGAGAAGCATTAGCTATAGTGTTCACACTACAAAAATTCCAACATTATATTATTTCAATACCATTTGAAGTTTTCACAAATCATCAAGATCTATGCTACCTAGTTAATAAGCCTATGCTCAAAAACATATTTAAATATGGTTGATGCTCTTTCAAGAATTTATATTTCACATCAATTTCAAAATAGGTAGAAAAAAATTAGGACCGAATCATCTCAATCACCTCATGAATGAGGAATAGCCAAAAGAACTATAGGAAATTTCTCCTGATGCTCATCTATTTTGAGTTTCTGTGATACCTGAGAATTTTGAGGCAATTAATAATTTCCTAGAATAATGAGTATTCCCTATGTACTACCAAGAAAGAGACAAGAATTATTTTTTCACTAGAGCCTTTCCATATACTATTACAAATTGAATTTTGTATTATTTGGGGAAGGATGAAGTACTTCACATGTAGTTCTGGAACATGAATTCCCTTAGCTCTTATAGGAAGAACACCAAAGAATAGTAGAAGGTCATTTTTCCACAGAATCTACTACACATAAAATGTTATAGAGTGGATTATGGTGGATAAACCTTTTTTAAGATGCACATAGAGGAGCACAACATTTTGATGTACATTAATTAATGGGTAAACTACACTAGAAGAATATAATTCTTTTGTATCATTTATTATCTGAACAACCTTTCAAATAGTGTGGTATGAATTTTTTAAGACTGATCAATCCTCTAAGTAAATGCAACAAATCACATTATATTATCACTATGATAGATTACTTTCTAAATGGGTTGAAGCTATTACGACACCCAACTATGGGGTAAAAGACACAGTAAATTTCCTTTACAAGAATAACATCACAATTAGTGATCGATGGAAAAAATTACTAAATAATACTATTAAATCTCTTACAAAGAATTCATGATTTCCCATCAAAAAGTTACTATGTACCATCCACAATCTAATGGCCAAGTTGAGGCTTATGATAAATTGATATGTGATTTCAAGAGGGATAATTGGGAAGATCACATTCTTGTGATTCTTTAGGATTATCAAATGTACTATAAGAGGGATATATGTTTTACTCCATTTCAGTAGGTCTATGGGCTTGAAGTAGTAATGCTAATGGAATACTTGGTACCCAATTTGTGCATTGCAATGGTTATGATACTAAGGGATCATGGGTCTCTCATAAATAGGTTTATCAAACTAAATAAAATGGATGAGTATCAATGTAGAGCATCTTGGACAAAATAATTTCATAAGTGTAGATAAAAAACATGGCCTGATAGGAAACTATGCCATAAGTAATTTCACAAAGATCAACCAGTTTTGTTATATGATAGTCATTTCAAAACATTTTTGAATAAATTATAGATCAAGTGGAAAGGGATTTATATAATACATGAAATATTGTAGTAAAGAACCATTTTTTTGAGATATTTTTAGGGAACCATTTTTCTAGGGAGGGTGAATGGATATAGGATTAAGACCTACTCCCAATAGTCTTAATTGATCTCTTTATGATAAATGAGTGGGTAATGAGTAGCATTAAGTATATTAGGATTTCCCATTTATGTATGTTTTTTTGTGTGTTTATTTTATTTTATTTTATTTTATTTATTTATTTATTTATTTATTTATTTATTTATTTATTTTTTTTTTTTTTTTGTGTGTGTGTGTGTGTGTGTGTGTGTGTGTGTGTGTGTGTGTGTGTGTGTGTGTGTGTGTGTTTGTAGATGATCTCATTGACATATTTTGGGACCATGATAAGAAGTATAAAATACACCCCAATGTGCATAATAATTCAAGTTCACCATTGTTGATGTCATCAAGAGAGAGAGTAATCAATTAAGTCTAAAAAATGTATGGTCAAGTCACATCAACCAAGATATTAGTCATATAATGGTCATCCCCATGTAGTTAATTCTATAATTAAGGTTTAACTGATCTAATCTTCAATAAATCAGTGACCAGTCAACATCATCCATTCATAATCTAGTATGGACAACAAATAATATATTGGCATATCTCAATGTAGGCACTAATTACTAACTGCATTAATTTCTAGATTAGATAGCCACATTAGCATTCACATTGATATCGAAGGGATAAAAATGCAATATTTAATGGAAAATAGCAAGCATGAAATCTATAAAGTTATAAGGTTATGAATTAATTCTACATTTCATTCTTGTAAACATTTTACAGTCTAAAGTTTTAGAGCTGAGATAATTTATACTGCATAAAAAGTAGAAATTTTCTCATTTTTAGTATTTTGATACCATGGATCATTTACAACTCATTAATAACTTGATAGAGGCTCATGATGAAGCAATGGGCATCAATATTATACTTTGAAAAATAAAATATATTGATCTCGAGTTGTTTGATTACCTTTGAGTGACAAAGCAAAAAATATTTTGACTAGATCCTATAGATGTTGCACAACCACTTGATCTTGTAGCCGCACATAGATTTTAAAATATAGACATTAAGTAATTTCTTTAGATGACTATTTTTGTCAATTTGTGGGAGATTGTGTAAATACTACTTGGTTACTATATTAATGATAACATTTATATTAGACTCGATACCACTATAATCATCAATACCAAAGCAATAACCTGAGCTTTGGGCATGTCTATGTGGGGTGATTCTCTTGATCCCTACATGACCAAAATGCCTCCTATCCTTCATAAGATTAGAGAATTATATGTCTAAGGGTCTAGATGAATCCCAATTAAATAAATCCAATATGAACTAGCATGCAACTTGGTTGAGTACATCACATAGACATTCAAGTAGAACACCAAGTTTGTGAAGCAAATCACCAAAGGAGTGGTTGATATTGCACATCACATGATCCAACACAATGAGTAGTTTAATTAGATAAAATATTTTGTATAAGAACTACTTAAAAATATTTGCAAGTTATGCACTACTTCCAAGAAAACATTCTAGTACCATTTTATCATCTTTATACTATATTTCAACCAATAGAAGTCCCTTGAAGGAGAGGTGCACCCAAACACTAACTATTGGCCAATGCTGTAATTTTACAACTTGATTTAGACACCTAAGCATATTGCCTTAGCTCATAAGTGAAAATTCAAGACATAGTGGGTGTGTTTGGAGTTGATTGTTACACATCCATGAGTGTTTTTAAACATCATGTAGTACTGAGGATAACATGTTATTATCACTTTCCTCCCAAAATGTTTTTTCATTCACATTCATGAGATGCCTAGGTTACTATTTTGACCCCTGCCATATTTTTCACCATGGCCATGGTGTAATACAAAGTCATAATGCAAAAAACATATGTATCTAAGAATGTGACACCACTCCAAGCCATACCATCTAGCACAATAGTCCCTTTAGTGCAACAACAACTAGAAGACACAACCTCATAATAATATAAAAAAACATAAGTTCTTCATAGAAAAACTACCATCACCTCCATTAAAGTACAAGATTGGGAGAACCATACCCTAGATAGATTACCCAATGTTTCCTAGATTTCAAGATAATATGACCTACCTTAGATGGGAATAAATGAATAGGAGGTCTACCAGGTGATGGTTGTAGATATGGTAGGTGACTTCTATGAGAAGGAATAGGAGAAGGATTTCTTCTTCTAAAATGTAGGGTGTATGGTTTAAGTGTGTAAGAAGGTCCCTTCAAGTATTTGGGTAGAAATAAAACCATGCCTTGTATTCATTATTATTTACACTATGTAAAAAGAGGCTAAACAAATGTATAAAATGACCCAACTCTTCAAGTAATAACCTTATACCACTTTTATAGCTATCAACATCTTTAAGCCACTATCAAAGAGTCCATAAAAGTATTTGGTGTGTAGAACTAGAACTTGATGAGAGGCTAGGGTTTTTCCTACCTTAGAATAATGCACATTTGTCAAGACAACCATGATGTAGGAAGTGAAACCTTCTCCTTTTTTGACTTTACCACCACCAAAATGAAAGATGGTTACTTTGGGCTAAAAGAAAGCATCCATCTCTAGCTCTATGGTCTAGCCAAAAAAATTTATACCTTTAGAATAAGCCTTGAAGTTTTAATAGCTCATGATAGATCATCTTATAGATAAAGAAAAATAGGATTTATAGGTGGAAGTTTCTCATATATTCGAATGGTGAGTTCATCAAGAAGAAAAAAATCACCAGAAAGATCAAGCTCAATAATAGCAAGCTCAACATGCACATCATCAAGCTAAAGAAGTTGAAGCCATGTAAAAGGCCTAAGACATAGAGGCTAAATGAAAAAAGGCTATCTAAGAGGTAAATAATTCATAATAAGCTATTTATATATCAAATTAGGTGAAAGAGGTTCACTAGAAGAAGATGGATGAAGAGAAGAGGAATAAAGATGTTATACTTGCTGTTAAGGCCAAGGAAGAAGAAGATAAGCAATAACAAGATGTATTGGTGTAGGTAAAGAAGGATCTAGATGATGTCACTCTTGAAAAATAACAAGCCAATAAAGATGTAAAGAAGAATAAATAATAAGAAGGTGAAGCCCTACATAAATAGTAAGCTCAAGTGTAGGAATAACAAGAAAGTGAAGCCAAGGTGTAGGATGACCTAACAGCCTAGGCTCAGGCTAAGGTCAAACAAGACAAGGATTCTACGCTCAAAGAATATAAAAAATAAGAAGAGCATGCATATAATTTGTAAGAGGAGGAACATGATAAAAAGAAAGTCATAGAGAAAGATCTCAATAGGAAAGTAGTGGAGGAAGCCAAGAAAAAGTAGGATGAACATTTTACATAGCAACTAAAGACTATAAAAGATGTTATAATATAGTAAAAAAAAGTCCTTATAAAATAAATAGGTGGATAAAAGTAGAGGAGGAAATAATAAGATACATCTATATCTACAACAAGTGAGCAACAACTAGATTTGCCTTTGGGATGAGTCTGGATATGGGACATTCTGACTATGGGTACTTGACACACTACCTTCTTACTTCCACTTGCAACGATGTCATGACTAAATCCTTCAACTAATGTAGGAACACTGGAAGCATTCCCACTCTAATAATAATCATCATTAGATGTTTTTATATTAGCATTAAAGAATTAGTTAGAGGGTATTATGTCATTTCAGGAGTCCATTGCATAGAAATCCACCTCTCTAGAGAAGAAGGTTGATCAATCCAAGGCTGAGAACATCAATTTAAAGGCTTGATTTCATGAAGATGTAAATATTATCTAGTAAACTTATCCTGAGTTAGTCACTCAAGAAATCGAGGACCAAGTAATGTCTAACTAATGCAGACTCAAGACACTTATCTGTAAGTTAACAAAAGACTAGTGCACAACATAGAAACTCCACACAATGGGAACATTGGGCCAAGATGTCAAGGTTGAGGCTACCACTCTCATCATAATGTTGGAGGAATATTAAGTAATCATTACTAATACCACACTTCAAGCTCAATAGGTTACATGTAGCTTATTATATTGGAAGCAATAATTGGATAACACCTTCACTAGTTCCAATGTAGACTTTGCAAAGGCCATCACCACCAAAAAACCATGGCTAGTCATACTAAAATTATGGAGGAGAAAGATAGAGAACTCTAGGAATCATTGAATTTTAAGGATAATGTGCATGACAAACTTCTCAATTGGTAGAGCTAACTATTATGCAATTCCTTCACTATTCTCCAAGCTCAAAGACATGTAGATAAGATGGAGCAGTTGAGTGGAGAGATTCATACAAGGGTTATGAATACCAATGTAACCTTGATAATAATTTATGATGTATACCTCAATAAGATCATTAGATATCATGCTCCATTGCAAAACCTATATTTCTTGATACAAGAAGGGATCTTAGACTAAAATGAATACAAAATACATCTGACTCCTTTAACCAGCGTAGTTGCCTAGATTGTCAATACACCTACATATAAGCCACCTTCATAGATCTAGTAGATCATTACATGTCACAAGAATGCTCAGTCCTAATCCAAGGAATATTTTGGTCAAACTTCATCTATATCCATGCTACCACCATTAAGTTAAGTACTATGTAGAGTAAAATTTTTGAGATTTTTGTATAACATTTTATATTAGAGATGAATTAGTAAGACAAGTGGGGATAGGCTAGTTGAAAACCTATAAAGGGTGGCCACCTAGTTATGTCAACCTATTAAAAATACATAAAGGGTGGTAGGTTAGTATGATACTTATTTTAAAACTTGAAAGGGTGCCTAAGTAGTGCATAAGAGGTGAGAACCAAAAATGGCATCTTGAGTGATTATTATGTTCTTACTGGTCTAACCATTTATTTATCCTTTGGTCACTTATGTATTCTCAGAGATCCTATGACATTATCTCAGGATGAGATAACCTTTTAATTCTAATAAAGTGTTGGTAAAAGAGCATCGATTGTAAAGTTGTTAAGGATATTTATTCGATATTGGTGCATTATGCACTAATTTTTTGTTGTATAGTCTATTTTTTCTTATCTTCATGACATGTAATAGGATACAATATTAAGAGAATCCACTTTTGGTACCAAGTATGAGAAGAAGAAGAATAGTTATAGATTGAAAACATCTATATATACTTTTATTTGTAAGAAGAAGAGGGTTATACTTTTTAGAAGAGATCAATAAAGATTATCTAGTTATGATTACCTATGTGATTTCTTATTATGTTCCTTGCATGTATTCTCGTATGTAATGTTTTGGTTACTTTCTATCTAAATTATTCTAAATGAATTATTTTATTCTATGCAATACTAATTATTCTTAATTCCTCAATAATATATGATAATTAATTCTCCCTATGTTTCTATCATCCAAATTCTTGTCTTTATATAATAAACTATTTTATGTACACTAAGTATATGACAATTATCCTCATCCTTAGCATGTTCTAATACTTCAAGAACCTTTTATAATAATATATTACACTAAATAACTTAGGTCAACCATAAGGATAAGTTTATTTTACAAATTGGATGAATTTTGGGCATTGTACACTTTGAAAATGGACACTTGTGTCAATGTAGGCATCTGAATGGGATGCAAGTGTCCAAGAAGCTAAAAAATAGGTACATGTACAAAACTGATAAAGAAGGATAATGATTAAGTTTATATATTTTTTCACAATATAGAAGGCCTGGACATTAGAATAATAGTGGTTTGAGTAATATATAAGTAATTTGTCACAAAGAGATAATGAATGTAATCCTTTCAGTAATAGGAAGTCTTAAAACTAAAGGGTACAACCATGCTAGGTATTTTCCAAATATAAAAAAATTAAGGTGATATATAATTTAGATATAGTTTCTAAATTTGTCTTTCTAAAATATAGTAATAAAATTACTAGTTTAAAGGAAAATAAATTCATACCTAGCTGTGTATAACACACCTTGTATTTGTGTGATTCTAGATCAAGCGTTTTGTTGGTGAATGACTTGAAACCAAGAACATGGTAAAAAATATGATCAATGTATGAAATATGAAATTGAAATAACTTAAAATGCTTAAAATTAAAGAGAGAAAGGTTAGGAGTACACTTGTGTATTGATGTAACCTTCTTGAGTTTTGGAAATTTGATTTGAAGATATGCTTTATTATAAATCATTGGATCTAAGATTAGGAAAATTTGGAAAGTTAAAAGTGCATGCATATATATAGAGATTGGAGGGAACCATGCCACCAACCTTGGTGAAAAGTTGAGTTGACACACAACCATTGAGTTCATCTCAATTATGTAACCCAATCATAGTGATCCAATCAAATCACACTATACATTTGGTGAGGGTGGATGATTTAATCACTCCATCCTATGAGTATAGTTAATTTAGATGATGTAATAAAGTTCAACTTAAAAACTTGGTAAGATTGATTGATTTAATCACCTCAACATTTCCATAAGGTGAACTAGCTACTATATTATATTATCTCAATAAAAATCCATAATTTACCCCATCCTAGTTATGATAACAATCCATAGTGGTATTTGAAATAAAAAAGGTGATTTGATTTTTTGATTTAAGGTGCTATTTTTCTTGACATATGCACCTCATATATGTCTCAAGATGAAACCTAGGTATAAAAATGGTACCAATGTATATAATGCTATCATATATGTGTATTTGAATCATATAACTATGAAATTTGGCCAATTAGGATTTTTAAAGTGTGGAGGACATGTTCCCATGACATGCCCCAACTAACTATATAGAATCCAAGAATTGGTGTACATGTGAAGAACATGTTTCCATAACATACTACCACAAATAATATAACACATGAAAGACATACCTCTATGACATGCCATCATTAAAATTTCCCCCATTTTAAGGTGAGGGGAAGTATAATTTGGTAGTTACCTTACCTCAAAAGGATAAGATAGTTTTATAATATATGTATAGATCATGTAGCATATATGAGCATCATTCCTAGGTAGATATATCAATGAGGTACATTATATTTGATCACAACAATTCCTAATATGCATGATGTAAATCATGGAAATGTTTAGAGATTAAAAATACAAGCTTAACACATAATCAAACACACACACACAAGAACACTCAAAATAAAAACCAAAGGAAATGGTCCAAGGGGACCTCATGAAAGGGGCATATTTAAATGTTTCACAATTTAAGGGATATGACTTCGTAAAATTTCCAAAAATCATAGAAAGACATGTTCAAATTTACACATACAACAAACTATAGCATATTCAAATTTCAAAATAGGAAAACACAAGACTGGGGGCCACAATCAAGGGATCATAATCAAATGCTCAAATAAGTAATACAATATGATACAATAGTAATCAAAGAACACACTCAAAGAAGTACTAAAAAGGAAATCATGGAATCATAATAAACTAGAACAATTATATCTTATTAGTCCCTAGATAAATGTGTTAGTAAAAATGTTAAGTACATAGCATGTCAAGTACATTATGAAAGATATAAGCATGAATACATATATGTGTAAGTACATAAGCTCAAACATGATACTAGTAAATGATCAAATAAAAATATAACCTAGGTACATCATGATTAAATAAGTGGATGCCCCAACATAATGATGACATGACTATATGGAAGGCGCATCTATATTTACATATATCATGTGCGTAGGTATGCATGTATCATAATATTATTAATTTAAATACCGATATATGCCAAAAATAAAAAACAAAACTATTTATTGATATTGTAATAAATTGAAATCAATAATACTTAGCTATTTTATGGTGCACATGTAGATATGGTATGAATAAGATGGAAGTGGATTGGATCAGGATTATATAATAGTCATCATATTTTTTTATAGTTTCACTTTGTGGCCTCATATCTTATATCAGACTTGGATGGTTGCTTCAATGCTGGTGTCTGAGTTGGACACAAAATTCTAGTATGGAATAGTGACTAGATCTATATATGACCACTTGTAATATATTGGGTTTTCTATCACCTTTCCTTTTATGTCTTTATATTGATAGAATAAGCTATCACTTTTCTTCAAATGGTAAAACCCTAACGTATTCACCCTTGGAGTAACCATGGGAAATATGTGTTAGTGGGAACATAGTTTGATCTACCCCAAGTACCCTTATATCAATGGGTACTACCTACATAGATAATACCTTAAAGAGAGAGTCATACTTATAAAGTTATCCCCTACATTTTGTCTTTGGTGTGCATGGGATGTAATGTGTGATAATCAAGTACATAGAGTGACCTAGCTTGTAACATGGAAAATATGGATTGTGGGATGTTCCTTTAGTACTTCAGACCTATGGGGATACCAATCCTATTCCTGATATGGAAATAGGGATGAATAGGGAATATTTAACCATTTAAGTGCTTGATTTCTCACTCTTGGTAATTTCCCTTGTGAGTTATTGGTATTTTATAGGTTGTTAGGTGAGTAATGAATGAGGGTTGATAATATATATATATATATATATATATATATAATTCCACTTTGAAAATATCTCAGACTAAATCACTTAGTTTGACCATAAAGATACATTTATTATACAAATTAGATGACTTTTGGGTACTAGACATTTAGTTTTAAAATAGACACTTGGATCAACGTAGGCATCTAGATGAGATGCAAGTTTCTAGGAAGCTAAAAAATAGGTACATGTCTAAAAATATCAGAAAAGGGTAATGATTAGGTTTATGGAAATGTTTACAGTATATAAGGCTTGATCATCACAATAATAGTTTTTTTACTGAGAGATAATAAATTTATCATAAAGAGATAGTGAATGCGATCCTTTTGGTAATGGGAAGGTCTTAAAATTGAAGGGTACAACTATGATAGATATTTTCCAAATGTACAAGATTAAGGTGATATGTAATTCACATTTAGTGTTTACAAAGGACAGGTGATGAAAAAATCAAAATTTATGTCAATGGAATTTATTATGGCCTAGTGAAAAAACATCACATAATTTGAATGATATCATCTAGGTCAATATAGTATTAAAAATGAAAATTTATTCTAGCCAATACCATCTGAAGTGGTTGATGAAGTTGAACCATTTTTAGACATTACTGTTGAGCATGGATGATGTATTAAATTGGATTATGGTGTATCTCATGGTTGCTAGTGTTATAAGACATCCTAAAAAATGTAGTTAAACAAGTGGGTAATTGCATATAAAAGGTTCTATGGATGACTAATGGAATATAGGAAGATCAATACAACAAAAGTAGAAGGCCAATCTCATATATCATGGCCGATATAGTGGTAAGTGATAAATGGTTTATGTATTAATTAACATGACTAACATAGTATCAAAAATTGGATGGTTAATGTATTAATGTACATGGATGATGAAATAATTAATTTGACATAAATGTTAATGTTATTATTTATAAGTATAATTTATTTTATGTTTTGGATAGAGACCTAATTTTTTCTCTATAATTTGACATTTTATAGAGATGTAAGAGATTACTATATGCAATATGGTTACTCGATCTACAAGAGAGGTTATCTATAGTATATTAAGTTCAACTGATTGTCCTTAGATTTGGTGGGATCTTGGAGATGTAGTAGATTAAAACTAGTTTAGAGTTATTTTTCATGTTTTTAGGAGTATAGGAGAGACTAATTAATACCTCTTAGTGGGTGGTGGATGGGAACACTATAGAGGTGGATATCACCTTGGAGGATGTCCATGTTATCTTGGGATTGTTTACTATAGGCACACTAGTGCTATGAAATACCCCAAATTTTGGAGATGAGAGGAGGGAATTAGGTTTTTGGGATAAAGGATTAGAGAGATACAATAAGTAAGGGTTTATCATATGTTTATTTGATGTATATATAAATCATTTTGAATATTTAAAAGGCCATTATTGGCCTTGTTATATATTGATTAATTTATCATAAGTCAAATGGGAGAGTTCCCATATATAGTTTAGACATGTGCCACTTTATGTTAGAGCATGACACATTATATGATTTAGGTTTTATGATTTGGGAATAATTAGTTCATAATTTTTACAAGATTTTGTCTAGAGGCCAATATAATATGGGGCATATTATTATTTTTGGGGAGTTAGATTTACAAATGGTTACCAATGTACAATCTATCAAGGTTTCCCTATTCATTTTAGGATTCACTCTTGTAAGTGCATATATGGACACATGACCATATAATGTGTCCCATTTCACACACTAAATTTTAAAATAGTGTAGCATGATCATATCATTTGGTAACCACATCAGGGCACTATGGATGCCTGACCATCATGGCCATCTAAAGTGTAGGCAAAATCACAAGTGAGGATTATAGGGTAGTACCTATGGTAGGTAGAGCCTCATCCTTGCTATTATGTACCAATTTATTTTGGGTTACCAAACCTAATATATCCTATATTGGTTAAAAAATTTAGGCTCATGATGTGAGAGGCAGAGGGATACATATTAAGGTACATATTGTATGACCTTGTCATCATAGGGTGGCTAGACTGAGATGAAGGTGAAAATGGGGAAAACATTCTATAAAAGAGGGATAACTAGTAGTTTTTCAATGGTAGTATCCACATCCATGGTTAAAACCATAGAAACATTGATAGGTGCATCCATAACCACAATCACAATCATAACCATAGTTGTATTTATAGCATGGGGATCCTATAGATTAGCCAACACATAGTTGAATGATAGTGTGAAGGGTATGTCTTAGGCATGACATGATCAAGTCATCTAGTTTGGACATAAAATATGATTCATTCCTCCTTAGATCCATGACACTAGGAAGTGATAATTGAATGATCATATTGTGATAATGTGGGTGATTAAAATGTGTTATGTTGATTAATTTTATTTTACTTGCATATATATAGATATATGATAGATAAATGTATGAGGTTTGGATTCTATATGATATTTTATGTTATTTTGGTTTGAATTTTACATATGATATGGTAGAGGAGGCTTGAGAGAGGACCATGGTGGAGGCTACACACCATAACATCTTGGATGATGTGCTACCATAACGTGATATGATACAAATTATTAATCCTTTCATGCCTTTAAATAAAACTTATGTTTTATGGTTTAGGTTGATTAGGGAGGATACTTGATATCAAATAAAATAATTATATGGAGCCCATGCTATAGTACCACCAATAATTGGCTAGGGAGATCTATTGACATGGTAGATACTAGATCAAGAAAAAAGCACTCACTTAGCTACAACATCCCAGCTTAAGAAAGTAAAGACCCATGTGGATAATTTAAAGGGATAAATTTAGGGTCTATGATCATTCATTTAGACTCTAAAAAGGAGTAAAAAGATATGGAAATTTTGATAGGGTGGACCATAGCCTTAGGGTTGGTTTTGTATTATTTATCATTTTCATCATGATGTATAAAATTTGTATCCATATATAATGTGTGTGTGCACGTGCACATGCACACATGTGAATTTGTGTGTGTGTGTGTGTGTGTGTGTGTGTGTGTGTGTGTGTGTGTGTGTGTGACTCATGGATTTTATCTATGGATGTATTTTATTTCTAGTGCATGTGTATGATTTATTATGCTATGAGAAAATATATGGTGTATTATTTATTATTTTTTATGAAATTTGAGAAAATGAATGGTAAAAAATAATGATAATAAAAATGTAGAATGACAAATGAAGTTGCAAGTATGTATAATATTAAAAAATAAAAGATAAAGTAATGGTAAAATAAATGTAAAACACACTAGAAAAGATGAGATATGTAAAATACTATAATGAAATGAATGAACAACTTAAATAAAGACACAAAAAATAAATGAATGAAAAATTTCAAACAAAGGTGTAAGTAATTGAAATATCAATGAATGATAAAAACACAAATGAAGTTATGTAAAATGAAAAATACCCAAAATAAAGATGAATTGAAATAGGAATAAACTCTACAATAGTGATGAATTAAAATTAGTTCTTGTGTTAGCATGTAATGTAAGAAAATATTACCACTAATAACATATTAAGGATGGAAATATGATGATGTGATAAGGGAACATGTGTATTTTGTAAGGAAAACCTGATACTATCCAAGGTCTTACATTGCAACTCATAAAATGAAAAAGGTGTAAGTAAGAAAGTGATCAAGGGTATGATCAGCTAAAATTGATATACATCAAGGGGAATATTAGGGATATTGTTATTTAAAAGAGTGAGTAACCACATGGGTGATGAAAATATCATTAGCAAGAATGAGACACACTAAACAAGTGTGAAAGTTTTAAAAACTATTGACATCAAAGGACTAAGATACTCTGGATAGTAAACAAAAATCCTAGGGTAACAAGTGAATCACATAAATTATTGCATGAAGGATATATGCATGAAAATTAAAATGGTCCTACCTTCACACAATAATACTCCCAATTACTTAGGACCAATTACAGTGTCATTAATATACTATGAATATTGGGTACTTGTGTGAGAAATTAGGTGGCACTAGTTAATATATGATATAATTAAACCTCATATCCTAGTCTACTATCCTAACACACCCCATGGACCTCATTTCTATCATGAGGCCAACTGTAGAGTTTAATATTAAACTAGGATAGGAGATGTTCCAAATGAAGATCACATATGTTGGTGTGATTTGAGATTTAATGTTGTATTTTCCTTTTGATTATTGTTGTTTGTTTCTTTTATGATATGGATTTTTAATTTTTATGACTTTTTTATATTACTTCATATGGATTTGGAAAACCATTCATGATTAAAATAAAATATGAATACAAGATAAATTATAGTTGGTCACTAGAGAGAAGTACTAAAATACCATGGTGTCAAGAAATTCCTAGACTTTTCCACAAGTTTGTAATCTCAAAATTCACCTGTGTCCCTCAATTGAAGGGAAGTAAAGGGAATATGGGGATCATAGAATATACATCCATGTAATAAGTGGTAAAATTATGGCATGCTTGTATATGATCATAATGATGTAAACTAGTATAATGAAAGTGGCATGGGTTATGTTATGTTATCCAAGTCACTAGGCAGATGTATTATCCTATAAAATATCTAGAATAAGTCATAATGAAAGTAATTATCATCCCAAAAGATGAGGAATATAAATTCTCATCCAAAAAATAAGTAAAATAAAAATTATTATTTAAATTCTCACAAAGAAAAAAAAACAAAGCATAACAAGGAAGACCCAAAGGTATTTCCTAAGATATAATATTAAAATTAAGGATCAAAGTAAGTATTAAATGTTTTAATTAAGGATACAATGGTGTAAACAAGATGTCATGAATGTAGAGTAAATGCAAAAATACAAAGTATTAAAATGAAATAAAACCATAATATAAGTGAGACATAAACAAAAAGGCATCATAAATGCTTATAATGAAATGTAAATATCAAATTGAATCATATGATAATGTGAATAATAATATGATATGAAACCAATTTTTATCATAAAATGTTGATATATATCTCGATATGCATAATCAATAACATCAAATTAGTCCTATTGTAGTTAAAATATAGATTTGATCATGATGTCATCTATATTTTTAGAGTCATGTTAGGAGTTAATACTGAACTATCTCTATGGAGAAATTATGATAATGAGAATAAGGAGGAAGGCATGGTGCCTTTTGGGATGGATAATCAAAGTGAATAGTTTCCACTGGTGTGTGTTTAATATCTTTTGATTTATGAGAAGGTGTAGGTAAAGGAGAAGGTCAAGCCTTTGTCTAATAATTAACCTAATAACATTGATGAAAATTTGAAGGTGTAGGCCTTAATAAATCATTAAAATAATGGGTTAATACTCTGCATCTATATGTATGATGTGTAGTGCACTTATGCTAAAGGAAATAAATTTCTTTGTGTTTGGAGATATCTTAGGAGGTTTTGGGTTATTATCACTATAAGGATACATTGCTTTATGAAAATGCACATCTAAATAATTTCAAATATTTTAGTAGTGTATTAAAGTATGTGTAGTCATTCCATGAAAATAAAAAGTGTACATAAGAGTAACTTACTTTAGAGTTCAACTATCTATGGTAGGAACATAAAATTGTGGCTAATGATGTGCTAAGAATATTTGGCATGCTTCAAAATATTTGGTCCAATGACCAATTATTTTGTGAAACTCACAATATGGCTCATTTAACCATTGTTTGGGTGGGGAATCATGCTTAGACATAGTTAGGACCTCATAAAATAAATCATCATTATCCAATAAATTAAGAGTAGGATTATGAGTAGGCTTTAGAGATGTAAGAGATGGCCTCGATGTGGGTTAGATTAATGTGGTTGATATCTTAGTAGGAAGGATGCTTGAATGATCATATAATATGGTGAACTAGTATGGTATCATCATGGCATGTTCAATAAACATCCTTTGAAGAGGCTAAAAAATGATTAGAGTAGAATGGCAAGAAGCTAGTAACTAATCCATATCAGACATATTAACATCAATGGAAGATGAAATAATGTCAGGTGTAGTATAAGGAGAAGTAACTAATCTAATGAATGGATACTATGTAAATGTAAAGTACACTTGTAATAATTCTATAAGTAATATCGATAGCAAAGGATTTGTAGTCCTTGGCTTGGACATAGACAAATAATAATGGGCCATCTAGAAAATATCCATCATTATAGTTAGGTGTATGAAGATTGATATTGAAGACATCAATTAATATATCAATTGAGGAAGAATGAGGAATTGATTATTTAGGCATGAATATTAAAGTGGGATTTAATTAGTTGACTTTTGGTGAGAATGAGGTTAAAAATAAGGGGTAACTAAGTGATAATGCTATAAGGGAGATCCAAATTTTTTATCTTAATACTAATATCATTAGGATCATCATCATTAGAATCTAAAAGGTTAGGTGGGATGTTTCTAACAAGTTCATTGTGTCCACTATAACCTCAATTATAATTGATGGGATAGTTAAACTGGTTATATTCATAAAAGGGAATGCTGGGAAAAGGTTCAAGGGTAGGATATTAAATACACAATATTCTTGAAAATTTTCAAAATTTTATGGGTTTGCATTTCCTTGAATCTTTTATATATCACTATTATGGAGAAATTTTACACACTATCACGTGGAAGAGGTGATGGATATCATGAAATGTGTTTAGGGTCATCCAAGTAAAATTTTATAGGATAAAAAATCATGACCTTAACTAGAACCATGATTGGGAAGGACCATGATGTGGAGCCAAACATATCCAAGAAGAGGAATTTTCCTTACATCACAACCTAGACACCTGCTTTGGTTATATTTAAGGTTACATTTATAGTATAAAAGAGTCTTATTTAAGTCAAGGGAGGAAACACAAGTGGCTTAACCTTCATCAATCAAGGCACACTTTACATGAATATCAACTAATTAGACAATAATGAATAGAGGAGGATCATCTGCACAAAGTAATATTTCATCAAGAATCATATAATAAATATGAAACTGAATTGAAAGAGAATAATCCAAAGCTTTTTCAACTTATATGGACATTTATTCACATTAATGAAGGATAATAACCTCATATACAAATGAGGTTTATTATTTCACTTCAGGTGGGGGCCAAGGGATTTTCATTTTAAATAAAATTTGCATCAAATTATTATGATAATGAGGGGAAGTCATTATGAGATATATACAATGAATTTGAGAGGTGAGTTTAGAGAGTTCTATTATGGGGTCCCACTCATCATATCCTAAGGGTATTAAACCAAACTAAGATAAAGGTGTGTAATATTTAATCAAATCAATTGATAAAGGGGTTGAGTATACTTAAAATGAGTATAAAATGAACTATGTTGTTTTAGCTTAACTAATGTAGTTTGGATAAGTAGATAAAATTGCATTGGGATATTTGATGTAGTTTTTGAATAGGAGAACTAAAAAATACCTACACCAATTTAGTCAATAGAGTGGATATGAAAATAGGAATAGGAAAAAATTTATTCAAGTTAGTCAATTTAGTTGGTTTGGGTGTGGGAATAACTGACTATACAAGGATGGCCTATGCAACAACAATAAATAGATTAAAAAAAATAGACTATATCAGTTTGGTGGAAATAGTTAGGGAATGACTATCATATTATATCAAGGTGTTTAATATAGTTTGAAATATTAATAATATGGGTGACTGCAATAAGCTAATCAAGGTAGTCATAAAAGATGAGTTGGTATTGAATTGTGTATAATGAACATTTATAAAATGAGATAGATATGTGTCTTGAATAATTTAGTAAGTGGAAAATTTTTTATAAGTGTAATATGTATAAGGATCAATGTAAGATATTACACACCTCATGTTGTTCATGTTGACTACATTTTCATCCTTGGTTAAGGATTATGGATCAAATTATGCTTCAATAAAATTTGAGGTAGGCAATTGGGTAGTATTAGATTGATGATTTCGAAGTGGATATTTATATATGGCAAGGTGAGTATTAGCCTAATTAAGAACACCATGCTTAAATTTGTAATCATAGGTTTTATCTACCTTGTAATAAGATTGTTGATGCTCGTATATCATGGTTTCATGATTAAAATTATGACCAAAGATAAAATCAAGAGAAATTTACCTAAGTTTCTTACATATTTCATGAGAATTTACTTGAATTATGTGATACCAACAAAATGTTTGTGGATCGTACTAGTGTTTGGTAGGATGAGTAGGGTTAAGTTATCATATTGGAGGTTTATGAATATGCTTTTAGATTTCTACTAGGGAAAGAGGTTTTAATGAGGGTCAACATTATTCACATATGATGATGAAGAGGGAGGAGACTAGAAGGGACTTCTCATGAAAGGTTGGTACATAGTCACTTCATTGGAACCACCAAGAAAATAACATAGATGGTGTGTGTATAATTGTAAGTGTCCATAACACCATCATTAACATCATGTTTGTTTTTATATTTCATAAGAATATGAGTTCCAAATATAGTTTGGGAAGGCTCAAATTGTCTTATGAGGAAATAGTGGCATCTTGCTTAATCAAGGTTTTATTTCAAATATTTTGGAGAGAGAGAGAGAGAGAGAGAGAGAGAGAGAGAGAGAGAGAGAGAGAGAGAGAGAGAGAGAGAGAGAGAGAGAGAGAGAGAGAATACTATGTGGAACATCCTATGTGGGGTCCAATCATGAGGTTATAAAATACCTTAGGGTCCTTTCCCCTATGTTGATTTTTTCCATTATTAAACAAGATCATTTAAGTAATATACTTAAGATCACCCTCATCCTTGATAATAGGCATGTGTAAAGGATAGTTAAAAGAATCAAGAGGTCAGGAAGCAAGGAGTGAATTATAATCAGTGCCCCTGATAGTCATGTGAATATTTATTTTATATTTGTTGTCAATAATGTTAAAATTAGATATAGGAGATTTGTAGGAGTTAGTCCTATCCAACATGTCATGTTGTGTTCTCTATTCAGAATCATCAAAGATATATTGAATGGTGGAAGATTGAGGTATAAATTGAATTTAGGATAGCCAAAGGAGATAAACTATAAAAAAAATAAAGGCATAAACCAACTCAATTAAATTTAGGAAATAAATCAAGGAAATTAAAAAATATCATGTACAATGTCTTTTAGAGAACATACTATTAATGAACATGATGTTAAGAAACATACTACTTTTAAAAGTTCAATATATATTCTACTAGAAAATGTGGAAAATAAAATAGAAGTGAACTATATCAAGATATTCAATAGTAAAAAATATAAGAAATGAGATTATATTGTATCAAGGTATTTGATGTGGTCTAATCTTATAGAATTTAAATTAATAAGAAACAAATTGTTTTGATCTGTTTGATCTAGTTTGTAAAATAAATCCCTAGAGAAAATAGACTAAAAATGAAATGTATCAATCCATTTGATACAATAAAACAAGTAGAGGGATATAAATATAGAATGTTTTGAATTTTTCTGTGCAATCAGGGATGAAAACACAAGAGACTAGATCAAGTTGGTTGATGTAGTTTGCACACATAAGTAATTGTATTGACACTATTCAATGTAATTATAACACAAAACACATAATGAATAATTATGTCAATGTTGGGTGATATAATATAAATATAAAATATAATAATTAATATGAAATTGAAATATAATATTTTTTTCTTATTAGTTTTTTGAAAATAAGATTAGGTAGATGTATTAAAGAGTTTTACTAATTTATAGGCTCTCAAAGATAATGAATCATCCATTAGATAGTGTCAACCCAATGTTTCAAATCACTACATATGGACGAAGTATCATGACCATAGCCCACTAAAATGAGTTTCAAGGGTAATCTAAGAGTAACTTACTAGTATTAACTACTAACCAATGCATTACAAAATCAGTTGGATGGATAGCTTCCTAAATTTTAAGGGATTTTTGATATACTATGAGGCATGTAGAAACTAAATTCTATGTTTAGATACATACTATAGATATCAGTATTAAGATAATCCCCCCATGCCATGAGTATATAAATAATGGAATAATATTTTAAAAATAACATCGTATAACCCTTCATGTCAATAACCAAGTAGTTTTAGAACTACCAGAACAAAGTTTCTAGGGAAAGCCAAAAAAATAGAAAATAAAGTTTGAAAATAAATATGAAAAAATACTATGTAGTGTTTAGTGAATTTAAATAAATAGGTTGTCAAATTTAAATGAAATGTGTGATTAAATTCTGAAATGAAAAGTTAGTTTTCCTTGATTGTTATTAAAAATTAAAACAAACATAAATATATTAGTGATTGATAATGCAATTGTACACACAATATATAATTGTATCGAGTAGATTGATATATTCTATGTAAATATATTTACTAATAGATATAAATTACTAAATTAAACATATCAAAGTAGTTTATTAAAAATAATTTTAATATATAACCAAGTTAAATAAATCAATGTAGTTGACTAGAAAATGACTTAAAAAGAAGCCAAAAAATGTAAATATATAACTATATCAATTAGATATATATGGTTATCTAGAAATAGAGTTGAAAATAAATATTTTATTAGTTCTATATAGTTTACTAGAGGAAAATTTATATCTAGGGTTAAAATTTTATATCACTTACTGAAATAGTTAGTTGGAAAGATGCCCAAATAAAACTATATCCAAGTGTTCAATATAGTTAACTTGGAGATAAATTTGGTGAAAAGTCTGAGATAAATTTATGTTGATACATTTAATATATTTGAATAGAAATAACTCTAAGGATGAAATTTTATCATGTTATTCAAAATATTTTTCTAACAAAAATATATAAATAGAATGGTATCAATTTATTTAATATAGTTGGTTGAACAAGTGAAGGAAATGATTAACTTCATGTCAAGTTCAATAAAATGTATGAAATGAACTAGGATGAACCTTTAACTATCCTATCTAAAAATCTCAACTCAGATAAAGTAAATCAAAGAGAGTCCATTAATATTCAATAAATAAGGATATGAGAAATGGATTTGTAAATCTAGTAAGAGGATCACTTGCAACACAATATCAAGAGAAAGGGTTTCAAAGCCTCTATGAAATCAACATAATGAAGTATCTCTAAATAGGTCTCTATTTTATAAGTACTTTAATATTTTAATTAATCAATTTAAGTAAATAGGGAGGGATTAGAAACATATCAAAAAGGGAAAGGAGCCATTATCGATAAATGGGGCCTTAGCTACCTAAGGTGGATAAATGGAAATTTTAGACAATCCCATAGCCACACTAAGTATATTTGCATTCATTAAACAAGAAATTATGCAACTTATACACACACACACACACACACACACACACACACACACACACACACACACACACACATATATCAAATGAAATATCTAGGGTTGGAATATATTTACCTTTAATAATACATGTCAAGCCTCAATCTTCCCCTTAGCCACTGATGATTTGAAATATACTATTTTGGTTGTAAGTATCTCAAAGGTTGAATCAAGATCTATGCTAAAATTACTCCTCTTATTGCATTTAAGACTGTATAAGACAAGCTTTCCTTTAATAAAATATATAAACAATAATTCCTCAAAACATAGACTTAGGGTGGAAAATTGAATATTAATAATGTAAAAACCAATGTTCCTCTCAATTGGAATGAAATGTTAACTTGTATTTATAGTGGTGAGTGATCATAATCCCTCCTAAATATTAAGTGGATAATATCAATCGACTTGATTTATTCCTAAACAAGCTAATTGATTTGAAACTAGGTCCGCCAAGCCTACTTAATTATGAATATTATGATGAAACTTTTAAAACTATGTCGATCTGATCAATGTAGTTGGGAATTAATATATGATAAATAAAACTACATCAAACATGCCAATATAGTAGGAAATTATAGGTCTTGATACATCTAGAAGATGAAATATAAAAGGAGATAACTTAGGGGATCAAATATG
>JARHVA010001118.1:10000-90000 GCA_037957365.1 Torreya grandis | reverse complement strand
AGTTAACTTGAGTTAAACTATACAATTGAATATATAATCCATATGCAATGGTGATTCACTTTATTTGATCGAACCTATCCCGATCATTCTCTTTTTACTTATGTATTTATTTGGGTTAGTACATTACAAACTTCCATCACATTCATGAAGGTTGGGACATATTACCTAACTAAATCAAGATCTTGCATAGTTACACAAATTTGTCATAAAATCACCCTAAATCTCCATGTGTTTTATCAATAATGCACATTTTTATCTAATGCTTCAACAAGGAAGAATAATCTCCTAAAAGTTGCAAGGGCATCATAGTTTTCACTAAAAAAGGTGTACTCCAACCCTTTTTATTTCAAAATTATAATGACTTATTTTTAGATTGAAATTATTAATCTATGGACATTGATACACATGATTATAGTTTTTGATATTGAGTGACCTAAACAATTGGAGCTTCATACCAAAGACAAAACATGTTGTAAACACTCAAGTTTATTTTATTATTTTACTCTAGAAATTCCATTAATAGAATAAAAGGGAGAATTTTCATATATTAAAATCTAGTCTTTGGTACTTGACAATGACAAGCTTGACACACATTTACCATGCATGATGTGAGCAAAAAAAATTGTTATAATATACCATTGTCTCACACTTGAATGATATCTTATGAGTCAATGATTTTTTTTTGATATTACACACCCATATGAACCTCACCATTGATTTCAAACCTATTAAATATATAAAACATATATATTTTAAAATCTCAATTTATTTTTCATTTACACAATTTAGTTCTATTATATTTGGTCAATATTGCTAGCCAATACTAATCTAGTCTATTCAATAGTAACTTGATCCCAACAATGGATATTTTATAATATCAAATCATTCCTTAGGGTCAATGCATTTTACTATCATGTCAATGAAATGAGAAATTATCAAATTAAATCTCCATATAAATAAATCAAGGTCTCATTCAATCAAATACATGTCTTGATTTACCTGTGTAGAGTATGAGATATATAAGCATTAGTAAATCATCAAATAAGGGAAAACTCTCTTGTTTTGAGATTATGAATTTAACTATGACACATATTACATAAATATACTAAAGGAATATTAGAAACAATGAAGAAATAAATTATAAACTAATTAAAATTAATTAAAATACATGCCAAAAGATTATTCTAATTAAATTCTAAGGCAAAAGAAATTAAAGACAAAATTATATTATTTTGAAAAAGTTTAAAACATATGAAAAAAGAACATATATCTCAAAGACTTATATAAATAAAGGTAATACCAATTTATAAGTATAATTCTCAATCCTTTTGATCCACTTTGGATAATCAACCCATTTAATATTAAAATAATATAAGCCCATGTTTATAAATAAAGGTCCCAATTTAATAAGTATTTTTTCACTATTTAAACAACATAGTTTTAATTAACCATAAGAAATTTTGAGCCAAGTAGAATATTTTTAATATTATAAATCCCCAAACAATATATAATAGAAGAAATACAAACCTAATTCAAATATGGATAAATATTTAATCTAATGCATTGCTTGAAACATGTAATAAATATAAAAACATACTCATTTCACTAAAATAACATTAAAACTTATAAGTGTCATAACTTAAACATAGTTTTTTCATAAAAATTATAACTCCTTACTTCTAATTTAGGATGATATAAATAATTTGTAACAAGGAATATCAACTACTCCAACTACTTAAAAATTTGAAAGGATAACATGATACATGCACAAATTATCTCAAGCAATCATATTAAATATTGATTTTTTACACTTATATTTTCCTTGGTCAAGATCTTAACTTAATTGAAAATATGTCACATGGGCCAAATAAACTAACAATAGTTTTCCAAACTTTTAAAAGCATATGTCTATTCATTATTAATTCCAAAAATAAAATAAAATGATTTAATTTATCTATCAACACCTAAATTTATTGTACATTATTTATAGTCTAAATATAAATAATTATGTAATTTTATTCAAATCCTTTAGATCAATTACATATTACCTAGTGTTTTGATTATTTTTAGATTTAGGCAATCTAAATAACACAAAACTATTATAATTTATATTGTATAAGATATGGCATGAACTACACAAATATGAATGAAATAGAATGATTTACCCCAATTTGGTGTTATAAACCTTAATACGATATATAATAATAGAATAATGATTAATTTAGATGTATAAAAATGCACAAATACTCATGAAACTAGTTAAAACTATGATAAAACACATAAGCTAGATATAACAATGATAAGAGGTAAGAAGGATCTTGGGTTATTTTATACAATATTATGAGTTATGAATGTTTGAATTTTGTGGCTTTGAATTGTTTAAATGATATTTGTATTAATTATTTAATCTTGTTATCATCTAATCACTTTCATTAGGTTGGGTAAGTATCAATGGTAAATAATAATCTACAGTGGTTGGTATTGTCCTTGCACATAAAAAATTATTGTTTTGTTTTGGGATGGTGTGCCTATGTTTTTAAAGTATGTTTATTAATTTATTTTTATTTGGAATTACATGGATGCACCTGTATGATCAAGTCCTAATTATGCACAAGCAATCTGATATCAAATTGGGATGTCAGGAAAAATGGTTGAGTTATATTGACCTTTGTCAATCGCCATTGATTGACTAAGTGTTTCACGACATTACCAAGACTCTATAGAGGGATCAACCCCAATAGATCTCTCCCATTAGTGTGCATGTGTCTAATTGTGGATGTAATTCTATATGATCTTTATCCTATCTTGATATTGGTACATGCATGCAAATGTAAATTGACCTTTGTAAGCTTCAGTTTAGCTCTATAAATTCAGAAGGTGAAATATATAATTTTGTCTAGCTCTTAATAATGTAAAGTACTTGTTCAAAAATATATTATAGTAAATTTTTAAATATAGGATCCTCTAATTTTGAATTAAAGACTTTGTGGCACATAAAGTCAACCACAAGAAGCTCAAACATGCCCAAATAATTATCATAAAATGAAATGTGCTGAAAATAAATTAAAAAAAATCATGATTCACTTATATCATCTTTAGTCACTACCAACAATTGATATTGATTTCAAATGGTAGAACTAAATTGAGGCCTACAAATAATCCGAGATGAAATAAAAAGACAATTATCTATGTAATATGTAAAATCAAAATAAAGATGATAGGATAAAGGTGTCACATAAAAAAATATAATTAATAAGGAAATTTAAAGACAGATGTGTCATTAAGTACTAATTCATAGTTTGAGATATATAAATGAAAAATTGCCTAAATTCATTATGAAATAAGGCTTATACCAAATTATCTAATTCCTCCCTCTAATCTATAACTTTAGTGGCACTATAAATATTGGATAAAAGGGAAAAGGATAATGAAAATATGTGTTGGAAATTGTGAATCTATACTTGTTATTTATTATATTGTCCCATGATGTCTGTACATTTCCTAAAAAAAGTGATGTATGTGACTGGATATATTTTTTCTAAAATAAAGAAGTTAAATTATAATGAGAAAACAAAAAAACATTTAAAGATAAAATACATCTATATGTATGTTTTATGGTGTTGCTGATGAAGTGTGCTCTTGTTGTGAAGAGTGGAGGTGAAAAGGGTCAATAGTCGGCCTTGTCACTATGGATAAGAAGAGGAAAATTGTAATCTTATTAACTTCTTGGTCAAGGAAATGGACAAGCCTCCAAGTAGTTATTTGAAGAGTAGTGTCAATATGAAAGGTAAGAACTGAATTTGGGTTCATGGAATCATCTGTTAAGCATCACTAAAACTTAAGATATTATTCAAAATGAATCAACCATTGAACATGGATTATATAGTAATTTTTAATAGTTTCATTCAATTTCACTCATGTTTTTTAAATATATAATAAAATAATGATTAAAGTGGAATGGACATTGTTCATGCCCCATCATGACCCCAAATTAAATTGTATAGTTTCCCTCAAGTTTGCTTAATATATAAAAATGCATAATATAAAAGAGATATAATAGTGTTCATGTCCCCATCATGACCTTAGTTCCAAAAATTTTGAAGTGGGATGACAATCATTTTTAATTCAAATTTCAATAATTTTTACCATTTCTACCAAAGATGAAATGGTGAAGACATGAACCATGCTCACCTCCCCACTCTAATGTAAAATATTGGCAATAAGTGAAGTAAAATGATAATTTTTTTCAGTAACCTATAACATGTACTATTTTTTCCTATAAATTGGATACACATGTATGGAATATACCTTTGAATATGTCTCAAGTTGAAATATTTGTAAATATATAGTTCATGTTTTTAGAAAATGAAGTGCATCTACATATGCCCCCAAAATCGATATCAGTGTGTATAATCTATCTTAAATATGTAAATCCTTATCACTACGTATATAAAAAATATGCACCATACTATATCATACTGATATCCTTAATCATTTTGAACCATGTAAATGTGTCAAAATCTTATAATTTTCATTATGTATAATGTGCTCTACTTTGAAAATATGAATCTCTAAGGCCACTGTGTCACACTAAGCGACCCAAATTCTAAAAAATATCATTTATGTGTGAGCTTAATTTCTATAGTAATATTAATGTATGACCCATTTTTTATGTGAGGGATGCACTTTTTAAATTGATCATATCGAATATATGTATAAGTAGATAAGTTTAATCTTTTGTAAAAGTTTCTAAATTGATTGGCTCTTGAATTAGTCATTTGAAATATTCACTTTTTGATTTGTATCATTGTAATTTGAATTTCACAAGAATGGACCTCAAATATGTGTAAAAAGATAGTGTAATTTGATAAATTCATTTTTTTAATAGTATATAATTATTTTCAAAGGCAATAGTGTATCTATAGGATCAAGGGTTCACCCACATTTTTTTAAAATAGAGAAACATATTTGTAAAGGGAGAATATTCATAAATTTTGGTGTGATTTAAATTATCACTAGTAGCCATAAAATAGAATGTGTTGCATGTGTTTCAATGCAACATACAAGGAGTAATTTTTATTTATAATGTTTGATATATTATGTGAAAAATGTTCACAAGTATTAATTTGAAAATTAAATTTCGTATAGTCATAAGTGGAAATTCAACCCAAATAAATAGGTTGAGTTTGTATAAATTTTTATTCATTAGTACAATGTTGATAGTTATTTTAAGCTCTGAGTTTTCAAAAATTTAAGATGACAAGATCCACTACCTAGTCAATTTGAGCATTTTAGAATGCCATGTAGGTCCAACCACCTGAGGGCTTGGTATGTATATATTTTTTCCCTTTTTGATCCATGTTTTTGAAAATTATTTTTTCAAAAGTTTACATTTCAAAAATTATGCATTTTAGGCTTTTTTTTAGAGGTTTAGAGGGATGATGATACCAACCTTCTAAGGTCGCTACCATTAAACCTCTAAAAAAATCTTAAAGAGTTATGATGATATTGATTGACATAATATATCATGTGGAACATTAGTATTCAAAGATAATGACTATGTTGGATGGATGTGTTCTTAGAATTTTATTGATTTAATTAATATTTTTGCATACTTATTTGTATTGTATTTGATATTATTTTATTAGTGTTTTTTTGTAGATATATATTCGTGCAAGATACTTCAGATACATCCACCATATGGAGATCATTAGTGAGCTTATTTTAAATGATGTTGGATAAAATATACTTGATAGGGAAGGCCTTTTAAATGTATCCCATTCTTTTTAAAATAACCTATGATATGAAACTTATGATAAAAATAATTGAGATATGGAATGTAAATAAATTCACATTGTGGCTTCCCATAGGGGATATCATTTCACCTTAAAGGATGTGTGGCGGATCCTAAGATTATGTATTGTTGGAGAGTATTTTATGTTTTGAGCTACAATGGGTTAAGCATATGTACATTATGCCTATAAGTACATGGTTGGTTAGGATTAGGGTGAAAAATATAGACAGGGTGATTATAATATGTTGCTTGGAGAGATTGTTATATCAGACATTCTACATTTTTGAAAGTTTTTATTTTTTTACTTGTATCATTTGTTATCATGGACGGCAGGACAATTACTATATCACATCACATGTATGCTTTTATATGAGATATTAAGGATAAAGGCACTATATATTCATGGGGATGAAATATTCTTATGCATTTGTATAGATATTTATAAATTTTTGAATTAGAGATTTATATATGTTACATATTTTCATGTATGAGCACATAGTAATGGTTCATCTAGTTGTGGGACCACATGAAGAATGGGCCCACCCATAGATTTTTTAGAGCATTAGATGGTACCTAAGCACATGATACATACTATGATGGAGTAAATGTGATTTTAGATAGGTTGATGATTGATATGATCACTTGTATACCATACAAGGATACATAAGATAAGATGAGGATGGTAGGGATATTTATCATATTTTCATGAGCATGTGGTTCTAGGATAGATTCCATAGAGTCATAAAGAGATTAAAGTATGATAGAGTTACTAGATAGATAGGTATTATATAGCATATACCCTCACAACCTTATCCATGGACTCATAATAGGAGGTATGTTCATCACCCTAGTGACAAGATGATGCTTAGTGATTCTAAACTATCTCTTTGAACTATAGGAGAGGTAGATCTAGTTTGTTTTGTGGCATCCAAAGATGATGGAGGTTTAACCATAACATATAAACAATAGTGGATGGCCTCAATGTGGAATATTTTATTTTAAAATATTATAGTTGATCCTTGTGGTTATCCCTTAATATAGGGTGGGGGATATGGAGGAGGTGACAAAGGTGTAGGAGGAATATGACCATAACTTGAACCATAGTTTGTAACACAATCCCCACCATAGCTGACTAATGTGTCAACCAATTTCACTTAGTTTAAGTATATATGTAATTTATGTGTATTTTACTATTATTTTTTCTTACAAGTTGCTAATGACATGCATATGCCATGTTTTTTATACATATGATGCATAATGGTCATTAATAGTTGATGCTTCCTATGCACACACTAACCAAAAATAACCCATATGACATAGTTGGAATTAGGTTCATCAAGAGAGTATAAAAAATTATGGGTGTGCAATCACCCATTTTTAATCTCTTTTATATTATTGTAAGAACATTCAATATAGTTGATGATGAGTGGGATGATCTATAAGTAGAGCTAGATAAATGAAAAATGCCTTCCCTTGGGAGTAATATTGGCATATTTATAGATATTATTTACTGATATAATGATTTATAGGTAGAGCATGCTTAGATAATTATTTATTTAAAATTTATTTAGTATTATGTTAGCTGATATAGGTCCCAATCTTAAGGGTCTAGAGTGGATAGTGTAAAATATTCTTTTATGGATAGTGGGAATAGAGGTAGTGATAGTGATGAGTCAGATGCACTAAGGAATATATCCTTGATCATTGAATGAGTTTATTTTATTGTAAACTTTGGTGTGATTATATATGATGAGTAATTTGATCTATATTTAATGATTTTTTTAAATAGGGTTGTATATTTATATTATCTCATGTGGTCTAACTTTTGCATTTAAGTTTCACAATTAATCTCCATTATATGATGTTTTAAATTATATAGATGTAATGGTTAATTATCACATTATGTCTTAGGTTTAAATTTTTGTTCATTTAATGTCTTGTATTAAATGTGATTTGATTTTTAAAATTCTTATATTTGCATAGATGATGTGCAGAATAATATTGTATTTGATAAATATTGTACATGTATATATGAGATTAATCCATGGTAATGTTACTTATCCTTGATTCTAAAAAATGGTTGTCCCATCCATTTGGGAATATGAATTTACTATAATCATGTGAATTTTGTTGATGATCATTTTTTGCAACACTTAAAAATCATTAATTTTCTTACTTTTGTTGTGAAATAATGCTAACTTGTATTGTTACTTGATTTGTATATACTTGATTCACTTTTAGTTTTCATAATTATTTGGGAAGAGATATAAATATGTTTTAATTATGTTTTTACTTATCATTCATAACTATTCCTTCTCTAGGTTTTATTCTAATAAGAGATTGAATGACCATTGGTTCCATAATGGGAACATCCTAGGATAGATTGGTTGTGGTATAATGTGAACTAGAAGATCTAATCCTATAAACATTATCTTTAGAAGTCTAATAGGCCATTGGATCCTTTTTAAGAACATTCTAGAATGTATCAGTATTCATCTAATGAGTATTATAATAATATTTATAAGGGGATATTGTTGATAGATTATCAACTTTTCTAAATGTAATAACCCCTTTATCTACAAGTTGTGTAATATATTTTCACAATGAATAAACATCATTATTTGTATGTCCATCAATTCCATGATAAATACAAATAGCTTTGCCTTTTACTTTATCAAGATGATGAAGAGGGTGATAGTAGTTATGAAGTAGACCAATTAACTTCTTATAAAATAATGTATGAAAATATAATATGGTCAATCTTTGAAACTATCAACTTGAGTGGTCTACACTTATTTAAATTAAGATTATTTACTTTAGGTCATGCTTTATAAATTGATTCTTTCCAAATTTTTAAGACCTTAAATTTTTTCATTGATTTTAACCTTTTCCTTAATAAGAGGAATAATTTATTTGAATTCTTTATGTGAGAATTATTATTGTAAAGTATTGTCTTCATGTGCCTTTTTGGGATTTGGAATGAGTACCAAATCCTCTTCTGATGCAAGAGTCTCATGGAAAATTGATTGAAATGAATCAAAATTTCTATATATTAGCTTAATTTAAGACGATATATTTGCCCCATAAAAATCATATATTGTGTTTCCAAATAGGTTATATTATATATCAATTGGTGCATACAAGTTCTGAAATGTAAAATATAATCAAAATTTAGATATGATTCTCCTTCATGAAAAGAAGGCAAATGCTTATATGAAACCCTTGGTACCTTATTATAAATGTATCACATTAATAATGTCTCTTCTAACTCAATATATGAGTGTAAATATCGACTAGGAAGAGATAAAAACCAATCCAAATAATTTCTAGTCAAATTTTTAGAAATACCTTTGGTAAAATATGAATACCATCATATTTTTCCATATAAGCTTTGAGATATCTGATATGTAGTTAAGAATCACTATGTCTATCCAAAAATATTAAATTTAGGCATGAACAATTTTTGAGATAATGGTGAATTTATAATATTACACACAATCAGGTTTTCATGTATAGCATTAGAGTTGACCTAAGCATGACGTGATTTTATTTCTATGGTTATATGATGAAATTTATGTTGCAAGACACCCACACCATTAATTAGTGAGATGAATTATTGGAAATAAAGATAATATTTTTAATAGGTTAGTTCAGTGGTTGAATCTTATTATTTTATGTTACCATAAATACACTATAATGGGTGAAAAAGGTCTAGGCATAATATTTTTTATACTAAACATAAGTTGGGAAGAGTCATACATTTATTTATATCATTATATTCCATATATTTACATTATAAAAATATATCATTGCATAAAATGGAATTGTAATTACATGGAGGTTCATCACATTTTATTTTAATAGAAGGCTCACCTGAAGGGATATTTTAACATTGTATTCCAAGAGAGGAGAAAGAATCATCACATGTGTTTTCCATTACTATAGTGAAATAAGGAATTTCAAATTATTTTTACATTTATAGAGAGAAATAATTTCAAATTAATTTTGAATTTCTATAAAGAGATAAGGAATTTAATATTATTTTTCCATTTCTATGTAGGGCTTATGCCTTTGTATTTTATAATAGTTGATCAAATGAATTGTCATGGAAAATTTTAGAGATAAACTAATTATACTAAAGGGATATTAATCACATTTTAATCCATGTGACATATTAGGAACATGAATTTATTAATTATTATTTTATTCATCTTATTCTATTTATGATTTAGAGAAGAATTAAAACAAGTAGGGCAAGTGGGCTCTTCTACTTCATAATGAATGTGTTCATTTTATTTTTTTCTTTAGTATTAATTATTTTACCAATACTATTGATATAAATAATTAGGATCATATCCATAATAGTAATCATAATCATTTACATGACAAGAATATTCATCATCTACATAAATGGCATCATGAATCACAAATGTTTGATTATTTGTCCATTAATTATCATAAACATAAGGGATGGAGTTGATAGATAATAAAAAATCCATGGGATTAGAGATTATATGGGTTTTTTATTGGTTTTATATTTTATATTTATTAGATATTAATATAGACATTGACATATAGGAAATGCCTAATATGAATAGATAAAAAAGCATGGAGGTACCAAGGTTTTGGAGATGAAACCCCAGGATTTAGGTCACATATTTTGAGGAAATAAAATATAAGTTTGGAAAGAAAATACTAATGCAAAATTATAAGAACCTAATGACAAAGGGAGGAGTCATAGAGAAACCTAAGGTTTGGAACTGTTCATGAAATGCATTGGCTCACCACTATGTTTGAATCTAATTTGGTTTTAGAAAACTTAATAGGATAAAAAATAATAGAATAATTATTTATTTAAAATATTCATAAATACTCATGAAACTAGTCAAAATTATGATAAAACACATAAGATAGATATATAAATGATAAAAAGTAAGAAGGTTCATAACATATTTTTCATGCTCTTCTAAGTTCTAAATGTATTAATACTACATATATACACTATTTAAATGATGTGTATGATTATTTTTGGAATTTTATTCCCAAATAATTTTCATTAGGTTTGGTTAGAATCAAAAATAGATAATGACATGCAATGGTCAGAATTATCCTTGCACACATAAAACTATTTTTTTCTTTTGGGATGATGCACATGTGTCTATAATTCCTATTTATGATTTTAATAATATTCAAAATTAGGTGGATTTGATTGTATGATAAAACCCTAATTATTCTCAAGAAATATATTATCAAATGGTCATGTTGGGTGAAAAGGTTGAGTTAGACTAACCTTGTTCATTCCCAGTTGATTGATTAAGCATTGCACTACATTTAAAATACTCTATAGAGGGCTCAAACTCAAAAAAAGTTTTCCCACTTATGTAAATTTTTGTAATTTTGGATGTAATATTAGATGTTCCTTATCTTATATTTTTCTTAGTAAAATCATGTAAATTTAAAATGACCTTTGTAAGCTTCATATTTATCTTTAAAAATTTTGTAGGCAAAATATGTAATTTTATCTATATCTTGATAATGTAAAGTGCTTATTTAAAAATAACTTACAGTGACTTTTTATATATAAGAGCCTCAAAATTTAAATTAAGGACATAGTGGTGCATAAATCTAACCAAAATAAGATCAAACATGCCAACAAGGTCATAAAATGAAACATGTTGAAAATAAATTAAAGAGATACCTATGTCACTTTCATCATTTTAGGTCACTATCAATAGTTGTTATTGATAGTAAATGGAAAAAATGATATGAGGCCTAAAAAGACTCTAGAATGAAATAAATGGCCAAATATATCTATAATATAGAAAATGAAGTTGAAGATTATAGGAAAAAGGTGTCATACAACAAAATAGAATAAGATAATTAAAATACTAAAAGAGATACACCATGATGTACCTTGTTCATAGTTTGAGATATATACATGAAAAGTTACATATATACATTGTGAAAGAATGATTGAAATAAATTTGGTTATCTACACATATATATTGATTTAACTTATTATTTTTATAAATAATCAAGCACATAAGATAGATAAGGCACATAACTGATATTATGTTCCAAATGTTTTCAATGCATGTGTCATAGTCATCACTATAACTATGTATTAGCTCTATGATATCTCAAATCAAGACACATGATATTAAATTTATCAATCAAATTGCCAGTGAATCCCAATTACTTATGGTGACTAGTACTACACACTATATGCTAGTACTATCCAAAATGATTGTGCCAATCTGTGACTATTTTATATATATGCACCCATGTATGTAGATATATTTTATGCATAAATTAATCTTATATCTTGTGCATGAATCATTTTTAAAAATTATCTTCACTTAAAAACCATATTTTTCACTCTTGACACCAAGTTGACTTAAATAATGGGTTATAAAGGTTGGGTCTAAATTTAACCACTCCCATTGAATATTTGAGTGTTTATTACATTATAATACTCCAAAGAGTGCTGACATTGCATGTATTTATTCCACTAAATTTTGTGTGCCAAATATTATGAATGGAAGTCTAAATACAATTTTTCGTAAGTATTTATTTGGTGCAAGCCTTTAATTAGATTTATCCTTTATGAAAAATTTAGATATAGAATAACAATATTATTGTTGCTTATATTATATTTGTATTCATTTTTTAATCAATGAATGTTTTTACCTTAAATGTTCCTAAATGATTTGTATATATAATTCTCTTAACTTTGAATTGGTTAATTATTGATGTGCACAAACCAACACAACTAGACCCAAAAATTAAAAAAAATGAATAAATTCCAAAGGGTTTAATACTAAAAACATACCTAGAAGATATGCTAATAAACTACTGGTAATAAAAATACTGCTAGTAACTGACATAGTCCATGATTATAAACACTAATTTGAACACTTAAAAAGTTAGAAAAGAAAAAGTAGGACTAGGGATCCCTTTGAAAGACTCAAAAAACATAAAAAATATTGAGCAAAAGATCACACAATCAAACTATAGATAAGAAGGTAAAATACCAAGTCAAATGTACCAATAAGTTTCCATCTACCATTGCAAGTCCATTTATATAAATTTACATGAAAATCATTGGAAAAATAAGGTTCATTCCAAAAAAAATTGTCTACAAATTTCAAACATTCAATATAGTATTTAAATGTAATCATAAATATTGGTTTAAAGGAATAAAATAAAATACAAACCTCTACTATAAAATTGGTTGATCAAGGGGTGTTTATATATTATAAATTGGTTGATCCTTGAAGGTATCAAATTAGATAATTTGGTTAAATTTTAAAGTAATAGGACTCATGTGAGTTGCAATATTATGAATTATATTACTTGATACTTCCTTATTATCAATTATTTTTTGGTGTATTTCTTATTATCAATTAAATTAATTGGATCTTCCTTTTTAGGTGAAGATTCACTTTTAAAACATGAAGTTTCTGACTTTTAGGAAGTAGTATAGCCAAAGGTGAAAATATGTGTATGTGTAATATTGAATTCATAAATAGATACATCCATGTAAATTAAAAAAAAATAAGGATAATAATTATAAATAAATATCTTATTAAGTTGAGGTAAAATAACCTTACTAAATTTTAATTGATTTTCCAAATCATAAGGTTGATACATGAAACAATGTAATGTACTTTTGAAGCTAAAAATGTAATCCTCTATAAAATCATCATGACCTTGATAAAATATTCGGAGATGATTTAATTTTAATCTAGGAACTATATTATTATAAAATTTTAATGAACCCAATTTAAAAATAATATATTCAAACATAGGGCACTAATACATTACTTTTACTAAATGACATCAGAAGTCTCTAGTTATATTCAGAATTGAACTTAACAATAGATCATAAAGAATATTAAAAATTATAACTCTTATAAATTTATGCATTATTGAGTGGACCCTATGATAAATTGATTCATCCCTTATAGAATATATATCTCAAGATATATAAATGTGCCACCACATCCTTATAAATCATGACTTAGATACTTCCCAAGGTCATCTTTATCATAAAACAAATTTAACAAAACTTAACCTTAAAAAAGTTTCCATTATATAAGTAATTCATAGAGTAAAGTAAGGATTTAGGTGATTTCCATATTCTAGTCTTCCTTATTTTCTAACATTCAAACAATATTAGCAAAACATACTAATAATAAATAAAAATTGCTTTTGTTTATAAAATATGATCTCACATCAAATGCATAAACTGCATGATCTTGGATCATGTATATTACTAAATGATTATAACATTCCATCCTAACCACTTACATATATTTTTCATAATCCTTTCAAATATATTTCTCATATATAGTCATGAATTTTCTTAACATAACTATAGCAGTTAATTAAAAATAGTCATTAATTAAATTTATCATAATGCATAACATTATCAACCACTTGCCAATTACCTTTATAATAAAATTATTCATACCTTTCATTGTGAGTTAAGTTCATAAACTTACTCCCACATTCTCATAGGCATTAAGTATCACAATAATTACTCATTTTTAAGTTACAAATCAAGGTTAGCACATGTGTTAAAGGATTGGAGTTATTAACAATATAGTTTATACTATAAATAAGTAAATCAAATAATTAAAATTCAATGTTACCTACAAAAAAATTAGTTATAATTGTCTTATGGTCAAAAAACCAAAATAATATCTATCTATTCTTCCACTAAATAACAATAACCTTGGAATAACTTTATTAAAACAATCATTTTCTAACCCTTAATCATTGCACATCTCATTCGGATGAAATTACATTTAGGGAAATATTATTAATTTGTCTCTAATAATTATCAATGCATGAGTGCCAAAATAAATAAATATTATGTCAAAAATCTAAACTAATGCATGTAATTTAATGCAACTTAATTCCAATTGAGATATGTATAATGACAACTCTCTTACGAATGTGAGATAATCATTTTCTTATATCTCTTGTTCATTTTTCTATGAGTCATAAAGATAATCTTAAAATTAAAATAGCCCACTTAATTAATTAAATATAAAAATAATTAATACACAAATTACATGAATAAGGTTATGCATTTTATAATAATAAGTAATCTCAAAATAATTAAATGTGATATGTATGTAAAACTCTAGAATCCATACTACCCCTAAATTACAATAGTTGAAATAAAATTCAAATCAATAAACAAGTAAAAAAACAGTAACCATGATTATTAAATCAAAATTTTGGAAATCAATGGTTAAAATACCCAAATTCATCATCAAGTGTTTGTCCAAACAACACCATCCTCATGCAATAACAAATCTAAATACAATAATTTAATTGAAATTAAACAAACTTATAATATTAATATAAATTATATATTATTCAAGGATAAATATATTCATAGATATAAATTATATATAGGAAAACCAATTATGTTCCAAATTACTCCATGATAAACAACCAAAGTCAAAATCTTTCCTTCTTTTCACTCTAACAACATACCAAATAAAAGTTATGTAATTTAGGTAATACATTCACACACATAATTGATAATACAAACCTTCTATAAATTGAACAAAATATAAAAATAATTCATTATATATTTCATTCTATTTGTCACATGAAGAGATCATATCAATATAATTATAGTAAACATACTAACTCTAGGAATCCATAATGATAACATATTCAAAGATTAAAAATCCACATTAATAACTAATAGATATTCAATGATTATAAAATCATCATATTTAAATAAAAAGCTTCAAAATAAATAATATTTTACTAATTATTTAAATAATAATGATATAATTATTATAACCCTTTAAATTGCTTATAAATGATAGTCAATATTCAAAATAAAATACTCAAACTGAGCATACACAACTAACATATAAACATAGAGAATTCATAGTAAACATAAAAAATTGATGGATTCAACATAAAATGTAGACCTCATTTCCATAATGATTTTTTAAAATTAATAAACCCAAATAATAATTATTCAAGTGACTCAACTCAATTAACCACACTTAACATTTTTAGTAGATCACATAACCTAAAAGTAATTAATGTCTGCTTATAACCCCAATGCCCTCTTTTCTATAATCTGATGTAATAACATATTTAGGATCCTAACTCATGCACAAACATTATATTTATTTATTTTAATAATAATAAACTAATCCAAATTGAAAGGATTAAATCATGCATATACATTTAACATTCTTATAAAATCATAATGGCATGAGCCTAAAGTTTCACAACAAATATTTAGACCAAACATAGTTATGTGGTCCTCTATTACTATTAATACATTACAAATGAATAACCAAGATCTAATGCTATAAATAATAGATTCATAACCAAAATAGATTATCAACATGATTCTAACAAATGTGAATTTTGAATGCAATACTCAATCAAGATATTCATTTGTTTTAAATTTACATAAGGTTTCCATTAAAATCATACATAACCATGTAAAAAACTTGTAATATTAAATCAAACCATATTCCATATTTATAAATAATTACTGTATATAAACTCTACAATATAAACAATACAATACATAGATGAAATACAAAGTAAATATCAAAGCTAGATTCAATAATGATATCTATTCTTAATGAGCCATTTTCCAACATTACTCTATGAACCAAAATACATCATGAAGACCATATGTAGGTAAATGTAATAAATTTTATAGTAAAAAAATCCCACACAACTATCCCTATTATCACCCCATTGGTGGCCCTATCCACTCCATCCATCAACTTGATGGTAGAACTTGACTTACAAGGTGGTGGAAAGATTTTCCAAGTTTTCATAACCACACAACAAACATAACAATAAAACCAAAAACATCAATAATTTTAACACAAAACCTAATTATTTATTCCATGTATACAATTTATCAAATCCAACCAAGATATGTCTATGCCATGAACACTTAGTGTTCACTCTATAGAAAATATTCTATCCATATTCAAAAACCTAGAAAAACCAAATATAAAATAACATTTTCAACACAAACCAATACAAAGGAAGAAAAAAAACTTCAAAAAAATATGCATGTATATCACATTATGAATAAAACACCAAGTTATTCTAGCACTCAACCCTTATTGATAATAAAAAAACAAAAAAAGCCCACTATAAAACTTGCTTGCTATAAGTGTTCATAGTTTGATTTCTCCGTATTTTTCTACATAAGAGAGTTTATTTTATTTCCATGATTTTTTTAAAATCTTTGTGTCCCTCTCTCCCATTTAAAATTAAGTACTTAAACCCCTTGAAAATTTTCAACTAAAACAAACTAGTTCAGATTGTGGTTGAATAAGACAGAGGTAATAAATCCCTATTCCCCCACTTCCCCCATTTCTTCTAGTATAATTTTAGTCTTCCCACCAATAGTATCCACCTAGATAATCCTAGATAATCCATCAAATCTTAGAGACTACTAGTGGTATAATAATTCACAAAATTTCACAATAACAGTTAGGTTTCTTACCGAGCTCACACAATTCTCAATAAAACCAAAGTATTAAAAGAAAGAGATAGAACTAAGCTTAGAAAATAATGCCAGTAACCACCAAAACCTAAGTGAACCATGCATCACATCATTTTCATGAATATGATGGCTATAGGTTAAAACACCAAAATTTCCAATTATATAATGATAATTAAATAATGTTAATCAATAGATTAAGGTCCAATTGACCAAGACTAAGCATATTACCAAAACATGACAAAAAAAGCAACACAAGTCAATAAAATATGGTAACCAAGACTTTAAAAGGTGATAGTCATAAAAAAGTAAGATGATGCCAAAAATGATGGCACCAAAGCACATGAGACATTATAAGTTCCAAACATGCTTGTGTATTAGTTGAAGTGACACCCATATATGTACAAACCTAATCAAAATAATTTTCATGTTAAAGCTAGTTTGAACTAGGTTCTAATAATAATTATAAACCAACAAAAATTGACCAAAGTGATGTCAAAAGACAATAAAAATATTTAATAAGTAATTAAATCATAATAATGAGGTAAATAATACTAAAAAACATTTGACATCTAAAATTTGACCAAAGATGAAATGGATAAAGTGTACTTCAAAAATCAACAAACAAACTAAACAAGCCATAATTATTTTTGGAAACTTATGTATCTCATTATTATTGTCAAAATGTAACCAACTTTCCATAAACAAAACTTTGTTAGTTAAACTCTATAAATCAAATCTTAACTCATTTTAGTTCATACAATCATGAAGAGAATACATCAATAATATATAAACCAATTATAATATCTAATGTTCATAACTAAGTAATAATTGAGATACAACATCATAATCATAACCATAATAATTACATAATCAACTAAAAAATTAGAGCATCTAAATCATGTCCATGTTATAATAATCATATAATAAAAGCATCATATAATATATTATGAAAATGCTAATATAAGTAATCCATAGTTTTAAATTGTTACATAATTGGGTCATGACATCCTCTCCCACCTAAAAATGAGTCATTTCAATGAATAATCAAATAGTTTTGGGTAATTATACCTAAGAATACTCTCATCTTCACATGTAAAACTCATTTCACTAAGTGGGTCCCACTTAACCAACACCTATTGAATATCTCTGCTTCACAACCTAACAATACAATGGACCAATATCCTCACTAGTTCCAATTACATCTTTTCCTCTTCTATAAATTGAAGTTTTTTACAATCCACAACATGAGAATGAATAGAGATGTATTTTCTTAGGAAATCAACATGAAATACATCATGCATCCTAAATAGAGGAGGAAGGCCTAGAAAATAGGCAACAAGACTAATATTTTCCAAAATGTTGAATGGTATGAATATCTATGAAGTTAATTTATAATACTTCTAAAACTTGATCAATTTTTTCTAAGTTCTAACTCAAAAAAATACATTATCACCTAAATTGAATTCTCAAGGTGATATATTTTGATCTGCATAATGATTTTGCTGATTAGAGGTAGTTTTCAAATTTTGGTAAATAAGAGACATTTGATTATCATATTATTGAAGTATATTAGGTCTAATAAAAACCCTATTCTTTAAGTTGTCCCATCTAAGTGGAGTTATGAATTTACATCTATATAGAGCTTCAAAAGGAGCCATTTTAATCATAAAATGATAAGAGTTATTATAAATAATATCAACTAAATGGAAAAATATTCCCACTTAGTATTCTTATCCATACTATACATTCTCACCATGTCCTCAACCATTTGATCTAGTCTTTTAGTTTGATGATCCATTTTTGGGTGGTACATAGAACTAAAATTCAAGTGTGTTCTAAATGTTGCACTTAAATTTTGACAAAACCTTGATGTGAAAAAATTATCTTTATAAAATATGATCACTTTCAGCATGTTATGTAGTCAAACAATTATTTTAAAAACCTTTCCACAATAATAGAAGTATCATCAGTTATATTTCTAATAATAAATTGACTAACCTTGGTTAACTTATCAATTATTACCAGAATGGTATTATGTTTGTTGTGATATTTAGGCAACACTAAAATAAAATCTAGTGTGATTATAACCCACTTATCCTTTGGTACTTCATGAGGATACAATAGTCCCCTAGGGTATTAATGCTTAACTTTAACACACTGGCATTCTAAACATTTAGTATTAAAATCAGCCACATCATGTTCATACAATGCCAAAAATAGTACATTTTTAGCTCATGTGTCATATTCATGATACTCAAATGAGTAAATGAGGTGTTATATGCACCTATTTCAATACTTGAATTCACAAGTGTCTATATTTAGGTAAAAAATCTATTTTATGCTTAATAAGGCCATTTTCCCATTAAAAATTAGTAAATACCTTTTCAATAGACTCATCAGCCAAATTTATCATACCTCATGGAAATATTCATTAAAAAATTGCTATTTTAACATGTTTTTGAAATCAAACTTTATTATGGATAATGTATTAAGGTTTGTGCATCAGATAAGTGCATCATCAACTTAATTTTACTTGCCCTTGAAATAAGAAATATCCATATCAAAATTTCTTATAATTTATAGACATCTATTTTAGCATGCATTCAAATAGTTTTGGGAAACTAAGTCTTCTAGGTTTTAGTGACAAAATTACACCTTGAGGTGTTTACACAATAGAAAATTCTCCCACTATTTCAAATAATTTACTATGGAAACTTTCTCCATGTCATGTGTGGGTTAGTTCTTCTCATGCTTCTTCATATTTTAGTACTTAAAAGCCACTACCTTACCATCCTAGGTTAAAATGCCACCAAAACCTTCCTTGAAAGTAGCTACCTAGATTTCAAAATTATCATTTGGATAAGGGATAACAAGTATAGGTGTTATAGTTAAAAAAATCATTAATATTATGAAATGCATATTCACAAAGAGATATCCACACAAAATTCTTACATTTTCACTACAAAGAAGTGATAGGATTTGTTTTGTTGGAAACATTTTATACAAATCTAATGTAGCAGCCAACCAAGCCCATAAAACTACATACTTCATGTATGCTAGTACGAATAGGACAATCTTGTATAGATTTAATCTTTTTTGGATCTATAATAATTCCATATTTAAAGATGATATGCCCCAAATAATGTATTTCATGTTAAAATAAATCACATTTATAAATATTTATGTACAACTTATATTGCCTTAGTCTTTAAAAGACTAATATCTAGTGTTTTTCATGTTGAAATACTTTATTAGAATAAATTAGAATATAATCTAATAAAATCAACACTAATTTATCTAGGTAATCCATGAAAACATTGGTAATTAAATTCACAAATGTAGCCAATGCATTAATTAAGCCAAATGGCATAATAGTGAACTCATAATGACCATATCGAGTTTAAAAAGAAGTTTTATATATATCTTCCTCCTTGATTCTTAGCTAGTGATAGCTTTATCTCAAGTCAATCTTAGAAACGATAGTTTCTCCCTTCATTTGGTCAAACAAATCATCAATACTAGATAAAGAATAATGATTCTTTATTGTCACTTTATTGAGAATTTGATAGTCTACACACAACCATAAGATTCTATATTTCATCTTTATAAAGACAATAAGTGCACCTCAAGGAGACACACTTGGTATAATTCTTCTATTTTATAAAATTTATTATAGTTAAAATTTTAGCTCCTTAAAATCTACCAAATTCATCTTATAAGGATCTTTGGATGTAGGTGCAACCCCAAAAAAATGTCTATAGAAAAATCAAACTCCTACTTGGGTGGATGGCTAGGCATTTTTTAAGGAAATACATCCATAAATTCTCTTAATAAAGGAAAATGCTTGTAGGATGGTTCCTTATCCTTTAATAATTCTTGCATTTATACCACATATATGTTTTAGCCTCTATGTATAATATTTTTCAATAATAGAGCTAAAAGTATTTTTCATGCCTTAAGATTTTGAAGGCCTTGCACTTCCATGACTCTTCCAAAATAATATGTGAATTACACCTTATTAACAAAGCATTCAAGCATTTATTGATGTGGTTGTAACCAATCCATACCCAAAATGAGATCATAAGAAACCAAAGGACCTAAAAATAGTTTTAGTTTTGTCTTGAATACACTTATATCAATCTCATATTTCTATAAGAATCTGTAGATTGGTGCTCTTTTTCCAATTCCAAACTTGACCTCCTAAACTTATTTGACCTTAACATGTTTAATATTAAACTTATTTATTATAAAAGGTGAAATAAATTTATTTGTTGCACCATAATCAGTCAAGATTTATACATTAAGACCAATTATGGTACCTTTAGTTTCAATCAAGTAGCATGTAAATAAAAATTTTGATTATCAACTTTTGTGTATACCCTATGATTAGTTGATTGTATAATTTATAACTTGGATTAGTCTTAATAATGGTTATCACAACATTCTCAATACTTTATAGTTAGTAGTGGTGAAATAAAAATAGTGTTATCCATTATGGTTGGTCCATGTTGGCTATTTTAGGTTTTATTTCTTTTGTTTGACCCTTTTTTGGTTAATTTTAGGTCTTAAAAATTTAGATTTACCCTTGGAACTTGATAAATCCACTACTCTAGGTAAATCTAAAGTTTTGATCTAATTTACTAAAAAATTAAGGTGAAAGATATATTTTTGACTTTTTTTTTGTTGTTTACTCATATCAAAATGTTGTTTCACCTTATGTCAGTAATTTTATTTCTGTTTTTCCTTTTGAGTAAACTCAATGGCAACTACCAAGGTTTTTGGGTTAGTTATATTGACATCATGCATCAATATCTTCTTCAATCCAATCTTAAACTTTTTCACTTTAGTCTCTTTTTCAAGCATGTAATTTACATGAAACATCATGTTCAAAAACTTATATTTATAACTAGTAATATACATGTTATCTTAGTTTAACAACTAAAAATCAATTATTTATTATTCCTTAAAGTTGGGACTTAAGTACCTTTTATGAATCTGCCTTTCAAAAATTACCCAAGGGTCATTAGATAATATCCCTCCAAGGCACACAAATGATTCTACCATAAGGTAATATCACAACCAAATGATAGGTTACCACCCTATCTTTCACATTAGAGGGTATGTTATGTATATTAAAATACTTTTGCAAGTGTACAAGCCAAGCATCAGCTTCAATTCTAGATTATTCACCCAAAAAGTTGGATGGAGGAAGATTTTTATGATACTTGATGATTGGGTCAACCAATTCCAAAGGTAGCTCTTGGATCACTTTATCCTCACCTTGAATATTTTCCAACCCATGCAAGCCTTTACAAGGAACACCCTCAAGGTTATTTATCTTATGTTCTTAAGTTTCAATATTACCTTGAATAACATTTAAATCTATCAAAATCCCATTAATAAATTCTTCATGCTTATCCATTGGGTCATCACTAACTTCATTATAAATATTAAATTCTTTTTTTCTATCATAATTTTTAAAAGGAGGTGGGTCCACTTTATTATTGTTAAAATTGGAAGCACCATAACCACTACCTCTATTTACACCTTTGCCTCTCCTTGGGTTGTTATGATGCTAGTTATTATTGACATTGGTAATTCTTATAGATATTATTTTAACAATACTAAGGAGTCAAAATTTAAAGATTAAGGTAGGGTACAAATTTATAATTTTTTTCCATAAAATTCCCTAGAGTAGAAAGCATGCTCTGATACCAATGCAGTGAATATATTTTTTTTAAATAACACTCAAACATAGGGCACTAACACACTAATTTTACTCAATGATATCAAAAGTATCTAATTGTATTCAGAATTGAAATTAACAATATACCATAATGAAAATTAAAAACTAAAACTCTTATAAAATTAGGTCTTATTGAGTGGATCCTATAAGAATGTGTTTAATCTCTTTTAGAATGTAGAGCCCAAGATATATAAGTGTGCCATCACATCCTTATACATTATGACCTAGATATTTTTCAAAGGTTGTATTTCTCATAAAACCAAATTAACAAGACTTAACCTTAAATGAGTTTACTTTGTAGAAACAATTTATAAAGTCAAGTAAAGGTATGGGGGATTTACATATTCCACTCTTCCTTATTTTTTAACATTTAAACAATACTAACCAAGTAAAATAATGACAAATAAAAATATTTTTGTTTATAAAATACAATCTCACATCAAATACATAAACAATATGATTTTGAATCATGTATATTACTGAATGATTAGACCATTCCCTCCTAACCACTTACATACAATTTTCATAATCCTTTCAAAGATATTTCTTGTATATAGTCATGATTATTCATAACATAATTGAAGTAGTTACTTAAATATAATAATTAACTAACTTTAATCATAATTCATAACATTATTAACCATGTTCCAATTACCTTTATAATAAAATGATTCATACCTTACGTTGTGAGTTAAGTTCATAAACATACTCCCACATTTTCATAGGCATGAAGTAGAAAATAATTACTCCTTTTTTTAGTTATAAATCAAGGATAACACATGCATTAAATGATTAGAGTTATTAATTAAAAAGTTCATACCATCAATAAATAAATAGAATAATGACATTTGATGGTACCTAATATAAATTAGTTATAATTTGGTATTAGGGTCATTACACTAAAACAACATGAATTTATTATTCCACTAAATAATAATAACCTTGGATTAACTTTTTCTAAAAATTAATTTACTAACCCTTCATTATTCTGCATTTCATGGGGATGAAATTCTATTTAGAAAATTATTATTAATTTTCCTCAAGGAATTATCCATGGACGAGTGTTAAAATAAATAAATATTATGATAATGAGTTAAACTAACATGCAATTTAATGCAACTTAATTTAATAGAGAGAGGTATAATGATAACTCTATTACGAACATAAATAATCCTTTCATTATATCTCATGTCTAGTTGTCCTTGAGTCATAGAGACAATATTAGTAAAATAAGATAACCCACTTAAATAATTAAATATTTCATTAATTAATACACACACTTCATGAATAAGGATATATATTTGATAATAATAAAAAATTTCAAAATAATGAAAAGTTATGTGTATGTAAAATTTAAGAATTAATACTACCCATAAATAGCAGTAGCTGAAAGAAAAGATAAATCAATCAAAAAGTCAACAAAAACAACCATGATTATTAAACAAAACTTTTGGTAATCACTATTTCCAATACCCAATTGCATTATCAAGTGTTCGTGTAAATAACATGATCTTCATGTAATAACAACTCTAACAATAGTGATTTATTTATAATTAAACAAACTTATAATATTAATAAAACTTGTATATTATTCAAGGATAAATGTGTTGATAGATCAAAATTATAAATTTGTAAACCAACTATGTTTCACATTATTCTACAAGTAATGACCACAGTCACATTCTTTCCTTCTTTCCACTCTAACATAATACTCAATAAAACATATGCAGTTCAAGTAATACATTCACACACTTAACTCATAATACAGACTTTCTCCAAATTGAACCAAACAAAAAAAAAGTCATGAAAACTTCCATTTGATGTGGAACATGAAGATATCGTCTCCATACAATTACATTCAACATACTAAATTTTTGAATCCATAATGATAAATTATTCAAAGTTTAAAAATCTAGATTCATAATCAATAAAGATTCAATTATTATACAATCACTATATTTCTATAATTGGCTTCCAAATAAAAAATAATTTACTATTGATTCAAATCACAAAGTTAATGTTTTTATAACCCTTCTATTTATTTACAAATGACAGTTAATATCAAACAAAAAAATATCTAGGTTAAACATACACAACTAGCATACAAACATAGATAGTTTGTAGTCAATGTAAAAATTGAATGGATTCAACAAAAAATTCATACCTCATTTCCATAATGATTTTTTCAAATGAATAACCCTAAATACTAATGATTCATGTGATATAACCTAGACAATGACACTTAAACATTTTCAACAAGTCATATAACCTAAAAATATTTAATGCCTACTTATAACCCAAATGCCTTTTTTGATATGAAACTAATGTAATAACATATTTATGACCCCAAATCATGCACAAAAATTCTATTTCAAAAAAAAATTATACCAATCAAGTAATCTAAATTGAAAGGATTCAATCATGGATATACATCTTGTATGATTATCAAACTATAATGGCATGAGCCTAATGGTTCACAACAAAGATTCAGACCAAACAGAGTTATATGGTCCACTACTAATATCAATACATTATAATTGATTAACCAATATATAATGTTATATGTCATGAATCAATAACTAAAAATAACTTTTTAGCATGATTTTAATAAATGTGAATTATAAATGCAATATTTAGTCAAGATAATCATCCCTTTTTAATTTGAAAACCATGTAACAACCTTGGAGTATAAAATTAATCCATATGACATATTTAAAAATAATGACTATATATAAACTATATGATATAAATAAAATAATGTAGAAATGAAATACAAATTAAATGTCATAGCTCAGATTAATAAAAAGCTTGAATCCTAATGAGGTATTTCCAACATTTCTCCACTAAATAAAAGACATCATGAAGTTCATACACAATTAAATTAAATAACTTAAAAAGTGTAAAAATTACACATAGCCAAACTTATGATCCTCCCATTGGTGGCCCTAGCCATCCCATCCATCATATTGATGGTGGATCCCAACTTATAAGGTGGTGGAAGGTGTTTCCAAGTTTCCATAACCACATAACAAACCCAAAAAGAAAACCATGAACACTAAGAATGTTAACAAAAACCCTAAGTGTTTATGCCATAGATATAAGCTATCAAAACTAACCATAAAACATTTATGTCATGAACAGTTAGTGTTCACTCTATAGACAAGATTCAAGTTATATTTAAAAACCTAAAAAAAAAATATCAAACAACATTTTCAACACAACCTAGTGCAAAGGAATAAAATGATATTTTATAAAATGTGCATTTATATCACATTATGAATAAAACAACAAGTTCTTATAGTAATCACAATTCTTAAAATTCCCTTACTTAGAATAGACAAAAAAAAAACCCGATACAAAACTTACTTGTTAGAAATGTACACATTCTAATTTTTTCTCCTTTTTACACATGAGAGAGTTTATTTTGTTTTTGTGCCTATTTTTTTCATTCTTTGTGTCCCTCTCTCCTATGGAAAAGTGAGTCCTTAAACCCATTCAAAGTTTATAGATAAAATGAAATTGTTCAAGTCATTGTTCAATAAGATAAAGGTAATAAATCCTTATTCCTCCATGTCTCCCATTTATTTTAGGAGAACTATAATATTCCCACCAATAGTATCCACCTCAATAGTCCTATATAAGCAATCAAAGTTTAGGAGACAACCAGCGGTGGAACAAGCTCCCAAAAAAATTTAGTGACAGTTAGGGTTTGTGTCAAGCTTACACATTTCTTAATAAAAAAAACTATCAAAATAAGGAGATATAACCAAGCTTTAAAAATATTTCCATTAACCACCAAACCCTAATTCAACCATGCATCACATAATTTCCATGCACACAATGGAATGGGTTAAAATACCATCATTTTTAACTATATAATGATACTAAAATAGTTTTATTTGATGGACTAAGGTCCAATTGACCAAGACTAATAATATTACCACAAAAATCCAAATAAAGCAACACAAGTCCATATAAAATGATAGCTAATACCTTACTAAAGGTGAAATTCATAACTGATTAAAATGATACTAAAGATGATAACACCAAAAAATGGGATAATACAAGTTCCAAACATTCTTGTGTATTGTGTGAAGTGACACCCATACAAGTATGGGCCCGATAAAAATCATTTTCATCTTATGAAGCTAATCAAAAATAGGTTCCAAAAAATGGAAAGCCAACTACACTTTACCAAAGCAATGTCAAAATAAAATCAAGTATATGTAATAAATAATTAAATCAAAATAATGAGGCAAATAAGACTAAAATAACACTTGACATATACACTCAAACTGAGGATAAAATGAACAAAGTACACTTCAATAAATAATAAATAGATTAAATAAGTAGTGGTTATTTTTTGAAACTTATGCATCTCATTATAATTATCATAATGCAACCAAATTTCCACATGCACAACCATGTCATTTTGACTCCATCAATCAATCCTAGCTCATTTTAGATCCTATAGTCATGAATAGAAGACATCAATAGTATCTAAACCAATTATAACAAACAATGTTCATAACTAAATAAAAACTATGATAAAACATCAAACATCATAATTATAATAATAACATAATGATCTAAACAAATTGAGCATCTAAATCATGTTCATGATATAACAAACATATAATATTTCATGTAAATTTCAATATAAGTAATTTAAAGTTTTAAATGGTTCCATAATTGGGTCATGAAAAAAATGAGAAAATAAAGTAACATATATTTTTAAATAAATATATAGATCCACTAGGTAGACTATAGTACCAATCCAAGGCTTGAACTATTATATTTTGATGAAAATACTTTAATATTATTTTCCCATTATTTAAATGGTTTCCAAAATAATTTAAAAATAAATCCAACTAGTCATGGGGATGTCAACACCCATAAAATAAGTTAAACTTAAGCATAATAAATCCTTTAGGGTAAGGATAGTTAAATACCCTTCACATTATAGGTTTTCATAGTATGAAATTATCATCAAAGTGAGCATGATATGACTTAGATTGTAATGTTAAATTAATGATATGAATTATATTTTAATGTTAAATTAGAAATTCAATTTTTAAGCTCACCTATTGCATGTATCATGAAAATTATGTGGCAATTATGGATGTTGGTGTTTTATAAAGATTCATTCATTGGTTTCATCTCATTAATTATCTTAAAAATAGTTGTAAAATATTCATCACAAACATTCCTACCATTTTATTAATTAAAAAATTTATCACCTTCCTTATTAATAGAGACATCATTGAATGATTTATATACATCACCAAACTTCTTAAAATTTGAAGGACTAACATCACATTTTGTATCAATAGAAGGATACAATTAAACTTTAATTTCAATAGAAGAAATAATATCACATTTAATTCCAAGAGGAGGTGTAACATCACATTTCATTTTAATCAAAATAATAAGTTTCATGAGAATGAAAATGTATAACCTAACCATTTTTTAATTATATCCTCTTTATTAAATGTAAGATTATTAGTATAAATATGTTAGATAATTCATTATTACTTTAATCTTGTTATACTTTATGACTAGTGAAAGGCTTTAAGTAAGGGGAATAAGAACTGATCTCTTGAACCATAAATATGATCATACAAATTTATCCATTGAATAGTATAATCATAATGAATAATAATAAAAAAATCCATAGGATGAAACATATTGTGGTTTTAAGGATGCACATGCAATAATAAATTGTAAAACCATAAGATGGAAATGAGTATAATAACAAGACTACTCTTAAGATAAGAGAAACCATAAAAATCTAGGCTTTGAAGGATTATAAATCAAAAATGTAAATCCTAGAATAAATATATATATATATATGAAGGGTAAATTATAAATTTGATTTAAAATCAAACCTAAAATAATAAATCTAAAACTCTAAGAAGGAAGAATGAAAGTTTAAGGTAAAGATACCTAGGGTTTGTAGTGATCAATATAATAGTTAGTTTCACTATAATGTTTTAACTATTTATATATTTAGGTGATATAAATAGCATAAAATTATAGAAATTAAGATTACATAAGATATAAGGAAAAATATAAAAATATGAATGTAATAGAGATATTGATGATACTTACTATTTTTATAATTGAGCAAGCATAGAAGAAAGAAAAGGAACTTAGTTGATATTGTATTATGTATTTTCTCAATTCTTATGTCATATTCAAAAATATAAATTTATATTATCTCTATGATGGATTGATAAAGAAACATGATGGTAAAATCCTCAATGAAACTTCTATAAGAACATAGATACTTGCGATGACTAGTACTTGTTGGCCAAATTTGGCCTACATACCAAAATTTGCCTAATTTAGAATAAAAAATTGAGTAGGGTCTTTATTAAAGAGTGATATAATGTAAAAAAAAGTATATGGAATTCAAAACGAGATAACATAGAATTTTTAAGATTTTGAAACACTTTAAAGATGCTTAAAGTGTGAATTTGGTGATCTTAGATAACCAAACCATCATAACACGTTTTGCTAGAATGAACAGGTCAAGCTAGTTACACATTTGATATATGATCCTTGGAAATCCTCTCAAGAAAAAATATCACATAGACATTAATTTATTCATGCCTAAATCATGATCTAAAAATTTCATATCTTGATGAGTTCTCTATCTCAAGATATAAGATTCCAAAGTTGAACTTACAAAATGGGATGTAGGCACAGATGTCAAGATTGAGCTTTATGAAATAAATAATTAAATTAAAAATTTCCAAGGTTAAACATAGATCTAATAGGTGTTAAGATATTTTTATCTTGGGTAGAAGATATATGATGCATGTAGGGTCAAAGAGTCAAAAGGTGCCTAAAAGCATATTAATGGTGTACATTCGATCAAGCAGAAGGAGATCAACAACACACATTCACTCACTCCAAAGAGATAGATGGTGCACATTAGGTCAAAAATTCAATAATATCATGAGGAATAAAATACTACCATGTGGTGCATGTGTTGAAACTAGCTAGGATTGATAGCAGATCCTAGGAATGAATGCAAAGCTGATAGATGGCACAATACAAGAAGCCCAGATCAAGATCAACGGTCAAAATCAAAATTTGAAAGCTAGGGAATTCATAAATATCAATTATGACCATGGTCAAACTAGAGAAAATATTTAAAAGGGAGGCCATGGAGGCAAACATGTTAGTTTTGATAAGTTTTCCACCAAATCTAGTAGTATGATTATAACCCATTTCTCCACTTTTGCATGCCAAGGATGAACCAATAAAGAGTAATCCACATTAGAACAAGATCATAATATATTGATCCAACTATTTTAACTACTTTGACATTATAATTAAAATTTAAAACAAATTTATCCCACCATTTTCAATGTAAGGAGAATTAATATAGGTTATAAATAGATTGAAAGGGATTGATACAGTTATTATGGCCATTTTTTAGAAGTAGTCTTCGACATTATGATTTTATTAATGACATCAATGTTGAAATGATTGTAAATATTGGTCATTATTCTCTCTTATCCATCCTTATATTCATGATCCCCATCTCTCTCATGCCATTATACTATAAATATAGGCTCTTAAGCCTTGAAAAGGATTCATCTCTTTTGCATGACTAGACTTTGTTAAGATTTGTACTATAACACCTATTTGATGCAATAAAAGATTGAATTCCTCAATTTTTCAAGCTTAGTTGAAGTGTATCTTATGAATTAATTGATTTTTTTAAGTGAATTTATGTTTTCCTTGCCTCTATCTAAGCTTTCTCACCTTCATATAGTGTTTTGGTAGTTCTCATAGGTCATTCTAATTGTATATATAGTCTATTGGTTAGTGTGGAAGTAGAAAACTACCCTCCTATAATAGGTTTATAGCTAATCAATACCTTGTTGTGAAATACTTATATAAATTAATGTTTATCAATCTTTAATGTGTTCTATAGTGTGTCTTGTATAATTATAAGGGTTAAAATATTTGGTGCATCACCCCCTTTTACATGCTTTCATAGTTTATTGTTAATCTCTCTCCCCTTTTCCTAATAATAAGCTAGTTTAGGTTTAGTATAGGTGATAGATCCAAAAGGAATCTAGCCTTATCTAGAGGTTTGACCCAAGATTAGGTGACCCATAGCATAGGGTCATTCCCATGTTGGATTAGGTTTGAGCAAGAGGACTTGAACAATCCCCTTCTTAGCTAGGGTGCAACCTAGGATGCCAATAGTTTTGGCACAACTAGTGGGACCCATTCCCCTTGAGGAATTTAAATTTAGAGCTAAGGAGAAGCATTTATCGTATCAAAGGAGATCCATCAGCATCAATAATTGAAGACTTTTCAAGTTACTAGATAACATTCTCATGACAAAGGTTACTACAAGGTCATCTAGTAAAGGTTTTCCCCTTGAATATATTGAGTCACCTTCTATTTTATATGATAGAGAAGTATTTAATAAGACAAGACCTTATCCCCAAGAGCAATATTCATCTCTTGGTCATCTTATTATTTTAAGTAGTGTAATCCCCACTACCCAAATGGCCATTAGGAATCAAGTGTTCATCCATTTTAATAGAGGTAATCCAATAAATTTGGCCCATTTTGATGGCATTCATGTATATTTTATTAATATTATCCCATTATTCTTAGGAGAAGATCAAAAAACTTCTACTAAGCACATCTCAAATTTTACCAACCTTTGTTCCATTCACAATGTTGTTATATATAATGTGGCCATCAGATTGATTATTGTTTCCTTCAAAGGAAAATCATTTTAATGGTATATAAATCTCATATTTAATACCATTACTACATAGGATGAGTTAGGTGCAGCCTTAGTTAGACAATTTGACGACAAATCTAAGCACCTATCTTTATTTCAATAACTAACTAACATAAAGACAGCTTCTCATGAGTTCATGTTTAATTTTAACCTCAGATTCCAAGAGACAAATTATAATTCCTATATTTATTAGACAATCCCTATAATATCCCTTCTTGTACTATCTAAAATCCCTTAATTCTGATAACAGTGTGATGATACAATCAATGGGTGGTAACACCTTGCTAAATGCTTATGAATTTAGCATAAGAGTAAAAAATAGTTTGATTTAAGTTGATAAGATTTTTCTTACACCCCCAATTCCTATATTACTAGAGTTTCAATCTATCCCACCCCCTAAGTTCCTCAAATCCCATTTGTAGCTCCTATCCCATATCCTAAAGCCCAAGTTGTAGCCCCTTCTAATCAAGTTAGTGAGATTGGAGAATTGAAAAATCTATTACAATATTTTGGGAACAAAAAATTTCAACTCAAGATACATCAATACTAGGTTAGGTCTTATCAATAATATAATCATACCTCCTATCAGCTTTTCATAGTTCAAAAGCATCCCTATCAAGGATTTAGGGAAAGTAGACCACCCTTCTAGGCATAAGGAGCCATAGTTATAGCTAATCCATATGCATCTCTTGATCTTAATGAAACTTCCACATAAAAATTTGTTGTTCCCACACCAACTCAAAACAATTTGATGCATGACTCAAATTGGCATCCCTCAACCCCCATGATGTTCAGAATCAAGCTTTGGTATCGTAGAACATTACTATGCCACAAATGACACAAGAAGAGTTTTCTCTTCAAGGATGTTAGTATCAAGATTAAAATTTGGTATCTCAAATACAGGCTCAACAAGTTCAAGGTAATCCTGATGCTATTAATGTAAATTGATAAATGGATGATTATGTTGCTTTCAATCATAGTGGTGAGACTAGCAGTTCAAGTGGTTAGGTTGCAAATGTAACTAGAGATAAAATAAGAACCATTGATGAGGATCAAGATGTGACTACTACTTCAAGTACTCCTAATTTTATTTCCAAAGGTACCAAATATCAACCTAATACCCATATAACATAAAAAAATTAGAATGCAGAGGCTGGGAGGGTGCCTCAAATACCTTTGATCCATGAACAACTAATGGTTCAAAAGGTGCAGCCAAAGGTTAGTGGATATTCATTCATTATAATGGATTAGATGAAGAAATATAATTTTATCATTATCATGTGGTATTCCCTTGATATTTCAATACAAAAATATATGCTCATCTAAGATCTTTCAACTCTCAAGGTGTCTCCATACCCAGTTGAGAAACAAGCAGTTATCCTAACTAATTCAGACTGACCAATGAAGCATCAAGTATAAAAATTACACAAGATGGAAAATGGGGGAAAATATAAGGTAAATTCAATTAAAACTCCTCCCTTATACCTCTCTTTGATATTTTGTGACTATTTAGTTCATAATTGTATGGTGGATAGTGGAGCTAGTAACACTATCATGCCTAAGAAAATTATAGATAAGCTTGGTGTTGTCTATGAATTAAATACTAAATGAGTATTAAAATTATATGGTTCACCAATAAATATATTATGCATAATTAAGTATTTGAATCTGACACTACATGCTTGTCCTAATTTTACCATTTAGCAAGATGTAGTCATGGTGGACTTACCTCCCCACTTTTCCATGTACCTGTCAAGGGAATTTACATCAAAAATTAAAGGATATTTATCAATTTATTAGACATATTTTATGTTAAATACTAGGTATTACACTAAGGTAACAACACATTTTTAACCCATTTCATGGTTCTATTTGGAACCATATATGACAAGTGTTATGAACACCATTTGCCTCATCTCAGACAAGGTGATAGAAGATAGTGTATAGGAAAATAAATCACCTTTATATGGGATTCTAAATTTGTTCCTTAATGAGTGGGTCTCTATCTCACATGATTATGATCCTTATAATTTTATTGAATAATAAGGAGTTGGTGTTTATCACTTGCATGAGAAATATGCACCAATTCTAACCTTGATGGAGGATGATAAGTCTAGTGATGATCTTTATAAATTATACTTTTATGGGTCAAGGAAAAATCATGGTACCAAGGCTAGATTTATGTTTATTTATCTAGAAAATAAAATTTACTTCTCATCTATTAAATATCAATTTGGTTCTTCAAACAGTGTTGCCGAATATGAGGCACTAGTTCATGGTTTGCAATGGGTTAGGAAGATGAAAGTCAATGCCTTAAAAGTATTTGGTGATACTTTTAGTTATATGAGTGAGAGAACTTAATGTATGAAAAAATACATTACTTAAATCTTATAAATATAGGTTATATAACTTGCTTGAATAATTTTAGGCCTTAAACATTTAGTCAATACCAAGAGCTGAGAAAAAAGATGTAGATAGGCTGGCTACCATTGGGGCATGTTTTAGTATCCCAGATGATGTGAGAAGTGAAAAGGTCTAGTCATACATTAAGGTGGTTATAATGCATTTTGTTCTAGATAATAATGATAATTGGAAAGTTTTTGAATATTATAATTATATTATCAGGTTCATGTAAGAAGATGCTGAGTTTTCCTCAAGAAATTAGTCAAAGTACTTGACACATTATGGTGACTAGATTATGCAACTAAAAAAAATAAGCTTCCCAAGAGATTCATCACACTTGAAAACATATTCAATGGTGATGATGAGTTGAGGAAGAAAATTCGTATTTGTCAACAAAGGAAGAACACTATGATAATATGGAAGTTGCCCCTGGTAAGAGTTTAAATTTTGGTAAAGTATGAACTTATTTAGAAAAGGAAGATTTAATTGAGTTATGTGCAAGTTTTGTAGATGTATTTGCATGAAAATATAGTGATCTTAAGGGATTTGACCCAAGTCTAGATCAATACACCATTGAGTTAGAATCTGAAAAAAAACCATTAAGACAAAAACAAAGGTGTATTAATCCTAAGATTAAGCCTTTGATGAGAGTTGAGCTTCATAATCTCATTGAGTCAGCTGTTATAAATGAGAGTTGAGTTTCATAAGCTCATTAAGTTAGTTATTATATTTTTAATCAAGCACTCAAATTTGGTGGTAAACCTTGTTCTGTTAAAAAAACTAATGGTGAAATTAGACTGTGTGTTGACTTTCATGACTTAAACAAGGCTTCCCTTAAAGACCACTATCCACTACTATCTATGGAATAGATTTTATAGTTGGTTGAAGGTTTATAAAGATTCTCCTTGTTGGATGTCTATAGTGGTTACAACTAGATTTTGGTCAAGGAAGAAGACCAATTCAAGACAAGCTTCACCATAAAGTTGGGAATATTTGCATATAAAAAAATTCCCTTTGGTCTATCCACTGCTAGAGTAAATTTTTAGAGAGACATGGATATGGCATTCTAGGGCATTCTTAAAAAAAATTTACTGGCCTATTAGACAATATAATAGTGTTTTCAAAGAATGCAAGTGGGCATACAATTTGTTAGTACCCAAATTTTCATTAGACCAATTGGACCTCTATTAGTAAAATTCCCATGTCCAAACTAGATGAGTGTTAATGTTTTAATCACCTACCTGAGTACATCAAAATACATATTCATGATTAGTCATGTACATGTATTTTCTTTCACCAAATGGTAAGTGTTCTTTCACTCCTTGCCAAATTCTTGAGGGGTACTTTCTAAAGATATAAGTTACTCTCGATAGATTCAAAGGAATTATGAAATATTGATTAGAAGTCCCATGGTGGGAGAATTCATGGTGAGAAGAAAAGGGTATGACTAAGATTTTTTATATCCTTGGATTGCATGCTTTATTCTCAAGAGAGAGGTTTTTATGACTTCAGATGAAATGGCTAATTTAAACTTAATGTATTTTGATGATTAAGGTGTGAAATAACTTGATGAATTGAATGAGAAGAATGTATTTATCTTAAGATACTTTTCATAAGTGTTGTCAGGGGTCAAGGAAATATTTCACATTTCCTCAAATAAGGAGAACTAGTGAAAAATGGTAAAAGTGGCTAAGAATTCCAAACTCACATATAAATTACACACATGGCATATTTTTGGGGGTTCAGATGTTTTAATCTTGTTTTGAATGTTACCCCTCTTACCATGTTCAGGGCAAGGTGTTTAAAGTACCCAAGCCCTGACTATTTGAACTTATAATAAAAAGTAATGCCATGTGGTAGCTCCTCAGTTTTTTTTAGTTTCAACCACTTTTTGAAAATCAACCCTCTTAATTATTGGTGAGAATAATCCAAAATACCCCTGAAGGCCTGAATGCCCAGACTTGTGAGATAAAATTATGAAACATGTTCTTGGTCCTAAAGAGGGTTTAAATCTTATTGCACTTCTGAACCTCCAAAAAATAACAAGTGAAAAGGTGAAAATATCCTCAGAAGCCTAAAAATATGTCATAAATCCATGTCCCACTCATGTCACTCCATTCCCTACAAGGAGGACCATTTGGTGTAATTAGGGAGCACTTGTGTTTTCCCTATCTTTTTTGAATAAGGCTTGAGTAATTAATGAAAATTAGGTGGTGATTAGCCATTGGGATTTGGTGAATTAATGGTATCCCTAATCTTGAGATGTAAGGGAATATAACTTAGGTATTTGTCTTCATTCTAAAATTACCCTTTGCATCCAAAGCTTGTGTCCATGATTTTGAGTTATATGTGCCTGAGCTAAGTGTAGTGTGACACTGTGATTGTAGTAAATTCTTCACAGACTTTCAAATTTTAGTGTGCATATCCATCTATATTAAACAATAAGTTTCTCATTTTCTCCTTGTGTTGTGTTCTTTGAAGAGAATTAAGAGGTAGCTGAGGGTTATTCAAGTGAATAATTGTCTAGTATAGAAATTTTTCATTTAAGAATTGGAAAAATGGTAGCATCTTCTACCAAAATAAAAGGCAATGTTGTTTCAATTTTGGATTCAATTAGGGATACTAATGTTATTGGGTTGTATTCTAGGGCACTATTTAATGTTTTGTAACAACCTAATCCCCTTCAAGTAATTTCCAATGTTAGCACTAGTTATATTTCACTCGTAATAACATTCCCTTTGGTTTCCCCATACACAAAACTCATTATTTCATGTGCTTGACCATACCAACCAGACACAAGGACTATTGTTAATGGTGATCATTATATTATATGATCCTTCACCCTTTTAGCCCTCAGTTTCATATTAGGAGTTCCTCCCTAGCCAGAGAACATTTCCCTCTCTTTGGAGGAATGCCACAAGTATGCTAAAAATAAGGACAAAGATATCTAATAAATTGTCAATTCTTGTTGGCTAGCCAAGAGGAGACAAAAAATCTCCCAAATGTCTAAGATACTAAAGATAATAGAGTTTAATGAGTTAACCCAATGCATCATTACCATGGCCACCAGGATTTATGGGATACCTACTACCAAAAATTTCAAGCCATGGATGTTTTTAATTATGATCTGTGTTATAAGGAAAGAAAAAGATGGACTGGGCCTCCGTGCTGAGTGATAATTTGCATATAAAAATGATACATATCTAAGCTACATTTTTTTATAAAGAAGAATTTGTAGGTACCTTCTATATTCTTCTTATTTTATGTACAACCTTGTGCATAGTAGGACTTTCCAAGGGATCACTAGGAATCTTTTAAGAATGAAAATATATGAGGTATATCTAGAGGTTACCCTGGAAGGATTCAAGAACATTTTTTATAAAGTTTATAGCATATTTTTCAATGAAATGATGAGTGTTTTCTTCTCATTAAGAATCTTGAATAGAATTCCCATAATAACCAAGTAGGTGATTAATAAATATGGCACCACTTAATTATAGTTTAGGATTTTCACATACACCAGGGTGAGTGGCTATGTTGGATGTCCACTCAAATTACCCAGGTACCTAGATGACAAGTTGGTAGTGATGGAGCTATGCCAAAAAATGGTGCCACCACATGAAATTATTGTAGCAAAAAAGACAAACAATCCTTTCAAATTTCCTATGGTGATAGGGTTTTATTCATGTCCTTCTATGGCTAAGGCAAAGGGGTTGGAATAGGAGATGAGTTCATATGCACTTGATAAAATGCCACCCCAACCCAATTTTTACATTAGGTGGTTGATAAACATGGCCACTAATGTAATTTTTCATAAGTCTCACTATGAGGACATTTGGTCTGACTGCACCATGAAAAAATATGTTCAAAAATTAGAATTTATGAGGCTAAATAGGTAGGAAGTCATAGCCTACAACATTGGTACCATCCCCAAAGACATGATGGATGATAAATTAACATTTTCTTAATTTTAAAACACCAATAATATTGAAGCCCAACCCATTTCTCAACCAAATTTTAGTACTCAAGAGGATGATTCCATCCCTGGGAGGTTAGTGTGAATTATGAAGAGAACCTTCAAATGGCTTAAGGAGCATGGGGTCAACTTCAATACATATGAAACTCTTGATATTTAAAAATTAAGGTAGGTTAAGGAGTTGAAGGCCTTTTTCTTATGATATAGTGGGGACTCTATGGTTCCATCTTTAGCTATAACCAATAAGAGCAAATGCAAGCTTGGGGATACTGAGCTCACTAAACTAGTGGATGTGGAAGAGATAATAGTGGCATGATCCAAGACTAGGTTATCCTTTTCAAAAATAATAAGCATGGTGGAGAAATAGAACAAGATTATTATAGGGTAATTCATGCTAACTAGCGTTACCCCCATCTCCATTTCAATAAAGGGATCCCCAATAATTCTAACCATTCTAGTGGTTGATCTTATAATTACACTAGCTATGATCTTGCATGTTCCACCCACACAACAAATATTAATTCATCCTCCCCCAATGACATATGCAAGAAAAAGAGAAAGGGAAGAGCAAGAGGAGAAATTGAGATCAAAGAGAGTTAAAAAGAGTCTACAACCCCCAAGTAAATCACTTATAAAGAAAAAGGAGGTTACATTCAAGGACCCTCTCTCCAAAGGAATCCTTGTGAAAAGAGGAGAGGACTAAGCCTCATATGCCCAAAGAGTGAGAGATATGAGTGAGGAGGAAGATTCAGATAAAGGTAGACCAATAGCTAAAGTAATGAAGAAACAATGTGCCTTCACCCCTCCCCAAGTAAAGACTAGGCAAAGAACTCATAGGGAGAGGCCACAAACCCCAATAAAGTTCCCAACATGGGACCAGTCCACATAAGGAGAGGTCTTGGTGATAGAAATAAAAGGTGATGAATAGGGCACCTTAACCTTAGATGACCCTTTATCATTTGATGAAGTTTTACAGGTTGGAGTAGAGGTATCCACCTAGGCCTAAGTCCTTTTTGAGAAAGAGGCAACCTTCTTGTATACAAAGGCATTTCTTGAAAATGTCATCTCCCAATCACCTGGTCAAGATAGAGTTCATGAAGGTGAGGATAGTCAAGGACTTGATGGGGGAGTTGAGGAAGATCTAGAATGTGGTGACCAAGTCCCCATTGATAGTGTAGAGGTAGAGGGAGATGGGGGAGTAAAATTTCAAAAGTGTACCCCCACCCTTTTAGAGGCAAATAAAGAGTTGGATCCAATAAATAAAGATGCTGAGGAGGATATATTAAGAAGTGATACTTCTATTGAAGTACCTCAAGGTCTCTTTCCTCTCATCAAAGTTTATGATCCAACCCATAATAAAGGACCTGAGGTTGTGATCAATGAAAAGTTACTTGAATGCAGCAAGGAGGTCACTGTATCCTTTTCTAACCTAAAGGTTACAATAAATAAAGAAGGCAAGGTGGTTATTGAGCCTTCTAGCTAGACCATAGCATACGGGAGATCCATTGAGAAATTTCTCATGGAGTCCTAGCAGCTAGGGTTAGATTTTGAAGTTTTGAAGCAGCTATAGCCAACATTGGAGGAAAATCATGGAATAAAAGGGGATGGAAAACAACATGACAATGATGATGACATTAAGAAATTCATGTTGATCCTAGCACCCAAACCTATGGCACTCCATGTAGCCAACTCATGAATGGCACCACCCCATATTGAGTCAAGGATTATATAATTTCTAAAACCTTGGTGTATTTCCAAAATAAGCCCCTTCTCTAGGTTGTGGATTAAGTGAAAACAAAGGGATATATTATGAGAAGGGGCATTGATGTGACAAAGATCATTTAGAAGCATAAGGATAAGCCCCCTAAGAAGGCTAAAAATTACTCTAAGACCACTTACATAGAAAAAGTTGAAAGAATTTTTGAGGTAGTTGTTTCCCCTCTTGATGCATTGAATAGATATGATCCCCTAGAGAGTTACTCCATTTATATTTATGATCTCAAGGATCCATCATGAAAGGAGTTAAATCATAGTTCACGGGTTTTAGCTAACATGGTGGCACAAAAGATGGACAAAGATGAAGCCACTATGGAAGAGCTAAAAGTAGAAAATTAGACTATGATATGATACTTGTAGAAGTTATTGAGTAATCCAAAGGTAGTAACTCTAATTTCCATTAAGACTCTAGGCCTTCCTCTTTTCCCTATGGGGTCACTAGATTTTGGCCAAGGAGATGAGCTAAAATCTAGAGGGTGGGCTATAGAATAATGGAAAGATTTGAGAACCTATGCTAAAGAGATCATCCATTCATCATTAGAATGTTATGATGACATAATAGATAAGGGGAAATATTGTGAAACCTAGATATCTCTTTATGATGTAGACATAAAAAAATGGCAAAATATCCAACTTAAAGTAAATGAAATGTGCAATATGGGTAGTAATGTTTTAATGACAAAGAAGATTGTCTCTTTAGATGATCACAAGAAGCCTATAGAATATCAATTGTAAATAAAGCATTGGTTAATGGTGCTCAAGGAGGGCATCTTTGATTTAAAAGGAGAAGAGCAATATCACAAGACTACTACCAAGGAAATAGATGTCACCCTTATAAAAATGGTGAACCTTGATGGGGTAGGTGATTTAATGGAAGTGGTAATACATAGTGCTCTAAAAACCCTCAAAGTGCTCATTGGGTGCCCTAATCAAAGTGACCATTGGGTGAAAATAGGCCACAATTCAAAATATCACCACTTGGCTAGAGGAATATAATGTCAAATTCAAATATCAAGCTAGACTAAATCAAAATGATATCACCTTCATGATTGATAGGTATACCAATTACAAGAACAAGTTGGTGAAGGATTTGGTTATCAATATTAATTCTAGAACATAACCAATCATTATGATTTATTACTATATAATAATAATCTTTTCTCTTCTTATCTCTCTCTCTTTATTATTCGTTATTCTTGTTTCCCACTCGAAAACCATTATACTCTACCCGTTAGTGGCAAATCCCTTTCAAAGTTAGTTTGAATAATCATGTGTATAAGGGATGTATTTTGTTTGTTACCCAAAGAGACAAAGGTTATTTTGTCATTTAGAGGGTTATTCCACATGTGTATAATCAAAAAACATTCTACCATGGTGGAGTATCATGTTTTTTATCATCATGGAAGTATGAGTACAAGTCTAAGGAATCAAGTTTGTTACAATAGACTCTATGCCTCAAAAATAATTTCCTAGCTAGATAATCTTTAGGAGTGTGATAAGTTTAACTAAAATTTTATAAGTAAAGTGGGTTTGTCCCTTTATAGAGGTTAGTTAATTTGAGTACAAATCTATAGCTTAGGAGAGTTATCCCTATGTAATTTTCTGATGCCAAACTAATTCTTTTTATAAAATCATTGGCAAGCTTTGAGAGCATTCAAAATGTCTCCCTTGTTATAGAAATGTTTTGCATGGTGTTTTAACATGTAATTTTCAAGACACATTGTATTAAACTTTTATTTAGCTAATATATGTAATATATTCATGATTCATTATTTCTTCTTACTATTGAGATACAATGCTTTATTTTACATACTTAGTGGGTTGGCTATCTGATGTGTGTTTCTTTATGGTAGTCATTTAGGGTTTGAATCTATAGAGTATAAAATCCTTTCCATTTTGATATGTGAAAATACAAAATTGATATCATTCTTAAGGGTAGTCTTATTTTTATAAATTCAACTGGTAGGAATTCTTGAATGGTTATTTTTAGTTTTGCAAGTAAACTTTTGAGGGTCATTTGTGCATGATTTCATCTTATCTATTTTTAAACTAAAAAAAATTTATTAAATGAAGGTAACATAGCTATTATGTGAACATCTTCATACTCATTTTCTAAGCCATCCAAACCCTTATCCATAATTCAAATTAACTTGGTTTTATCCTATCCTGCCCTGCATATAGTATGTTGTTTGTATATCATGAGTATTATTTGCCTTGAAGATGAATTAAGCTTTGCATATTTTAAATGTGTTTCCTTTATGTGCTTAAAACCTTAGTGTTGTAGTCTCCCACTTATTTTTTTACTTCTAAAGTTATTGTCAAAGTGAAGGTTGTAGTCACATATTTATATATCTTTAGTGGCTGGTTTTTGGTTTAGGACATTTGCTCATTCCATGTGATAACCCTCCCTGGGTCGATTGAGAAAGCTTGGTTATGTTCTGGTCAAATTTGTGTGTCTTTGCATTAATAATTCCCATGAAGGGTAAACTATAAAATATCTCCATATGAGCGAGCTACCCTACGGGTCCTATCACCTTTGTTCAGGTAGAGATAGAAGTAGCAAGGAAATAACCATACCCTTTGTAGGTCCTCTCAGTTATTTTCTCAAGTCTGGTCTATCTTTGATATTGAACCCTTCCCCACCTAAAATGACATTTTATAAGATTACTTATTTCTATTTTCCATTTGTTTCAAGTGCACAAGGCTACATCAGAGAGGTGTATAATTGGGAACCAACACTTTTTTGGCACTATTGTTGGGGATCATTATTATCACTTATGTTGTCAAGGACTCTTACAAAGAGATGCAAGTGTTTTTTACTATTGATAAAATGGGATATTTTTGTTAAGCTCAATAACATCTTTAAAACTTTTTAGATGAATCCACTAAAGATATTTACCCCAATTTCACTAAAATATTCTATATTCTTGATGTTATTTTCAATATTTGGAGATGATACTTAATCAAATTATTATTTAGCTTTATTTTCTAGTCTAGAAGTCATGCTTCTTGTGGTGCCTCCATTGTATCAAGGTTTGAATATTAGTGCCTACTGTATGTCCCTTCTCTTCTTTGAATAATTCTCTTTAGATATGCAAAGCTAGAGGGTACTAGATCTTCCTTTTAGAGGAACCCACCAAAAGAACTTATCCTATAATTAAAAATCTCATCCAAAAGAAGACAAGTGTGGAAGCCTATTGTGGGCCAACTCTCAGGCAATCAAGTAAGACCTATTAAATTTGTTCCCCATTATATTTCCTCCCTTTTATCTAATATCCCTTTGGTGGAAGGATACTAGAGCTCCTCTACAAAAATTGAATTCCTTGTGAGTCAAGTTCCTTCTCTACAAAGGAGTTTTTCTCCTCCTACCAGGACATTAAAGATTCACTTTATTTTCCTTCCTTCAAGTCCTTCACATAGTGTTTATCCACAACCATCCCCTGGTTCGTCTTCATCTTCAGATTTAGAGATGGGGGATTGTGACTTGAGGAGAAGAATTGTCAATGCTGACAATGATAATGATGGAGAGGATGATCCAAGTTTGGCTAAAAGATGCAGACCTTTTCTAATCCCAATGTTTTGACCTATTAAATTTAATGGTATGCCTAGTTTCCCCAATAAGGTCCCTATAAAGGTTATAAATATACTACGTAAGTTCTAAGTGAATAATTCAATATCTAGGGAACAACATTTGAAAGCCTTATTAAATATCATTGAGGATTATGAGATAGATCTTGAAGATGTATGTATTAAACTCTTTATGAACACACTTGAAGATGAGGCTTAGGAGTGGTTCAAATACCTCCTCAATGGATCCATAGGCATGTGTCAAGATATGATTGATGCTTTTAAGATACAATATGGTGATAGCATAGATCATATATTCTTGCTTGCTAAGTTTGAAAACCTAAAGAAGAATCCAAATGAGTGTGTGAAGGACTTCAATTCCAGATTTAGTAAGATATTAAGGATACTGCCAAAGGATATTAAGCCTAGTAGTACTACTTCTTTGATTAAGTATTATGATGCATTCAACAAAAAGGTAACCTATTATCTCCAAGACAAGGCTCCCAAAAATTTAAGGATGGATTTCAATCTGGCTGTCCAGATAGAAAATAATATAAAATTCATGGGTAAGCCTTTTAAAAAAGGGTCTAATATCAAATTGGTGAATCCTAAGAAGCCTCAATCATCTCACAAGAGTATAGACTTAGAGGAGATGTTAAAGACTCTAGCCACTATAGTAAAATAAATTTCTTATAAATTGGCTAGAGCCAAAAAGGGACTATCTTAGTGACTTAGTAATCATGATGACAAAAAGGGACATTAAGAGAGATGAAAGGAATCATCCCCAAGATCAGGGTCAAGGTAGGCCACAATTCTTAGCCAAAAATAATGATAGGAAAAATGCCTTATGAGGGATGATAGGTATGAAATAAATAAATATATGGGAGGTAGAAGGGAAGTATTGGATCCTTTCGTTGTAAAGATTAACACAATCAATTATGACATTGACTAATGTGACAAGTGCTTCCTTCCTCATCCCTCTTGTCACATAATTGATGATGGTGGTCAAGATACATATGAATTTGAAGCTACATCTGATGAAGATGACATTTACATGGTCAATTTCTAGGATATTGAAATTTACACTTTCAAGGAAGATGTCGTGAATGTCTTTAGTTCTAAGGATACCTTGGCATATGAATGTTTTACACTCTAAGTTGATGAACCGGTTGTGATAGTGACTTCTCCATTAATGGAAATGATGAGTGATAGTACTACTCATGCATTTTGGATAGTGTGTGAAAAGGTAAGGGTACCTATTCCAAATTTTATTTGTGAAATAAACATGATGCATGAGTGTGCATTACCAGCTCATGATTTTGAGTTCCTAAGGTAAATGATGAAAGAAAAGTATGGAGACTCCCCTCTATCAAATAAGGATCGATAATTGATGATCAATGTTTCATTTTCCCAAGAAAATAAGGAATATAATTTGAGGAGTAAGGACCAAGGTGTTCCTATAAAATAAAAGAATTTTTCTCCCCCTAGAGTAGAGACTAAAGAAATGGGGACCATGGGGAGTAAATAAACCTAGGGGTCCACTAGGGCTAGCTTTTTACCTTATAGTACCAAACCAAGAAATACCTAGGCCAAAATCCAAACTCCTTTATTATTTAGTATCCCAAGGAAGGATGAACCCAAGAAGCCTCCCTTCAAAAGTGAAGTTAAGAGTGTTGGTCCCCTTGTCTCTATTCCCATGACTCTCGAAGGATATATCTTGAATGAGAAAGTTACAAGTTTACCTATTGATACTCCATTGCCTAGGTACAATATTTATGATGCAACTCAAGTATTGAGTTAGTTTAAGGTCACAATACCAATTATATAATTGCTTACAATCCCTAAGAATAGGAAGAGATATTTTGAATATTAGAGATTCACTGAGAAAATCACTGCCAATGAGATTATTGAAAGCGAGTTTCCTCTCACTGTCTCTATGGTAGGAAAGAGCGCATCAAAGCCTCTTGAGCACCACTTGAAGGTATACTTGGGAAAAACATTGGTAGCAAGTCAAATGGATGTTGATCTTTTCTACACCACATTATTAATTAATGGGCTAGTTGTCCATAATTACATTTTTGAATCTAGTACATCTTGTAATATCATGCCACTAGTGGTCCTGAATGAGATTTGTATAAGTATAAATATATCATATGGATGATGCCTTGCTATGGATTATAGAGAAGTTCCTATTATTAGCATAGTTAAAGGATTGGTTGTGTAACTTGCACAATACCTCAAGAAATTTTTGAGCATCAACAATATTGTTATGGATTGTCCACCAAAATAGGGTATGCTACTATCTAGAAAATGGGTAGCTAGCATTGAAGGTAGTGTTTAGATGGATTTTTCCTATGCAACTATCCCAGTGGATGGGAAAATGGTTCATTTGAATCATGAGCTATAAATGCTCCATATTTTAGAGGATCCCAAGTATAAATTAAATGAAGTGTTATATCTAGTTATAGACATTGGTAGTTTTGTGGGAAATGTTGAATATATAGAAATGCCTCTTGACTCTAGTATCACTGATGAAGAATTGATATGGATCATACATTTTGATGGAGCATGTTTAAGTGTCATAAATGGGGTTGGGGTTATTTATTATACCCCTAATGGTCAAGTTTATAAGTACTCTTTTCAATTATCTTTTGAGTGCACTAACAATATTTTAGAGTATGAAGCACTCCTGATTGGTCTCTAGATCACTAAAGAATGTGGATTCAAGAAGTTTCTAGTCAAGGGTGATTCAAAACTAGTGGTAAAATAGGTTTGAAGTGTTTACACCATAAAGCATAAGAGGTTAAAGTAGCACTAGAATAATGTATGGGACTACTTGGAATGGTTCAAAGCTTTCAGTATTTAGTACCATGCCTGAGAGCTTAATCACTTGGAAAATATGCTAGCAAAGAGAGCTATAGAATTTAGAGCCAAACATAAAGGTCTTCCTTGTGAGTATGAGGTTGAGATATTGGTAAGGCCCTCTATCCTAGTTAACATCGATCATTGGCAAGTCCTTGATAATGATGAACAAATAAAGGGGTTTCTGTGTTGCATTAATGAATTTGAAGGAAATATCACAGAGTGGGACTCTATGGTACAAGTCTATGATGGAAAAAAACATTGTATGGAAAAGAAATAATCTAGTTGAAGACTAATACTATACCAAGAGGATTAGTTAGCCTAGAAGTAACCTTTGATGGAGCTGATAGAGTCAAATACAAGAATATTTCCATATCAAAGTATGTAATTGAGATTAACATTAGGATAATAGAAAGGCCAAGGAAGATTTGGCTAGGAACTAATTTAAGTAAAAAATAAAAATAACAATTTATTATGTTATTAAAGAAGTACCAAGATTGCCTAGCATGGTCATATTCAGAGTTAAAATATTATCAAGAGGATTTATTACAACATGTTATTCCTCTTCACCCTAATGTCAAACCATTCTGCCAAAAGCAATGGCCTGTCAACCCTATCTTGGTCACTAAGAATAGGAGGAGTTGAAGAAATTAAGAGATGGTGGGATCATTTAACCCATCGGATATTCATCTTGGGTGGCAAACCTGGTCCCTATCAGAAAGAAGAATAGAGACATTTAGCTTTGTGTTGATTTCACAAATTTAAACAAGGCTTCTCTAAAGTATAATTATCCATTGCCTAAAATGGATAACATGCTCCAAGATGTCATCAGATCTGAGCTACTATCTACTTTGGATGGTTTTTTTTTTTACAACCAGGTGGTAGTAAAGGAGTTTGAAAGGTCCAAGACTACTTTCACTACCCCATGTGGACCCTATGTGTATATTTGAATTCCATTTGGTTTGATGAATGTAGGTGACACTTTATAGATAACTATGGATGTAGCCTTCACTAGATTAATCAACCAATTCATTACTATGCACCAAGATGATGTTATAGTGTACTCAAGAAGGAGTGACCACTTGGTGCATTTGGAACAAATGTTGGTCAAGTGCAAAGTGTTCAAGATTTCCCTCAATCCTAGAAAATACCACTTTGGAGTACAAAAGGTGAAGTTGTTGGGACATATTATGTCCCAACAAGGTGTTATGATAGATCCTAAGAGGGTGGAAGCCATTGACAAAGTACCCATCCCACAGACCAAGAAAGGTATTCAATCTTTCTTTGGCCAGATTAATTTTGCTAGAAGATTTATTTCCAACTTTATAGAGATTATTCTACCTATCACTTATATGCTAAAAAAGGATCAAATTATAAAGTGGGAGGAGAAGTCCACCTAGTCTTTTCAATATATCAAGGCAACCTTGAAAACTGCCCTAGGGCTTGCTAGTCCAGATTATAAGAAAGATTTTCAAATCTTTTCATTTACCTCCATGCATACTATTACCGTAGTGTTACTACAAAAGAATGATGAATGCCATGAGTAGCCAATTACCTTTTTTATCAAGTCACTAGAAATATATGTGTTAAGATATACCATACTGGAAAAACAAGCCTTTAACCTTTTGAAGGCTATCAAGTAGTTCACACCTTACATTTTGAGTTCAAGGATTATGGCCTATGTTCCTCATATTATGGTAAAGGACATATTGACTGAAAATGAAGCTACTAACAGAAGATGTTGATGGGTCAACAAGATTCAAGAATATGACCTAGAGATATAGACTACTAAGTTGTTTAGGGGTATGGGCTTGGCTAAATTGATGACTGAAGAAAATTTATAGGCTATGGAAGTAAATAATGTATAAAGAGTGTTTATAAACCATGACTCTAAATACAACCAATCTCCATGGTATAAAGACATAATCTATTATCTAAACAATTAGAATTGCTCCTCCCATTTAGACAAACATAAAAGAATGACACTAAAGTTATTATCTCAAAAATATCTTCTATTTTAGGATGATCTAGCATGGAGAAACCTAGATGGTGTCCTCTTGAGATGTTTGGTGGAAAATGAGATTTTTCAATGATTACAAAATTCCATAATGGTGTGTATGGTGGTCACTTCACTCCTAAAGTCACTACACACAAGATTTTAAGGGTCAAGTATTGGTGGCCCACCTTATTCCAAGATGTTAATGCCATGGTAAGAATATATGAGGAATGTTAGCAATTTTTTGGAAGAATGAAAGCATTTGAATCAATTCCCCTACAACCAATCTATATTGAGGGACATTTCAAGTAATAGTGAATGGATTTCATAGGTGAAATATTAGATGCCTTTAGCGTTGGTCACAAATAGATTTTAGTGGCTACTAACTACTTCACAAAATGGGCTGAAACAATCCCCACTAAAAAATTGACTCACCAGGTGGTCATTGATTTCCTATTGAATAACATAATTTATTGATTTGGAGTGCTAATCAAGGTCATATGTGATAATGCTATGTGATTTAGAGATAAATAATTGAGTGTATTATGTGAATAATATGGGATTGATTTATCATATGCCTCCAATCATAATCTACAAGGAAATGGGAAAGCCAAGTCTAGTAATAAGAATTTGTTAAAAATCATCAAAAGGACCCTTAATACTAATAAAAGAAAATGGGGTGAGCAGTTGAAGTTTTTTGTCTAGGTAGATAGGCTAACTCTAAATAGATCTATTGGGAAGAGCCCTTTTGAGCTTGTTTTGGAACTCAAGCTATCCTACCCTTGAATGTATAGTTACCCACCTACCAATTCATGCAACAAATAGATAAGAATGAGGGGGAAACAAACCACTATGAATATATAATTGATCAAATCACTGAGCTGAATGATTCTTGATGACAAGCTCATGAAAGGCATGTAAATTTTAAGGAACACCTCAAAAATATCTTGGACAAGAAATTCACCCCAAGAACCTTTTAGGTCAGTGATCTAGTTCTATTATGGGATATCAGGCATGAGGACATAGGAAATCATGGTATGTTTGATTCCTTATGGATGGGTCCTTACACTATTGATTATTAGATAGGCACCATACATTCTATCTTAGAGATATTAATGGAGAAATTTTAGAAATGCCAATTAATGGTAGACACCTCAAGCATTTCCTAGATTGACTCCATGATTGCCTTTGTAAATATGTATATAATGCATTTTACTTTCTTGTCTTTATGGTCTAGCTATTGTCCAAGTTTGTATAGTTATTTCCTTCCCTTTTTATTTGTTGGTCATATTGGGCTACACTATTATAACTCTATGTTGAAATTATTGGACTTTATGGCCCATTAGATAGGTGATCAATCTGATGTTCTCTATGTACCCACTGAGGGTACACATCCCTAGGCAAGAGCTTATGTTAGTATCCAGATTTACATTGGAGCAATTGGGCCCCTATTAGTAAAATTACCATGTCTAAACTAGATGAGTGTTAATATTTTAATTACCTACCTCAGCCCATCAAAATATTAGAATACATATTCATGATTTGTCATGTACATGTGTTTTCTTTTACCAAATGGTAAGTGTTCTCTCACTCCTTGCCATATTATTGAGGGTTACTTTCTAAAGATATAAGTTACTCTTGATAGCTCTAAAGGAATCACAAAATATTGATTAAAATTTGCATGTTGGGAGAATTCATGGTGATAAGACAAGGGTATGACCAAGCTTTTCTCTATGTTTGGATTCGATGCTCTATGCTCAAGAGAGAGGTTTTCATGACTTCAAATGCAATGGTTGATTTATACTTGATGTATTTTGATTATTAAGGTGTGAAATAGCTTGATAAATTGAATGAGAAGCATGTATTTATCTTAAGAGACTTTTCATAAATGTTGTCAGGGGTCAGGGAAATATTTCACCTTTTCTTGAATAAGGAGAACTAGTGCAAAATGGTAAAAGTGGCTAAGAAGTCCAAACTCATGTCTAAATTAGACACATGGCATATTATCAAGGCTTCAGATGTTTCAGGCTTATTCTAAAAATTTTCCCATTTATTATGTTTGAGGCAAGGTGTTTAAAGTACCTAAGGCCTAAATATCTAAACTTATAAGAAACAGTAATGCCATGTGGTAGCTCCTTAGAAATTTTTTAGTTTTGGCAACTTTTTGAAGATCACCCCTCATAATTATTGGTGGGAATAATCCAAAAAACCCTCAAAGGCTTGAATGCCTAGACTTGTGAGATAAAATTATGACATGTGTTGTTCTTGTTCCTAAAGAGGGTTTAGAGCTTATTGCACTTCATCACCTCCAAAAAATAAAAAGTGAAAAGGTGCATACATCCCTAGAGGCCCAAAAAGATGTCATAAATGCATGTCCCACTCATGTCACTCCATGCCATACAAGGAGGACTATTTGACATAATTATGGAGCATTTGTGTTTTCCCTCTCTTTTTTGAATAAGGATCAAGTAATTAATGAGAAGTAGGTGGTGATTAGCCATTGGTATTTGGTGAATTAATGGTAGAACTAATATTGAGATGTAAGGAAATATAACTAGGTATTTGTCTTCATTCTAAAATTACCCTTTACATCTATAACTTGCATCCATGATTTTGATTTATATGTGCCCAAGGTAAGTGTAGTATGAGAACTTGATTATAATGAATTATTCATATACTTTCAAATTCTTATATGCATAGCCATCTAGATTAAATAGTAAGTTTCCCATTTTCTCCTCATATTGTGTTATCTCAAGAGAGTTAAGAGGTAGGTGATTGTTATTCAAGTGAAGAGTTTGTCTGGTATAGAAATGTTGCATTTAAGAATTGGAAAAATGGTAGCATTTTCTACCACAATAAAAGGTAATGTTTTTTTAATTTTGTATTCAATTAGGGATACTAATGTTATAAGGTTAGATTTTGGGTCCCTATTGACTGTTATACAACAACCTAATCCCCCCAAGTAATTTCCAATGTCAACACCAATTATATTGCACTTGTAGCAACATTCCCTTTAGTTGCCCCATACCTAGAACTCATTATTACATGTGCTCAAGCATACCAACTAGCCATAAGGACTATTGTTGATGGTGGTCATTCTATTATATGATCCTTCACCCATTTGGTCCTCAGTGTCATTTTAGGAATTCCTCCCCAGCCAGAAGGCATTTCACTCTCCTTGGAAGAATGCCACAAGTATGTAGAAAAGAAAGACAAGATATCTGAGAAACTTTCAATTCTTGTTGGTTATCCAAGAGGAGACAAAAATTCTCCAAAATATCGAAGAGCCTAAAGATAATTTAATTAAATGAGTTTCCCTAATGCATCATTTCCATGGACACTAGGATTTATGGGATGCCTACTACCAAAAATTTCAAGCCATGGATGTTTTTAGTTATGATTTTCATGTTGGAGGGAAAGAAAAAGCTAGACTGGGCTTCCATACTCAATGATAACCTGCATATACAAATGATGCAACTCCAAGTTTCAATTCTTTCTAAAGAAGCATTTGAAGGTACCTTTTATATGTCTTCCTATTTGATGTACAACCTTGTGCACAATAGGACTTTCCAATGGATCACTAAGAATATTTTAGGAATGAAAATATATGGGGTATATCCATAGGTTACCTTGGAAGGATTCAAGAAATTTTTTCATAAAGTTTATAAATACTTTTTCAATGAAATGATAAGTACCTTCTTCCCATTAAGAAGCCTAAATAGAATGTCCACAATAGCCAAGCAGGTTATTGAGAAATATGGCACCACTTACATATAGTTTAGGACATTCACATACATCAAGGTGAGTGGCTATGTTGGATTCCCACTCAAATTGCCTAGGTATCTGAATGATAAGTTGACATTGATGGAGCTAATTTGACAAATGGTGCCACCACATGAAATGATTCTAGTAAAAAATATAAACAAACCTTTCAAATTTCTTGTGGTGATATGATTTTATTCATGTCCTTATATGGCTAAGGCAAAGGGGTTAGAATAAGAGATGAGTTCATATGTACTTGATAAAATGCCACCCCAACCCAATTTTGACATCAAGTGGTTGATAAACATGGCCACTAATGTAGTGTTGCATAAGTCTCACTATGAGGACATTTGTTCAAATTGCACCATGGAAGAACATGTTTGAAAATTTGAATTTATGAGGATGATTGTGTAAGAAGTCATAACCTACAACATTGTTCCCATCCCCAAAGACATGGTAGATGATAAATTAACATTGTCTTCATTTTAAAAAACTAATAATATTGAATCTTAGCCCATTGCTCAGCCAAATTTTAGTACTCAAGAGGATGATTCCATCCCTGGGAGGTCAGTGTGAATTATGAAGAGAAATTTAGATGGATAAAGGAGCATAGGGTTGACCTCAACATATATGACACTCTTAAATAATTAAGGAAATTTAAGGAGTTGAAGGATTTTCTCTTAGGGTACAGTGGTGACTCTATGTTTCCATCTTTAGCCACAACTAATAAGGACAAACACAAGCTTGGGGATACTGAGTTCACCAAATTGATGGACATGGAGAAGATAATGATAAAATGATCTAAGACTCTTGGTTCAACAGAGTGGTTCAATAGCTTGGTTCAAAGGATTGATCCAATGTAAAAGTTCAAAGAGCCTCCCGAAGGACAAGTGCCCTTACAGAGGACACTTGGTCGACAAAAACACCCTTTGGAAGGGTCATTTTCGAAGAAGGCCAAAAAGGTAAATTCCTTCAAAAAATTTGTTTAAGGTAGATAGTCATAATTCTTTCAGACTTTTGTCCAAAGGAATTCTTTTGAATAAAAAATCTGAAAGAATTCAAGAAGCGGCTGTGGGCAAAAAGCCCGAAGAAATAACCAAGGCAAAAGTGAACATTTTCCATGGACTTTTTGTCCACGGGAAATTTTTGTAGACTTTTTGTCTGTGAGAATTTGTCCAGGGAAAATGCCTATAGGAAACTCGTAAAAGGCCACCAAAGGACCCCGAAGGGCAGGTACCCTTGCGGGGGACTCCCTACTGCTGAATAAAAGGACACTTCCCCAATGTTGAAGGGTCACCTTCCCTTCAGGAAGATGTAAAAGAAGAAGCCTGAAGGCCATTCAAAAATCATTTCTTAAGGCCCGAAAGGGTAGTTTATTTCCAAAAAAGTGCCAAACATAAAATGCAAAGGACCAAGGGGTGATGCACCCAAAGATGTCAAATTCAAGACTGTGAACTAGCCATTGAAAACATAGTGACGGGCGCGCAAATGTCTATTTTAAAGCTCATAAAATAGCCGTTGATCCTTTGAACCTACAGACCCAAATGTATCATAGGGTTTAAGGCCAAGACTAGTAGAACGTGAGGAAGGAATAGAATAAAAAATTGAATCCAGGACCTGATTCAATTAACCAAGAAAGGAGGAACAATGAAGGTAGGATCAGATTGCTAGGTGGACATTGAAAGTTGCAAACTTTTAATAGCGTGACTTATTTCTCTGCATTGATAAAATCAAATGGGTAAACTCCCCTAAGTTCTAGCCTATCTTCTTAATAGATTATAATACAACATGATGTGTTACTGTTCTCAAGTCTTTCTTGAAGAGGCTATATAAGGGACTCTCTTTTATTGTAAATGCATCTCTTTTTGACAATTAGAATGAAACTCTGCCCAAATTGAAAGGCACTTCTGAGACTTTGAGCTCTATTTGTTTATCATATATTGTTATTGGAATAAGAAAGCAAGTGGTTTTTATAGACTTTGTGCTGTAATATCTTTGTTGTTAAAGAAACTATTCTTATGTCTTTTTCTTCAATATATTTTATGTTCCTTTAATTCAACAAGCAGAATTAGTGACAACAGTCAAGGTGTCTTGAAGAGTCAACTGTGGAGAGACTTTGTGCCCCCATAATTGCCTTTAGTGTGTTTTCTTTTCATTTCTATGTAAAGGATCTTGGGGTGACTTTGTGCCCTCATTGTCCTTCATATCTTAGTCTTGAGCAATTCAGGCGTAGACTTTGTGTTGCATCTCAATTTGCTAGTTATTACATCCTTTTTTACATTTTGTTGTTACTACCTAGAGTATTCTTGTGGCTTACTGAATAGTAATTTTGAAAGAAGAGGAGTGCTTTCTATCATTTTCCTTGAGTTTCTCCTTTGATCTGCACACATCATCTCTGAAGAAAGAGAGATGGATGGTTTGTCCTACCCTTGAGTATTATTTTTTGTTTATATATATACATATATATATATATATATATATATATATATATATATATATATATATATATATATATATATATATATATATATATATATATATAGCGTATCTGTAGGGAACCTCCCCTTAATGAGAGGAGAGATCAGTCCCCTTCTGATGTGGTAAACCTTCACATTTGGATGACTAATCTTCCTACTTTGGTTGATCAGACCTATTTTGTTTATTAGTACGCTGATCAACAAAATATTCAACCAACAGTTTTTGGTGACTCTGTTGGGGATTATAACCCATTATTGTTATAACCATTATCCATTTATAATCTATCCATTCACCTCCACACTAACTAGGAAAGAACACACAGTTTAAAGCCTCAAGCTTTAACTGAAGCAAGGTCAATTCTTTACCATTTTTATTTTACAATCTGGTAGATTAAAGGTATACACGAAGCCAAAGGGCTAAAGGTATCATTGACTCTATATTTGAGTTGGTACATCAAAGTGATTTTGATCTATTTCCTTCACCATCTCATCTCCAACGAACTAAGAGCTTTCCTCCTACTAAAGTTAGATCTCTATTGATAGACAAAGTATCTACTTATACTGTTGATAAAGCTTTGCCTATAATTACCCCTCTAAGATTTGTTATCCCTCCTTTTCATAATCCTACAATGGCAGTTCAAGGCCCCCAGGGTAATGATTTTGGTCCTCTCAATCTTACTCCACCTCTACATGAGCTTCCACATAGTTCAAGGAAGAACTTCCCCAAATTCTATGGTGACAGGAAGGTTCATTCTGATAAACACATTGCAGCCTTCAACATAGCTTATGGAGTAATCAGAGTAGAATTTGAAAATGTAGCAGTCAGGCTTTTTATAGAAACATTACAAGGTACTACTGTAGATTGGTTTTATCATCTACAGGCTCAGTCAGTAATTGATTGGAATACTCTCAAAGCTAAGTTTGAAGCTAGATTCAAACCTGTAGAAGATGCATATACACTTCTAGCTCAACTTACACAGATGAAGAAAGAGCCTCATGAACCAATGAGGGACTTCATAGCCAAATTTGACAAACTAAGGAGCATAATCCCTATAATTTCTTGACCTATAGTTGAGAATCTCAAATGATTTTTCATTAATTCTTAGCTACCTGAAGTAAGTTTTCTCTTGAGACGTGCTGGTCAAATAGATCTTGTTTCAACTCAAATTTTGGCCACTGAGGTAGAAGATGATCTCATCTTAGTAGGGAAGATAAAAAGAGATCCAAATAGAAATAGAGCTTCATCATCTTCTGAATATGCATCTACAAACACCATAGATCCAATGGTGTAGAAGTTGGAAAATGAGTTGCTTTCTCTCAAAAAGCAAATGGCTTAAGGCATGTCTTCTTTTCCTTCATACAGAAGGTCATTCTTAAATCAGTCATATCAAGGCAATGCTACCAGGAATTAAGGGAAATAGAATCACCTCCCTCCCCCACAAGGGAAACTTGGCCTGGAAGCTCCTCTAACTAATTTAGCAATGGGATATCTTAAAGCAGAATCAGAGTTCTCTTTCCATCTTGAATTGAATCAAGAAAATGATGCTGATCTCCTTGAAGAAAATCAAGAAGAATCAGCTGGCGACTCCCACATTGGTTTCCTGAACTATCAGGATGAACCCAGAAGCAAAGGAGAAGCTTTTGATGGATCATGTATAGTGTTTACCAGGTCCAAAAACCAATCAGTATAGCAAGCTGATAAAAAGAAGATAGAGAAACAACCGTAGCTAGTGGTCATAATTGCTAAGCATGGAACCATTCTACCTTTTCAGTCAAAGGATCCAGTAATCACCCAAAAGGCAAATACATCAATTTCACCTTCCCCTTCTACTTCAAAAAACCAGCCCACCTCCCATCCCTCCTAAAACTTAGAAGGTTGAAGTACCTTTCTCTGTACCTAGCTCATTTAAGCCATTTGACATAATCAATCATGTCAAAAAGACAAAAATACAAATGTATAAATTCAAATATTTGCAGTCTAATCTTGATCAATTGAATAAGTTGGTCCAATATGTCAAGAACCAAACCATTCTTGTAGGACAAAAAACTAAAAAGGTAATTCATGATTTTCTAAAGAACACGTCTATTCCAAAAAATATGGTCATTACTCCCCCAGGTGTTCCTAGAAAAATAGAAATTTTCTATGTTTCTCTATTAATTAATGGCCACAAGCTAAGTAACTGTATTATAGACTTAGGTGCATCTGATAATGTCATGCCTACTAAAGTAGTTGAGTCTCTTAGTCTCACACTAACCAAGACATTTGGAAGATATTTCTCCATGGAGAACAAGCAAGTACCATTGTTGGGGAAAATCAAAGATGCCCAATTTGCATTTACAGCCTTTCCAGAAAAGAGAATCAAGATTACTGTCTTGGTGGCTGATGTCCCAGTATCCTATGGCATTTTTATTGGATGAAATTTCTATAAGGACATGGGAGGAGAACTAAGCATGGATTTATCTAAGGCAAGGATCCTTGTCCAAGGCGTAATGAAGAGGTTGCTCCCTAAAAAGGAAGCAAAGTGTGTGGTCACCCAGACATCAGCCCCTGAAGCTCAAATTCTTTTTGAATCCACAGGTATGGGTAACTATTTTCTATCTACAAATGAAGTGCATGAAACACTTGATATAATTCTTGAAAGGGTCAACTCAGAAATTAGTTCAACTAAAACAATAGAAGAACTAGTAGGCTACAATACAGATGAAGAAGGATCCTCCATCTCTGATGAAAGAAAGTCTAAAGAAAAATTAGTATCAGATGAGATATGGACTTTGGAATTTGATGGTAGCTATTCCTCTACCGGTTCAAGAGCTGGGATTGTTTTTATATCTCCTCAAGGGGATATGTTCCCTTCATCTTACAAATTATAGTTTAGCAACACTAACAATACAGCTGAATATGAATCTTTGTTGCTTGGCATGAAGGCTACTCAAGACAAAGGCATCAAGTTTCTTCATGCCAAAGGGGATGATAAATTAGTGGTTTTTCAAGTGAGGAACTTATACCAACCAAGAATGAAATATTACGCCACTACCGTAACTTGGTTTGGAACTAAATTGAAAGCTTTGATGCTTTCAACATTTCTGTTATACCTAGAGAGTCTAATGACAGAGCTGATGCACTTGTTGTTTCAGGAACTCTCTTAGTTCCTCATTTAGATTTCAAAGAAGATAGATATACTATTGAGTTGGTCTATAGACCAAATGTTTCTGACAATTCTAATCATTGGCAAGTATTCAATGATAATCATCAAATCATTGCTTTCCTGGAATGAAAAGACAATTTTGAACAACTACATTTTAAAGGTAGTGAATCTCAAAAGAATAAATCAGCCTCTAAATCCAATTCAAATATTATTGAATAATTTTTACAGCTAAAAGGAAATAAAATTCCCAAAGGCTTGGTTTCTCTTGAATTTTTTTTTGACAAGCATGATAGATTCTTTAAACAACAGCAAATAGACTCGAGTTTCTCTCAGGGATTTGATCAAGTGAATCTGACCACTAAAAAAAATCCCAAGATGATCAATATTGGTAAGTGCTACACCCCTGAAGAAAGATTCAAGTTCACCTCTTTACTCTGTCAATACATGGATGTGTTAGCATATTCTTATGAAGACCTGAAGTCTCTCAGACCTGATGAAATCTGCCATGACATTCCTCTCAAGGCTGACTCAATGCCCTACAAGCAAAAATCTAGATAGTATAATTCAAAAATATCAAGTACTATTCTATCTGAGATACAAAAAATGTTAAATGCTAGAATCATCTTCCCAATCCATCATTCTACATGGATTGCAAACATAGTGCATGCAAGGAAGAAGAATGGTGAAATTTGCATTTGTGTAGATTTCATAAATTTGAACCAAGCATCTGTGAAGGATAATTATCCTTTGCCAATTATGGATCAAGTGCTTCAAATAGTGACAGGTTCAGAGATGTTATCAATGTTGGATGGCTTCTCAAGATATAATCAAGTTGAATTTGGTGAAGCAGACCAACACAAGATTGCATTCACCACACCTTGGGGTACATTTGCATATAGAAGAATGCTTTTTGGTTTAATAAATGTTGGTGCTACCTTTCAGAGAGCTATGGATCTACCTTTCAAAGATGAGATTGTTAAATTCATAGTGGTATACCTTGATGACTTGACTATCTTTTCAAAGCATCGATCTGATCATGTACACCACTTACAATAAGTGCTGGAGCACTGCCGCCAGAATGGTATTTCCTTAAATCCTAAAAAGTCTATTTTTGGATTAATAGAAGGGAAACTCCTTAGACACATTATGTCCAAAGAAGGCATAAAGATTAACTTAGATAGATTCAAGTCTATTCAAGAGCTTAATTTTCCTACAAGTAAGAATGTTTTTCATTCTTTCTTCAAAAAGGTAAATTTCTTATGGAGATTCATCCCCAAATTTGCTGAGAAGACTAGACACATTGTGAACATGATGAAAGGGAAGACCATATTTAGCTAGACTAAAGAAGGCAAGGCAACATTTTAGGATATCAAAACTGCCATTGCTCATGCCCCTACCTTGGTTTGCCTAGATTACAACAAATATTTCATCATATATAGCTATGCGTCTGAACACACTCTTTTAGCAATTCTTGTTCAAGAAGACAAGGAAGGTATGGAATCTCCTATCTCTTTCATTATTTTCCCTCTCAAAACCCATGAGATGAAATATTCAAATATAGAGAGGCATGCTTATGCATTGGCAAAAGTAGTCAAACATTTCTATTTCTATATTCTGAATTCACAAACTACTGCCTTAGTTCCTGACACTACAGTCAAGTCTATATTAACTCAGCAGGAGTTTGGCATGAAAAGAGGTAATTGGATTGAAAAAATCCAAGATTTTGATCTAGATATCAAGCTGACAAAGCTGGTCAGGGGCAAAGGCCTATGCCAATTAATTGCTGAAAATAAGCCAAAAGACACACAACGTGAAGAAATTGAAGTGGAAGACACCAACAGTCCTTTTTGTCTCCACTACTAATGAGTGGTATTCAAGTATCGCTCATTTCCTTATTTATGGTGAATGTCCTACTCATTTTTCTTACAAAGAAAGGATGACTATCAAGTTGAAAGCTACCAATTTTGTCCTTTGGGACAACGGCTTGTACAAGAGAAGCATAGATGGAGTATTCCTTCACTGTGTAGACAAAGAGCAACAAAGCCAGCTTTTGAAATCTTTCCACAATCTAGCCTGTGGATGATATTTTTATGCTCCTGTGACTTCTCACAAGATTTTGTGAGCTAGGTATTACTGGCTAACTCTTTTTCAAGAGGCACATAAGTGGGTGAGAAAATATGAACTCTGTCAGCAATTTGTTAGAAGACCCAAGTTAGCTGCTATGCCTCTCAAGCCAGTGATCATAAAAGAACCTTTCCAACAATGGGGACTTGATTTTATTGGGACTATAAACCCATATTCAAGTGTTGGACATGATTATGTCCTTACAACAACTGACTATCTCACCAAGTGGGTAGAAGCAATCCCAACTAAGCATGTTACTTCAGAAGTTGTATGCAACTTCCTCAAAGAGAATATCATTTCCAAGTTTGGAGTTTCAATTAAAATTGTTATTGACAATGTAGCTTGTTTCACCTCTTAGGAGATTACACAATTCTATTTCTAATATGGAATTATACTCTCACTCTTCTGATTATTTTCCACAAGGGAATGGACAAGCTGAATCCAGCAATAAGAACCTGATAACTATTATCAAGAAGCTAGCAGATGACAATCAAAGAACATGGCATAAAGCATTGGTTGATGCTCTATGGGTAGATATAATCACACCAAAGAGGTCAATTGGTATGTCTCCTTTTAAACTTCTTTATGTTATCAATGTTGAGATACCAATCACCTTAGAACTGTCAGCCTTGAAATTGGCAAGGCAATTGAAGATTAGACATATGAAAGCTCTCTTGATAAAAGAATCATGTCCCTGACTAAGCTGGAGGAACAAAGAACTATGGTGGTGGACAAAATTTCTGCTCATCAAAGTCTTGTAAATAAACTCTTTGACTAGAAGGCCGAAAATCATGATTTCCAGATTGGGGATCAAGTCCTACTATGGGACAAAAGGAGAGAACCAAAGGGGATGCATGGAAAGTTTGACTCTCTTTGGAGAGATAATTCATTAGCACATTGGTGAAAACATCTTCTTATTGAAATATCAAAATGACACACTCTTTTCTCTACCTCAAAATGGGCAGCATCTGAAACACTTCAACTCTTGAAGTGTCAGATCATTGCATATGTATATATGTATATTTGTACAAGTTTTTAATTCTATTTTGTTTTGTTTGTTTTCTTTTTGATGCCTTCTATTTTTGGGTAGCATGACTCTGGATCCTAATAGTACACATGAAGACACTAGAGATTATGGATTCTACTCCCTTCAATTCTTTTTGTAATTGATATAAGTTCCCCAACTGGAGCCAACTGTTGTCTCCCAAAAATATCACTCATTTTTGGGACAATATTTGAACTATTTTGGTCTTACAGGCCAAAATTGTCTCTTCCCTTTTCAAAATTTGTTATGGGCATTCAAATTCCTCATTTTTCAAGCTTCTCAGAAATCTATGGACTCTGCAGGCTAGAATCTATGGACTTTGCAGGCTTGAATCTATGGACTCAACAGGAAGAGAAATCTATGGACTCTACAGGCCAAGTTCAATGGGCTTCATAAATTGATTTCTATGGACTCTTTCAAGGTTAGAGAAAACTACAGATTTGCTTTCTACAGACTCTGCAGGTAGGTTCATTTCTATAGGTTCAAAGGCTTCTCTAGGCGGGTTCAACCAAAAGAATTAGTTTCTAACACTTGGTCATTTTTAGGATTGGTTCAGTGCCTTGGTTTAATCAAAAATGTCTATCAGCAAGCATTCAAGCAAAAGAGGCTTGAACCACTGAACCATTGAACCACTTTGGTTTAAAGGTTCAATGAGTTCAAGGTTTAATTGGTTCAATGAGTTCAAGGTTTAGAGGTTCAACATCTTATGGTTCAATGGAGCGGTTCATCAACTTGGTTCATTCTATTGAACCATCAGCTTGAACCATTTTGGTTTAAAGCTTGGTTCAACCAAGCAGTTCAACGCTTTGGTTTAATTGAGTGGTTTAATAGCTTGGTTCAAAGGAGTGATCTAATGTAAAAGTTCAAAGAGCCTCCCGAAGGACAAGTGCCCTTGTGAAGGGCACTTGGTCGACAAAAACACCCTTCAGAAGGGTCATTTTTGAAGAAGGCCAAAAAGGTAAATTCCTTTGAAAATTTTGTTTAAGGTAGATAGTCATAATTCTTTCAAACTTTTGTCTAAAGGAATTCTTTCAGATAAAAAGTCTGAAATAATTCATGAAGTAGCTGCGGGCAAAAAGCCCAAAGAAATAACCAAGGCAAAAGTGAACATTTTCTGTGGACTTTTTGTCCATGGGAATTTGTCCAGGGAAAATGTCTGTAGGAAACTTGTGAAAGGCTACCGAAGGGCCCTGAAGGGTAGGTGCCCTTGTGGGGGACTCCCAACTACCGAATAAAAGGACACTTCCCCAAAGCCAAAGGGTCACCTTCCCTTCGGGAAGATGTAAAACAATAAGCTTGAAGGCCATTCAAAGATCATTTCATAAGGCCTGAAAGGGCAGTTTCTTTCTAGAAAAGTGCCAAATAGAAAATTTGAAGAAGGACCAAGGGGTGATGTGCCCGAAGACGTCAAATTCAAGACCACAAACTAGCCATTGAAAACATAGTGACGGGCATGCGAACATCAATTTTAAAGCTCATAAAATAGTTGTTGATCCTTTGAACCTATAGAACTGAATGTATTCATAGGATTTAAGGCCAAGACCAGCAGAAAGTGAGGAAGGAATAGAACAATAAATTGAATCCAGGACTCGATTCAATTAACCAAGAAAGGAGGAACAATGAAGGTAGGATCAGATCACCAGGTGGACATTAAAAGTTGCAAACTTTCATTAGCGTGACTTATTTCTCTGCATTGATAAAATCAAATGGGTAAATGCCTCTAAGTTCTATCCTATCTTCTTAATAGATTCTAATGCAACATGATGTGTTACTGTTCCTGATTCCTTCTTGAAGAGGCTATATAAGGGATTCTCTTCTATTATAAATGCATCTCTTTTTGACAATCAAAATGAAACTCTGCCCAAATTGAAAGGCACTTCTGAGACTTTGAGCTCAGTTTATTTATCATATTTTGTTATTGGAATAAGAAAGCAAGTGGTTTTTTAGACTTTGTGATGTAATATCTTTGTTGTTGAGGAAATTGTTCTTATGTCTTTTTCTTCAATATATTTTCTTTTTATTTAATTCAACAAATAGATATAGTGACAACAGTTAAGAAGGTGTCCTAAAGAGTCAATTGTGGAGAGACTTTGTGCCCCCATAATTGCCTTTAGTGTGTTTTCTTTTCATTTTTGTGTAAAGGATCTTGGGGCGACTTTGTGACCTCATTGTCCTTTGTATCTTACTCTTGAGCAATTCAGGCGTAGACTTTGTGCTACATCTCAATTTGTTGGTTATTACATCCTTTGTTACATTTTGCTGTTACTACCTGAAGTATTCTTGTGGCTTGTTGAATAGTAATTTTGAAAGAAGAGGAGTGCTTTCTGTCATTTTCCTTGAGTTTCTCCTTTGATCTGCACACATCATCTCTGATGAAAGAGAGATGGATGTTTTGTCCTACCCTTGAGTATTATTTTCTATTTATATATATAGCCTATCTATAAGGAACCTTCCGTTGATGAGAGGAGAGATTAGTCCCCTTTTGATGTGGTAAACCTACACATTTGGATGACTAATCTTCCTAATTTGGCTGATCAGACCTATTTTGTTTATCAATATGTTGATCGACAAAATATTCAACCAACACACCCCTCCCCAAGTAAAGACTGGGCAAAGGACTCATATAGAGAGGCCACAAACCCTAGGAAAGGCCCAACATGGAACTAATCCATAAAATAAGAGGTCTTGGTGACAAAAATCAAAGGTGATGAAGAGGACACCTTAACCTTAGATGACTCTTTGCCATTTGATGAAGTTATATAGGTTGGATTAGATGTAGCCACCCAATCCCAAGTCCCTTTTGAATAAAGGGAAACCTTCCCAGATATAGAGGCATTTGTTGAAAATGGAATCTCTCACTCACCTAGTTAGGATAGAGTTCACAAAGATGAGGATAGTCAAGGACTTGATGAGGAAGTTGAGGAAGAGGTAGAACATGGTGACCAGGTCCCTATTGATAGTGTAGAGGTAGAGGGAGATGGGGGAGTAAACATACAAAAGGGTACCCCCACCTTTTTATAGGAAAATAAAGAGTTGGATCCAAAAAATAAAGATGCTAAGGAGGATATCTCAGGAAGTGATACTTCCATTGAAGTACCCCAATGTCTCTTTCCTTTCATTAAATTTCATGATCCAACCCATAATAAAGGCCCCGAGGCCATGATTGGTGAAAATTTGACTAAATGCAATAAGGAGGTCACCATAGCCTTTTCTAACCTAAGGGTTCAAACAAATAAAGAAGTTAAGGTGGTTATTGAGCCTTTTAACTAGACCATAGCATAAGGGAGCTCCATCAATAAATTGCTCATGGATTCCCACCAACTAGGGTCAAATTTTGAAGTTTTAAAGTAGGTAGAGTTGTCATTGGAGGAAAAGCAAATAATATAATGGGATGGAAAAGAGCATGATAGTGATGGTGACATTGAGAAATTCATGTTGAACCCACCACCCAAACATATGGCACTCCATATAGCTATCTCATCAATGGAACCACCTCATGTTGAGTCAAGGCTTTCCACAATGTCTACAACCTCGATGGGTTTCTAAACTAAGCCCCTTCTCTGGGTCATGGAGCAAGTGAAAATAAAGGAAGATGTTAACATAAAAATAGGGGACATTAATGTGATATAGATCATTTATAAGTATAACGATAAGCCCCCAAAGAAGGCTAAAACTTACTCCAAGACCACTTACACTGACAAGGGGGGAAAGAAATGTTGAGGTAGTTATTCCCCCTCTTGATGTATTGAAGAAATATGCTCCCATAGAGAGTTACTCCATTTATAGTTATGATCTCAGATAAATGTCATGAAAGGCATTGCAGTATAGTTTGTAGGTTTTAGCTAACATGGTGGTGCAAAGGATGGACAAAGATAAAGCCACCATGAAAGAGCTAAAATTATAAAGTTAGGCTATGATCCAATAATTGTATAATTTATTGAGTAAACCAAAGGTAGTAACTCCGACTACCATTAAGACTCTAGACCATCCTCTTTTCCCAATGGGTTCACTAGATTTTGGTCAAGGTGATGAGCTAAAATCTAGAGGGTGGGATATAGAATAATGGCAAGAAGATATGAACACTTGGGCCAAAGAGATCATCCATTCAACATTAGAATTCTTGGATGACATAATATATAAGGGGAAAGATTGTGAAACCCAGATGTCTCTTTATGATGTAGACATAAAAAATTGGTAGAAGATCCATCTTAAAGTAGATGAAATGTGTAATATGGGAAATAATTTTTTTAACTAAAGAGAATATTATCTCTTCAGATGATCACAATAAGCCTAGAGAATATCAATTATAAATAAAGCATTAGATAATAGTGCTTAAGGAGGGCATCTTTGATTTAAAAGGAGAAGAGCAGTCTCTCAATATTGCTACCAAGGAAATAGATGCCACCCTTATAAAAATGGTGAACCTTGATGGGGTAGGTGGTGAACCTTGATGGGGCAGGGGATTTGATGGAAGGGGAAATACACAATGATCTAAAAAACTTCATTGATGTGCCTTAAGGATCTTTTGATGCCCAAAAAATAAGAAAATTATTAGCACTTGAGAAGGATTGTGACCTACTCAAAGTGCTCATTGGGTGAAAATAGGCCACAATTCAAAATATCACCACTTGGCTGGAGGAATCTAATGTCAAATTCAAATACCAAGCTAGATCGAATCAAAAGGATATCACCTCTATGATTGATAGGTATACCAATTACAAGAATAATTTAGTGAAGGATTTAGTTATCAATATTGATTTTGGAGCATAACCAATCATTTTTTGTTTCTTCCTATTTAACAATATTCTTCTCTCTCTCTCTCTCTCTCTCTCTCTCTCTCTCTCTCTCTCTCTCTCTCTCTCTCTCTCTCTCTCTCTCTCTCTCTCTCTCTCTCTCTCTCTCTCTCTCTCTCTCTCTCTCTCTCTCTCTCTCTCTCTCTCTCTCTCTCTCTCTCTCTTCTTGTTTCCCACTCAAAAAATATTATACTCTACCCATTAGTGGAATTTCCCTTTCAAAGTCAGTTTGAATAATCATGTGTATAAGAAAGTGACATTTTTTGTTTGTTACACAAAGAGATAAAGGTTATTTTATCCTTTGCATGGTTATTCTCCACATGTCTAACCAAAAATTTTCTACCATGATGGAGTATCATGTTTGTTATCATCATGGAAGCATGATCGCAAGTTTGTTACAACATACTCCAAGCTTGAGAAAGAATTTTCTAGCTAGAGCATCTTCAGGAGTGTGCTAAATTTAACTAAAATTGTATAAGTAAAAAGGGTTTGTCCCTTTATAGAGGTTGATTATTTTTTGAGTACAAAGCCATAGCTTAGGAGAGATCTCCTTATGTAATTTTTTGATGCCAAACTGATTCCTCTTATAAAATCATTTTCAAGCATTGAGAGCATTCAAAATGTCTCCCTTGTTATAGAAATGTTTTGCATGGTGTTCTGACATGTAATTTTCAAGACACATTGTATTCAAATTTGAATTAGCTAATATATGGAATCTTTTCATGATTCATTGTTTCTTCCTATTATTGAAATACAATGCTCTATTTTACATGCTTAGTGGATTGGTTATCTGATGTGTGCTTCTTTATGGTAGTCATTTAGGATTTGAATCTAGAGTATAAAATCCTTTCCATTTTGATATGTGAGAACAGGGAATTAATAACCTTCTTAAGGGTAGTATTAGGTTTATGAATTCAATCGCTAGGAATTCTTGAATGGTTATTTGTAGTGTTGCAGGTAAACTTTTGAGGGTCATTTGTGCATGATTTCATCTTATCTATTTTTGAACTAAAAAGCTTTTGTTAAATGAAGGTAACATAGTTGTTATGTGAAAATATCCATACTCATTTGCTAAGACATCCACACCCTTATCCATAATTCAAATTAAATTGGTTTTACCCTATCCTACCCTGTAGATAGTAAACTGTTTGTATATCATAAGTATTGTTTGCCTTGTATATGCATGAAGCTTTACAGATTTGAAATGTGTTTGCTCTATGTGATTTAAACCTCAGTGATGTAGTCTTCCACTTATTTTTCAGTGTTCAAAGTTATTATCAAAGTGAAGGTTGTAGTAACATATTTATCTATCTTTAGTGGCTTGTTTTTGGTTTAGGACATTTGTTCATTCTATGTGATATCCCTTCCCAGGTGGATTGAGTAAGCTGGGTTATGTTCTAGTCAAATTTGTGTGTCTTTGCATTAATAATTCCCATGGTGGGTAAACTATATAATCTCTCTATATGAGTGAGCTATGCTATAGGTCCTCTCACCTTGGTTCAAGCAAATCCAGAAGTAGTAAGGAAATAACCATACCCTTTGTATGTGCCTCCCAATCATTTTCTCAATTTTAGTCCATCCTTGATGTTGAACCCTTCCCCAGTTGCAATGACATTTTAGTGGGTTATTAATTTCTATTTGTCATTTATTTCAAGTGCACAAGGCTGTATTGTAGAGGTGTAAAATTGGAAACCACCATAATTCACCTTGAGTAAGTGTTTGAGAGGTGTGGACAATTTGTGGTATCCTTAAATCCTAAAAAGTGTGTCTTCCTATTTCATGAATGTAAGATCCTTAGACATATAGTTTCAAAACATGGTTTAAGCATAGATCCTGAAAGAATAGCTTCAATTCTTGAACTTTCCTTTCCCAAGCACAAAATAGATATGCAAACTTTCTTAAGGGAGATCAATTTTATTAGAAGATACATCTCATATTTTTACACTTTAGCTAAGCCACTTATAGCCATGTTAAAGAAGAATCAGAGCTTCAGCTAGTCTAATGAAGGAGTAAGGAGTTTTTAAGAAATTAATAAAGTCATGGCTAGTTTTCCTACACTCATGAACCTATATTTCTCAATGGAATTCATTTTGTACACTAATTCCAACATTGACACCATTTTAGGCATTCTTATGCAGTAGAACCATTAGGCCTTAGAGTAACCAATAGCCTTATTTAGTCAAGGCTTGGAATACTATGAAACAAGGTACTCTTTTGATGAAAATAATGTAATTTCAATCATAAAGTCCCTCAATAAATTTAGGTACTTATTGTCTAATAATAAGATACACCTAACGGTTTCCCATCTGAGTATCAAGAAGTTTCTCTTGAACAAGGACATAAATGAGAAAAGAGCTAGTTCGATAAGAAAGGAAATGGAGTATGATGTGGAGATCAAAGTCACAAATTTTATTATAGGTAAAGGACTTTGTGAGTATCTAGCCTAAGACTTACAAGAAGCCAGTGAGGTGGTTATGGTGTCAATTGATGAAGAAGTTGTAACTGATCATATCTCACCTTCTAGTGGGTACCATGATTTGGTAATATATCTCCAAGATAATAATTATCCCTCTCACTTAAATCCTTCAAAAATAATATATTTAAGATTACAATCTATTCCATTCCTTCTTGTTGATGGTCTTTTATTCAAGAAAGATATCATTGGCATGTTGTTAAGATGCATTGAGCCACATCAAATGGAAATACTTCTTGAAAAGTTCCAATATGAACATGGTGTAAGACATTAATCAACAAGGACTGCAACCCATAAGATCATGAGAGGTGGGTATTATTGGCCAAGCTTATTTGGTGATTGTTATACATGGGTTAAGAAATGTAGATAATGTGTTATGTTTGTATGAAAGGTGAAACTTTTAGCCTTACCTCTCCAACCAAGTTTAGTGAATCAACCCTTTATCTAATTGTTATTAGACTTTATTGGTATCATTAACGCCCCTTCAAGCTTGGGTCCTAAATGGATACTGACTACTACATATTATTTCACTAGATGGATAGAAGTAGTGGCATTGAAGGAAGTAAATGAGACCAATGTTCTAGATTTATATAAAGGTTTGCTTACTAGATTTGGATCCCCTTCAAACATCATTTCTGATAATGTTATGGCCTTTATGGGGTCTAAAATCAGCTAATGGGTGGTTTAACATAATGTCTTTCTCATCACTTCATTAAATTACTACCCACAAGGCAATGGTATTGATGAGTCCACAAATAAAAACCTATTGAAGATCATAATAAGTAAAATTGAAGGTAATCAAAGGTCATGGCATCTCAAATTAAAGTACAAGAAGTCAATAGCCAATTGAGTTGGTATATGGTAAGGAAGCAAGAATGCCTATTTATCTTGAATTTTCTACCCTAGAACTAATGCATCAATCCAAGTTGTTAGAGAATGAACCTATGGAGATTAGATATGTTGAGCTTATGGAGTTAGAAGAGAGAAGACATCAATCCATGCTAGCCATAGAAAGCTATCAATAAAAATTAAAGACAACCTTTGACAAAGGAGCTTCTTCAAAAAGTTTTAAATAAGGAGATTTGGTCCTCAAGTGGGATGATGATAGAGCTAAGGTAGGAAGGCATACAAATTTTGAATCTCTTTGGAATGGTCCATATGCAATCTCCAATTATAAATCCCATAATTCCTTCTAACTTGCAATGATGGATGGTGAAGAGCTTCCTATCCTAGTTAATGGGATACATCTAAAACATTTCTATTAAGGAAGTTGAGTTATTATACATAGTTTATTTTTTTTTTTCACCCAAGTTTTACCCTAGCACATTTTTTTGTTTGATTTTGATTTATTTAGTTAGCTTCCCTTTTTGTTTGTTTCCTTCACTATTTTGTTGGAATTCATTATATTTACAAGTCAAAATATTTGTTGTAGTCATGGATCAGATTCACCATTATTGATGAATCCAAGAGTTATGTAAATGGTCCAATTTATTAAGCATATCAAACGTGTTACCTAGATGAGTTGCCAAAGATGTTGGTTAAATTTGGCCTACATACCAAAATTTGCCTAATCTAGAATAAGGAGTTGAATAGGGTCCTGATTAAAGAGTGATCTAATGTCATAAAGAGAATATGTAATTAAAGAGGAGATCACATAACATTTTAAATATTTTGAAACAATTTAAGCATGATTAATGTGTGAATTTAATGATCTTAGATAACCAAATCATCACAACACATCTTTCAAGAATGAATGGTCAATATGGTTGCACATTTGATATATGAATCTTGGAAAGCCTCTCAATCCAAAAAATCACATGAACATGAATTTCATCATGCCTAAATAATTTTATAATAATTTCTTATCTTGATTAGTTCTCTATCTCAAGATATAAGTCTTTAAAGTTAAACTTATAGAATGGGATGTATGTGTAGACATCAAGATTGAGCTTCATGAAATAACCATTTGAATTCAAAAGTTCCAAGGTTGTGAAAAGTCAACAAGCTTAGGATGAATACAAGCTTATATGTGTCACAAGCATGTGAATTAGTCAGGACTGACAATAGATCCTAAGAATGAATTTAGAGATGATATATGGCATAAAATGAGAAGTCCAGATCAAGATCAGTAGTCAAAATCAAAATTTGAAAGCCAAAGACTTTTTAAAGAGCAATTGTGACCAAGGTAGAACTAGAGCAAATATTTCAAATGGAGGCCATAGAGGTAGACATGTTACTTTTGATGAGTTCATCACCAAATATAATAACATTATTATGACACTTTTCTCTAATTTTATATGCCAAGTATGAAATCGTAGGGAGAAATACATGTTTTAACAAGATCATAAAAATTTGATCCAGATATTGTAACAAATTTGATGCCAAAATTCAACTTTTAACTGACTTGATCTCACTATTTTAACCATAAGGAACAACAATGTATGCAAGAAATATATTGAAAGGGACTGATATAGTTGTTATGGATTTTTTACAAAAGTAGTCTTATAAATTATTATTTTTATAATGGTATCAACATCAAAATTATTAGAAATCTTGGTCATTATGCTACCTTATCCATCCTCCTACACCTGATCCCCATCTCTCTCATCCCATTTTACTATAAATACAAGATCTTAATCTTTGAAAAGGATACTTCTCTTTGGCATGACTAGAATCTATGAATATTTGTACTATAACACCTATTTGATGCAATAAAAGACTAAATTCTTCCATTTTACAAGCTGAGTTAAAGTGTGTCTTATGATTTATTTGATGTGGTTAAGTGAATGTATTTTTTCCTTGCCTCTATCTAAGTTTTCTCACCCTAATGAAATGTTTTGGTAGTTCTCACATGTCATTATAAGTGTATATATAGTTTGTTGGTCAGTGTGGAAGTGGACAACTAGCCTCCCATGATAGGTTGATAGCTAGTCAATGTCTTGTTATGAAATAATTATATGGAATCTAATCAAAGAGTGAATGAAGTGATGTTTAGAATTTTTTAAATAATCCTATATAAAAATATTTGGTGCATCACCCCCTTTTTACATGCTTTCATAATTTATTGTCAATCTCTCTCCCTTTTTCCTAGCAAGAAGCTAGTTTAGGTTTAGTATAGGTGATAGACCCAAAAGGAAGTTGGCCTTCTCTAGAGTTCTGACCCAAGATTAGGTGATCCATAGTCTAGGGTCATTCTCATGTTAGAATAGGTTTGATAAATAGGACTTGAGCAATCCCTTTCTCAGCTAAGGTGCAACCTAGGATACCAATAGTACTATCTACTATCTATCACTATTATTTAGAATGACTATATTGGTATATGACTATTTTAAATTGATGAATGCATGTATTTAGGTATATTTTATGCATAAATAAAGTCTTATTTCTTCATATTAATCTCTATTTCCCTTCTCTTTGTCTTGTAACCCTAGTTTTCACTCTTGATGCCAAGATGATTTAAAAAATTGTTAATAACTATTGGGTTGGACTGGCATAAAACACCAATCATTACCTATGTTAACATATTCAAAAGAGATATAAAACCACATTTGGTTTTTACATTAATGTATGTGTGTAATAAATCATGTGAATTCAAGTCTAAAATAAATTTCACCTATGTCCTCCTTTGGTGCAAACATGTAATTAGATTTGTCCTTTAGAAAAAGTAAGATATATAATAATAGAAAGTAAGATGTATATTTAATATTTGTATGCCTTTGTTAATAAATTAATTATTGTAATTTAAATGATACTAATGGATATATATATATATATATATATATATATATATATATATATATATATATATATATATATATATATATATATCTCAAATTTAAATTAGGAAAATATTGTCACATACAAGCTAACCCAATAAGACCCAAACTAATAAAATAAAGTGACCCAAATGATGGCACACTCAAAACAAACCCAAAATATATACTATGAAATTAATAGTAATTAACACATTCCATGATTAATGGAATATAATAAACACACATAAAATTAAAAGATGAAATAATTAGGACTAACAATCCCTATGTTTTGTCTTGTATTAGATTTTATGGTCTCAACAAGATAATATTGAGAATAATTCAAATGTTATAATCTATTTCCAAATTAATAAAAAAAATGATTGCAACTAGTAGATTATGATTGATTTAATACACTTTATATATATATGACCAAGAGGATAGGATACTTAGCATATTTTAGGTATATTATGATATGTGATAATGTACATAGTCAAAAAAAATCTAGAACAGTTATTTTGTCACTCAGATCTTGAAAGTGATTATATGAGAATGTTTGGAAAAATATTATAATGTATGGATGCATTTGGTAATAAAAATCTTTTTATATTTGCCAAATATATCCCTATGAGATGTGATAGATAGTTTTATCATAGATCACTAACTTGTTTGTTGATAGGTATTCTATGTAATTTCAAGGTCTTACTTCACATTGAAACACTAGTTCCACTTTCAAAACTTACTTCTCTTAAAAAAGGGTTAGATAAGATGGATTTGTTTTGACCAACATGTCCCTTTTCATAGAATAAAATGGGACCTCTATTTCACCAAAAAATTAAAAATTATTGACCTTATATCAATCCCAATACAATCCTTAAGATTTGTTGCATCCTTGATAATATCCTATTTGTTTATACTTAAGAATATTTTATAGATATTCATGTTTAAAGGAGACAGTCTCATTAAATTATTTAAGTTTTTCTATGCTTAACTTATTTTTGGGGTGCTAACTCTTTCTTACATAAAATCCATGTATAGACATCTCATAGATTCTTAGTCTTGGAGTCCAATTTGGCACTATCTTGAAAGTCTTTTTGTTGATATGTGAGTTTCAATTTACTTATTAGGCTATTTTTAATGACTTACATTTTTTTATTTTTTGTAGGTGCCACATTTCTCCTAACACTAGGAGGTGTCAGAACTACTAGAGCCTCAAGAGGCCCTATCCAATGAGGAGGTGTAACATGTATCCTAACACATAAAGGTGTGAAATATGTGATATCACGTAGATATTTTATCTAATGAGGAGGTGTCACGTGTCTCATAAAACCCATAGGCATCAAAAATATTAGATGTCCTAGAGGTATGGTCTAATAGGATATGCCATGTGTCCCCTGCCACCTAGAATAATAGATATATTAAAGCCCTAGGAGGCATGATCTAATGAGGAGGTGTCACATGTCTCCTAACACTTGGAGGAATCAAATATATTATAACATTGGGGGGTAATCTAATGATTAATGCCACATGTATCCTAGCACCCAAAGGCATCAAAGTTATCATATAATTGAGAGCCTTGATCTAATGAGGATGTTCCATGTGTCTCATGAGATCTAGAGAATTAAATTTTTCATATCTCCATGAGGCCCAATCCAATTAATATATATTATGTGTCTCCTATCACCTAGAGGTGTCAAAACTATTAGATCCCTAAGAGGCCCAATCCAATGAGGAGGTGTCATGTGTCTGCTAACACTTAGAGGCATCAGATCTATTATAACCTTGGGAGGCTTGATCCAATGAGGAGATGTCATTTTACTACTAATAATTAGAGGAATCATAGATGTCAAATCCTCAAAATTCCTAACCTAATGAGGAATTACCACATCTCTCCTAACACCTAGAGGTGTAAGATCTATAACATCCCTAGGAGGCTTGCTCTAATGAGGAGGTACCTGTGACTCTTGACACTTAGAGGCATCAGAGCTATCAAATCCTTAAGAGTCCTTCTCCAATTAGGAGGTGTCACATGTATCCTTACACTTAGAGATGTTAGATCTTTAGGAGGCCCAATATAATGAAGAGGCACCATATGTCTCCTAAGACCTAGATGTATTAGGTCTGATGGATCCCCAGAAGGCCTTATCAAATGAAAACATTACATGTGTCTCATGGCATTGAAGTGGCCAATTAGTTCACAAAACAACATGATAAATAAAAAATGGTATGTACTAAGAACCCTAAACTAATCACAAAGTGCCACATGTAATTTTAAACACTCAAGTGGCCAAATCCTATAAGCAAAAATATAGATCCTACCATGCTTTGTTGACATATTACTCAATAAACTGCCACTCTCCAATCGACATGTGGATAACCTTAGGGTTGATTGTAGTGCCACAAGGGAAAAATAGACACACACTCTTAGATTTTATTATCTCAATGGGGAAGATAACAATCTAATACCTATAGGGATCCTATCACTACTAATTGACCTCAATGGGGACTTCTTTTATAAATTTAAAATTAATGGTAAATTAGGAAACATATAATTTGGGCTCGAGCCATTAACTTAGAGTTTATTTCACATTATGTGAGCCCACAAAATATAGTATTAGGTAAAATATCACATATCTCTATAAGGTTAAATCTATATTGAACACTATTATATATCTTCTATGCATCAAAATCATTCAAAGCCTTTTGCTTTAATTTCTCTCAAAATCCCATAATACACTCTTGATATATTATATGCACAAATAAGAACTAATTCAAAAATGGCCACCTCACCTTTTATTTTGAGACATCACATTGGTATAAGGAATCATGACATATAAGCATTATAATGAAATATTTAAAACCATTAAATATATATAGCTGCCTAGTAGTGATGACGAACTAGAGGATGATGTTGTGGAGTTTTACACCAGCCTAATATCCTTTAGAGCATTATGAATACATAAAAAAACTATCAATACATAAGTATTTTTATGAAAAAACCTACTTGGAAACCTACTTCTCTCTTCTAGATGAAATATGAACATCATGTAACTGCCCAATATGAAATTTAAGATTTAAAACATCTTTAGGTCAATGTTAAAAAAATATTACAACCTCTTGGAGTAAATTTTCACTTATGATAAGGATCTCATTGATTCCTAGACCAAAAATCATGACATATGGATTACGCCAAATACCATGATTAATGGGTAAATAAAGAAAACCTTGTTTCTTACATAATGAAAAAAGTCCAAGAAGGGGTGTGCACTATCATGTTGTTGTTGAATAACTTATATGGGGAAAGTGATGTGGTACACATAAAAAAGTATTGGGTTCCTATCCTTATAATCATCATTAAGGGATATGAGATAAAAAATTTAAGGAGATTTATCGCATTCAACCTCACTCAGTAGGTGAAAACGGTCTATGGAAGAGATAATTTTTAAATTATGTCCTACATAGTAGACCTATTATATGCACCACCCTAGACTTAAAGATCTTGGATTTCTCTCAATGGCTACCAATGGGGTTTATGTTGCATATAGTTATTTTTAAACTATACTTTCACCACCCTATTGAAGCATCAGGTGTATAAATACCAAAAATGGTCTATCATGGTGTTATGTACCTAGGGATATGATATATTATTGTATATGGGTTGATGGATATGTTGACATGTGGCACACATCCCCCTTAGTAGTTATATGGGTCTAATATATTTGACCCATATAACTACTAAGGGGGATGTGTGCCACATGCCAACATCTCCATCAACCCATATACAATAATATATCATATCGCTAGGTACATAATATTGGCCTATAATGGATGGGTAACCTCTTAATTGCAATGTAGGCCAGCCATTACCCAATTCACTAATTCCACAATTTACTCCATTACTAATTTATTGGACCCATATAAATACTAAGGGGGATGTGTTCCACATGTTGGCATCTCCATCAACCCATATACAATAATATATCATATCCCTAGGTACAAATATCCAATTATAATTTGATAGGGATTTGAGCATAACGGAAAGGGTGATGACCCAAACCTTCACATGGGGTGGATATCTTATTGTTTGGAGAATAAAGCATGACATATTCTCTCTCATTAAGAAGAGGACCACTACAAGGGAAGATAAGATTGTAGAAGTATAGGTCTCAGTGATCAATGCCACCAATGAGATCATTAAAAAGTTGATGGAAGACCTTATGAACCAAATTAACATCTTAAAGTTCCAGGTAAATAAATCATTCCCTATTGGCCTGATTATCAAGGTCAAGGATTATCTTTTATAATTTTATGATGCCCTAAAATAGGTAACTGAAGCTCTCTCAAAGAGAAATTTGATATTCCAAAAATCATAAAAAACACTTGGGTAGAATCATCTAAGTGTACAAAAAGTGTAAAAATATGGTGGTGTTCATCAATAATGGAGTTTTCCTTGAGCTCAATCTCATGAATCTCACTCATTTTTATCAAATTTAGGTTCCACCTCTAGAAATAATAGATAGAAATAGAGTGAAGGATATCCTAGAGCTCACCACACAATCAACTAAATTTATCAACTAGGTTAATGAGGTGAAATTATCATTGGTATCCCCTCTCAATGTTCATTACAGGTTACTAGCCTAGATAGAGGTGTTATTTTGAGATCCACCTATTAGTTTTCCTAAGCTAGACTTATAAAATAACTTGGTGGTGCAAACCTTGATATCTCAATAGGATGTTGTTAGGCTAAAACTATGAGCTACTAAGATTATTGAATTAACTATTACGAGTGGATAAGAGTAGCTTACATCACATGGGATAAAGAGTACCCTTATTTTTAGGACCTATTGGTGATCAAAGGGCCAATAAACTAGAAATGATATAACATGGATAAGATGAGATTATTTATACCAAACGTTCAAATGGTTTCTTCAAATATATTCAAGTTCTCACTATTGGTTCCTTTAAAAATCAATTATTTACAACATAATGGGTAAGACATTCTTCATAAAAAAATTAAAAATGAGAGAATGTAGGGAAGAAGAGAGGTAAATTTATTGATTGAGACATGCCTTCCAATACTTAGAAATTAGATTAGTGTGGGCTGTAATAAAATCACTGGGGATCAATTCTAGATACTACACAAACTAGAACACCACAATGATCAAGACTTAAAGGAAAATGTGTGAACATGAAATCTACAACTCTATTTAAATAAATACATTACACAAGACTAGAGATATTTTCACACCATGACTAATGTAATCCTCAAAGTATCTAAAATAAGCCCACAAATCCAATTAAATAAACTGATACACTATCTAATTGTATATCCACTTGCACACCAACAACATCAAAAAACTTATTTGCATATATTACTTATCAAAACAATATCTTTGGAAGATAATCAAGACAAAATAAGGATGAAGGGTAGGTGAACTCTTGTCTCAATCTCAAAAGATTTTTGGTACTCATATGTTTTAAACTTTAAAAATTCAAGAAATATTGGTCTTATATATAATTTCTAGTCAGTTAATTGATTGTGATTGATAACCAATCTTAATTACTCTTGATATAAACATTAAATGAATCACTGATCATAGTTCAACTTCTTATGATAACACATCAAGAAATAAGAAGATAAGGCTAATCTAATCATGGCATAATTCCCCATTATAAAATATTCAAAATGAAGAAAATGCATTATCTAATGCAGTTCGAGCTCCCACTTTATCCTTATTAACTTGAAACCTTCCCCAATAAATTATTAGTGGTCCAAATAGGAAAAGACACCTCATTACAATCTAATCCCAATGATAGATATATTTTAAATGTTGATGACCATGTAATATTGGAATAATGGATTGTTTCAATTATATAAATAGATGCATTTTTCCCTCTTAGTGAAATTATTGATATCCTTAGCAATTGGGTTGATTTTGCCTTGGATATGCAAACATTCCTCTCAATCATGGCTTTTATCTCTATTCAAATTTATGTTATTGATTTGATCATGGATAAATCCATGCTCTTTTTCTTATTGTGACTATCTCTCTATATCTTCAATGCATGCTTTCTTAACCAATTTTGTGCTTTGGCTAGTCTAAAATGCTCAAATTCATGTGTTGTAGTCACTTTATTAGTCCCTTATCATACAATCTAAGTGTTTTTTATTTCTCTTTGTATTTTATATTTGATTCCTCAATATAAGTTCTTGAAAGGTTATGCCATGATCAACTCTAATATCCTCATCCTTGACACTTGACGTTTAAAATCTATAGTCTACCAAACATTTGCCTTATTATTTGATTCTACCTAGCCATTGCACTTGGGGAATAAAGTCAAACTTTCATTTACATATCATTTTATTCTTCACTTGGCCATAAAATTTAGGTTAATTATATTCCACTTATAATTCATTTAGCCTGTATCTATGGTTCATTATGTTTTCATTATTCATCACTCTCTGTGCTCTGAATTCATGGGATGTTGCCACATGGTGACATCTCAGGCCTTTAGGGCTCAAAGGCCATCATGTATAGACAATTATATGAAGATACTCAAGGTTATCAAAACTTTGAATTTCCATGATGAGACTATGTTTTTCAATCATGGTAGTCATGGGGCATAACAAATTTTTAAAATATGTAACTAGATTTTTGAAATCCAACTTCCTAATATAAGAACATATGGATGATACAGATATTCTAAGATATTATGATTGTCAGACTATTCATGGATTTATATAACCATCTGTTGAGTCCACAAGATCATACCACATGGCATGATATCAAGACTCCAAAATTTATTTTATGGTTTAAACTATGTATTATCCTCCCATCCACAGATCTTTGATTAAGTGAAAACTCACCATGTGGATAATTTGTAGATCTTAGGGTTTTTGGGGCATCTTAACTATGGATTAACTCCCTTAAGAAATTGAATAATTTATATTATGCCATGTACACTATATAAAATTCATGGGTTTTTTAAGACTTATGAATGTTTATATGCTCTCTATAGGCTCCCAAAGATTGAAGATTTGAACTACCTAATGCCAAATCTAGGGATCTTGACACATGTCATCAATCAAGGAGATTGGGTTGGAAAATAAGTTACAAATTGTGACTAGCAAGCTATGTACTACTTACCTAAGATATGATTGCCTATGATGAGACCATGCATCATAATATTATTAAGTTAGGCTTGAGAATAATTTAAATTGTAGACCCATAGCTACTAAATCCTGGGTGCACCAAATTACTTTATGAGGACTATGTGCAGATCTATATAAGATATTTAACTATCTAATTTCATTATGAGTTTAAAAATTCTAAATAATTGAACTATAAAATGATAAGATCCAAAGTATTGAGCCTCCAATCTATACAAAATGGGGACTTGGGGAAATGATTAATAGATTAGTAAAAAACCAAAACCCATCTAAATATGAATAAAGCTCGAGAAAAACATATAATGACATAGACTTAACCATATGAATGTAAAATATAATTTGAATAAACATGAATTTAACTATAAATAAATCCCAAAAAATGTAAACAAAGCCTAATTTTAAGAAAGACTTAGACCAAATAATCACCAATCTAAATGAAACAAAATGGTTTACCAATTAAATGAACATTTTGAAATGATAAAATGATCATTTGAATCATAATTTTGATTGAATATTTATTAATAAAGGTCATAATATAGTAAAAATATTAAATAATGAAGCATAATGAAAATGTTTCGACACAAAACCTCTTAAATAAATGAGAAATATAATGAACTAGTTTAGAATTTTAAAGGCAAATGCTTCTATCTAGGCTAATGGACCATAAAATGATCATAGAAAAATCCACATTTTACTTGAACCTTGAAATTACATGAAAACCGAAATCATTTAATTATACTTAAAAAGGTTAGTTTATATTATTTAAACTCTTCAAAAGGATTGTCTAGTCATTGTGAATGAATGATCAAGTGAAACTATGTCAAAATCATA
>JARHVA010001118.1:0-7500 GCA_037957365.1 Torreya grandis | reverse complement strand
GCTATTTAATCTCCTCAAGCATAATTCATTGGTATACTAGGTGAAAGAATCTTAGTTAAAAATATGACCTAAAACCTATTCATCTCATAAGCAAATTTAAGTCTATAGTTAAATTATTATAAATCTCCCATTTAATCAATCATGATCTTAGTGTATATATTAAAGCATCCTTATTATAAGGTTATATCCTGATAATAAATAGGTATGGAACATTTTAATCACATATAAAAAACAAGAGCCATTATAATTATTAGAAATTTTGATAGTGTATTAAAAGGATGTGTAAGTTTTCCCTTTAAACTAATACAGTCTATGGAAAATCTACCTTATTAATTCATCATAATTAAACTCATGAATTTCCCCTTTTATATCCATTATCTCTCTTAAAATTTAACATGATTTAAGTCTATACTTGATTTAACATAACTATACATACTTAGATATCTCCCAAGTTATCTAATTAAAATCCACAACCTATAACATTTTAAGACCAAATCTAGTCCACATCAATAATAGCATATGTTCACATAACATGCAAAAGTTGTTCATAATATCTTTTATGAATTCTTACTACCCTTGTAAAATCAACCATATTAATGAAATTTGTAAGGACTTATTCCAAAGTCTTAACTTAGTTTAGGATTTTGATATGTTATATTAATTAATAAATGTAAATGGGGCATGATTCTTTTATAAAGACACCCCCATAAATAATTTAGTTTTACTTAGATTTTAAGAGTTAATATTTAAACCACCTTTCAGGTGAAATTCCCATAGATATTTGGTTATAAGAGTTAGTTGGTTTTTACCAGTTCTAGTTAAAAGCTATTTATTTCATGTGTGGCTTTGTAAAAGGGTTAACAAAGTATTGTCACCCTTTTCTATGAATTATTTCATTTTTATTAATAAAATCCTTATGGACCCACCTCAGTGGGCACAAGATTCAACCTAGTGTTTTTTACCTAACATTGGTATCAGAGCATGGTGAATCTGGATGAAGGGCAAGGTAAAAAATTCATTCATGTGGAAACAAAGAGGTCTCTATGAAGTCAAATTGGTTATTAGGTGAATAATAGAAGGTATGTCTTTCATAACATTGGTTGGTCTAGTGTTGAAATTTTGAAAAATTAATTAAATTATTTATTTTTTCAAATATTTTTACATTTCTCATGAGTAAATTTGAAGGAAAATAAGCTTGTGCATTGGTATTGTATGGTCATCTCCCTAGATAGCTCTTCATGCTCATACAACTTAAATCCTCCATTCTAAATGTTTTTGAAGCATTTTTTATCAATCTAATTTTGAAAACCCTATTTTTAGCCAAAAATACCATTTGTACGGCCTTTTTTAACATGGGAACCTCTACGTCAATATAGTATGGTTTCCATTATTTTTTGGCTCAATCTGCTCAGTTTTGATTTGTAAATAAGTGTTTAAATGCCAAAAACCATTACCAAATGCATTTGAGATGAAATCTAGACTAGATTTTTGAGTTGTACAGCCCATTTTTGCCTTGATATGACCTCCCAATGTTGAAACTCCTCCCAAATATACTATAACTCATCAAAATCCTTCAAATTAGGTTTAAACTATTGGAATTTTCTTGTTGTACAACCATGTACAGATTTGTATGGCCTAGTGGAGGACAAAAAGAGAAATAATTTTTTACAGGTCAGCCATGGTGTCTCTGTGGCATTGGAAACTTTAGGAAAAGTAAAAATTTGATTTTTGTAATATTTTTGCATAGTATTTGCAAAACAATTATGTTTTTGGTGCGTCCCAATGAAGCCAAGACTAAGTTTAGAAGAAATTACCAAGTTTTTCATGCATAGATGAATTATTTCCATGCCCATGCAATTTTTTTTAATTTCACACACAAAAAAAATCAGGTTCACATATATATATTTCTATGTTTAAGACTTGTAAATGCTCTTAGACATAGTGGATGGGATAATTTTGTGAAATGCTTTGAAAGAGAGAGGTCAACAGTTCTAATCTTTCTTTTAGAAGAATATTTTTAAACTTGGTAGATGCTTTTTAGAGGGAATATTTTTTTTTAAGTTTTTTATATGCTTTGCACACTTTAAAAATTATATATGCTTGTAAAAACATGAAAAATAGTTAATAAAATTGTAATAGAAGTGTATTCCTTTTACTTGTGGTGAAATAAGGGTGTACTTGGTGAAATAAGATTTTATTTTAGAGAAATAAGGGTGTAATTTTTTATTTTTTGGTGTGATTAAGTGCAAAACCCATCAAAAATCTCTTTTTTGCTCTACACGGAGGTTAAGTGCAAAACCCCATAGAAATAGTGTCTTGTGCAAATTACTATTAATGAGTGTGGTGTTTCTTTACTTTGTTTCATTTCTATTGCATTGTGTCACACTTGCATTTCATTCAAGATGCCAAAGATTCAAAATTTGCTTTCAGATGGTGATAGATTAAGTATTTCTAATTATTCAAATTGGAAATGTTTGATAGAAGATTAATTAGTTTATAATGAGTTATGGGATATTGTCAAGAATGAAAATCCCATATTACCTATAGAACATGCTAAACTTGATGTATTTACTTTGTGTGATTCTAAGTCCTTATCTTTAATCAAGTGTTGTTGTACTCATGATACTTATATACATATTGAAAATTCTCCTCATAGTTACACTGCATGGAAAACATTATCTAATTTGTAAGATAAAAAACCTAAGCATAAGAAAATAGACATTCATATGCATTTATTTACTTTGTCATTAGAGGAATATGGGGTTATGGGAGAATACATGTCTAAGTTGAATAATATTGTTACTGAGTACACTAAGGCTAGTTTTGGAAAACTAGATGATGATCTCATAGTTATTGCTATATTGAAAGGACTACTTGGGTCCTACATGAACTTTGTAGAAATGTTGCATGTCTATGAAAATATCACAGGCATCACTTTTGAAAAATTGGCTAAGTTTTTTTATCCAACATGAACTCTCTCTACACAAGAAATCTAAGAAAACCAAGGAAGCCCATGTTTCAGAGACTAATCCTAGTTCATCTTCTTCTAGTCAACAAAACAATAGAGGGAACAATTATAGAGGGGGTTGAGGTTATAGAGGAGGAAGATATCAAAATTGAGGTAGAGGTTATTCACATCAAAAATAATCTAACCATTCTCATTCAAATGAGATAAGTGATAGAGGGCATGGTCACAACTCTTATAGAGGTAGAGGTCAAGGTAGATCAGACATTTAGAGTCGTAGATGTGGGAAACTAGGTCACATTGCCTCTCAATGTAGGATTATTTTTGACAAAACTTAGAGGCCACAAAAATTGACTAAGTCTAACTCTACTCAATATATTGATCATGACTATGATGAGTCCAAAAATGTTGCTCATGAATTTGCATTCACTACTTTAGGGCACATTGATTATATGGAATATGAGGTAAGAGATGAGATCACAGATGTATGAGTTTTAGATAAAGGAGCAACCAAACATATGAAATTTAAGTGAGACTTATTTTGGACTTTCAAAGAAGCTTCTTTCTCTCTAGTTGCCTTGGTAGCTAAGTCTATGCATACTCCACTAGGACTTGGGTCTATTCAGATTCTTCTTCCTAATGGTTCTATAAAATACTTAGAGAATTTTTGGTATGCTCCCACATTGAAGAAACATCTTATTTCCTTGGTAACTATTCAAAAGAATGGTTATCAAATTGTTCTTGAAAATGGGCTCATCTATATCAATTCAGTGAAAGATGGATACAAAACCATGTATATAGGATATGAGGATGGAAATTTGGTTAGATTGCATTATAATGTACTTCTCCCCATAATGGAATTTGTGGTAGTTATTGACACAAGTACAAGTACTATGTTTACATAGTGGTTATGGCATCTTTGCTATGGACATTTGAATGTTCAATATTTTGTGCAATTATAGAGGTATGGTATGGTGAGTGGGTTGCCCACTTTTTGCAAAGATAGTATTCTTTGTGAATCATGTTTTTTGGGAAAACATAATTGGAAAAAATTCCCTAATAATTCTTCATGGAGAGATAACAGATGTTTGCAGTTAGTTCATAGTGATGTATGTCACATGATAAATTCATCCATTGGAGGGTGTAGATATTTTGTGTTGTTTATTGATGATTTTTCTAGGATGACTTGGGTGTTTTTCATGAAAACAAATTAGAAGTTTTCACTAATTTTGTTGATTGGTTATAATTAGTTGAAAAATAAATAGGTTCACACTTAGCCACTCTTCATTTAGATAATGGTGGTAAGTATACTTCAAATGAGTTTTCATATTATTTTTTAGAACATGACATTCATTGAAAATATAGTAATGCGTACACTCCATAGTAAAATGGAGTATCTGAATGATTGAATAGAACTTTAGAGGGCACAACATAAGTTATGTTGAACTATAAATAACTTAATGATAAGTTTTGGATAGAAGCCATTGGTACTACAGTGTATTTGAGAAACAGGTCCCCCATAGCTACTACACTTTTGGGATAAACTCCACATGAGGCTTGGTATGGATTTAGACTAAAATTTAAACACTTGAAAGTTGTTGGATGCCTTTGTTTTGATTTAGTTCCCACTGAACATAGAACCAAGTTGGGACCATAAAGATGAAAATGCATCTTTATTAGATATTCAAAAAATAAAAAGGGGTATCATTTACTTGCACAAGATATAGGCAAATTAATAGTGAGTTAGGATGTAGTATTTGATGAATTTGGTACTATGAACACTATAAAGATTGATTCTCAATTTGATAGGTTAGAGAGTAAAATTGCAAAATGTGATAAGGGATTGAATAATGAAGGAAATTATTCAAGGTTATAATATGAGACTCATATCCCTTCACTTTCCTCTCCTTCATCCACTAGTTCATAGGTTGATGACTTACAAAATGTTGAAAATTCTCTAAGTTTTCCTTCGAATGGTGTACACAATGAGAATTTTGGTGTTCTTGATTTGACTAATTTGGATAAGTATCCAAAATGGGCTCAAAGTAATTTTTATTAACTTGTAATCAAATGAAATTAGTTTAACAGGTCCCAAGAGTTCTCATAAATAGGTAAACTATGTAATGGTTGTTACTACTTCCACTGGGCCATCTACTTTTGAGGAGGCATCTACTGAACATAGTTGGCAATAAGAAATGCAAGGTGAATATGATGCAATACTTAATAATAATACTTAGGTTTTGGTTGATCCTCCTCCAAATATTCAACCCATAGGATGAAAATGGGTTTATAAGACTAAGTATAAATCAGATGGGTCCATTGATAAACATAAGGCAAGATTTGTTGTGAAAGGCTATGTGCAACAAAAAGGTATTGACTATGAGGAAACATTTGCACCAACTACCAAATGGCACATTATTCATATGGTACTTGACTTTGCTACATAGAATGGTTGGAAAGTACATTAGATGGATGTTAAAAGTGCCTTTTTAAATGGTGATTCATAGGAACAAGTATACATGAAATAGCCTCCAAGTTTTGAGATGGTGGGTGTAGAACACAAAGAGTGTAAATTAATAAAATATTTGTATGGGCTCAAATAGGCACCTAGGCCTTGGTATGATAAAATGGATTCATACTTGAAGATAATTGGTTTTCAACATAGTGAATCTCATGATACTCTCTATTTTTGAGTGCAGGGTAAGAAACTGGTGTTTCTTATTCTCTATGTCGATGACTTATTTATCACAGGAAATGATGAAAACCATAACAAGTATATGAAGAAGGAATTAAAATATGGATTTGAGATGATAGATCTTTGACTTCTTCACTACTATCTTGGCATAGAAGTAACTCAAAAAGAGCATAGTATTTTCATTTCACAAACTAAGTATATTTATGAGTTATTAAATAGATTTGGCATGAGTGACTACAAACCTACCCTCAATCCCATGGAAAATAACTTGAAATTATCTAAGGATGATAGTAGTTCCTTTTTTGATGGCACTAAATATAGACAATTAGTGAGAGGTTTGATATATTGGATGATTACTAGGACTAATATATCATTTTTAGTTGGAATTTTGTTTAGGTTTATGTATGAACCTAGAGAAATTTATTGGCATGTAAAAAAAAGATTACTTCATTACCTTCAAGGAATAAAAACATATGGCCTTGAGTACCACTAAAAAAAATGCAAATTTGTTGGGTATTATGATGTAGATTGTGGTGAATGTGTGGATAACAAAGTGTCCACAACAGGATACACTATGCATATGGGTTCAGCTACCATTTCTTGGTGTTGTAAGAAGTAAGATATAATGGCACATTCATTAGAAAAATTAGAGTAAATTTCAACATGGGATGGTTTGAGATAAATTATTTACTTATGACACATTCGTGAAGATCTTCAGATTTCTTAGATTTCTCTTACATAGTTATACATTGATAATCAAAGTGAAATTGAGATGTCAAAGAATCTAGTATTTAATGCCAATAAATAACATATGGATGTCAAATATCATTATCTATGAATGTTAGTGGTGAAGAAAGCACTTAATCCAATATATTGCCCAATTGCTGATCAAATAGTTGACATATTTACTAAACCCTTTGATATAATCAAATTTGAAAAAATTATAAAATTTCTTGGAATGTGTCCAAAGGCTTGACTTTTGATCATAGAGGGTTTGTTAGGAATTGTTCCAAAGTCTTAACTTATTTTAGGATTTTGATATGTTAGAGTAATTAATAAATGTAAATAGGGCATGCTTCTTTTATAAAGACACAACCATAGATAATTAAGTTAGATTTACTTTGAGTTTTAGAGTTAATATTTAAACCACCTTTTAGGTGAAATTCTCATAGATAGTTGGTTATAGGAGTTATTTGGTTTTTATCAATTCTATGTAAAATTTATTTATTTTATGTTTTGCTTTTGAAAAAGGGTTAATAGAGTATTGACACCCTTTTCTATGTATTGTTTCATTTTGATTAATAAAATGCTTTTGGACCCACCTTAGTGGGCAAAAGATTTAACCTAGTTCTTTTTACCTAGCAAAATTATGTATATTTAAACATTTTTCACTCAAAAACATAACCTATAGCTATGTTAGCCCCATGTATGTGTGTGTGTGTGTGTGTGTGTGTGTGTGTATACATATATATATATATATATATATATATATTATATATATATATATATATATATATATATATATATATATATATATATATATATATATATATATATATACATATATATACTATATACATATATATATATATATATATATATATTGATTTAAAATAATATTTTCAAATCCATTAATGGTATCAAAGGTTTATATCTAAAATTTATATTTATAATAAACTACTAAAAACCAATTAGTTTTCCCCAAAATTAATATTTGACATTACAACTTATAGCCATGCAAAAAAAGCACAAAGAGGTCAACTAAATGGTTAAATTTAAAAGGTCATAGCTAGTCTAAGAATTTGCATACTCAACTAGGTAAAGTCAAATTAAATAGTAT
>JARHVA010001117.1:1785000-1965000 GCA_037957365.1 Torreya grandis | reverse complement strand
TGCCAATCCCTCTAGTGCCTGCAGGCCTAGAATTACCCCTAGAGGAACTATCCATATTGATCTTGAGAATCCCATTGGGAGGGCACTGCCACTAACTGACCCTATGAATCTTCTCCTTGACCTGTCGACCTCTATTGACATAAGCAAAATTACCTGAGAGTCACTGGAATCCAAGTCACACCACCACCTCAGCATCCTATTTGGTTAAAGGAAGGCAAACCTCACTCTTGGCTTACATAGTCTCCTGAATCATCCCCACAACTTTTTTCCAGACTTGTTGCACCATGATCCTCATGCCCTAGAAAATTTGCCTATTTCTCTCGAGCCAAAGCTGCCACAGTAGAAAGATAGGCCCTCCTAACCATACATCTTATAGGAAAGGCATCCTTTATGGGGGTTCTCTCATGCCATTCCAAAATTCAAATAATGATAAAGCATGAAAATAGGGGCTCTGTCAGACATCCCACCAATAGTGCCAAAGTTGCAACACAAAGGAGCAATGAAAAAATAGGTGAGCAAAATCCTCCTCAGCCGCCCCACACATAACACAAACTGAAGGGCCTTGGAAGCCTCTCTTCCATAGATTGTCCCAGGTCAAGCACCTATTCCAAACCAACATCCAAACAAATCAATTACATTTTGGCCATGAGAATTTATTCCAGACCTATCTCCACCATTGCACTTCCCCTGCCCAATCTCTAAAATAGTAAGGCTTGATATCCAGAGGTAGCTGTGTAAACTCCCTTAGGATTGGGAGACCAAGAAAGCTCATCTTCCTCTTAGAGGGAGATACAATGACACCTAGAAAGGAGGCTCAATAGCTCATCATGCTCCTCCTACATCCCAACCACTGGCCAAGCCTCAGGAGCTTTCCATCATGCCACGTCCAACTGTCTGCATGCAATATATGATTTAAAGTCGCTCACCTGAGACCAACCATCGTCAAGGAATCTCTAACAAAGGTTTAAAAAATTAGGGAACTAAGAAATAATGGGAGGATAACCATCCTAAGAGTTAGTCCAAAAAAGAGCCTTGGATCTCGGCTTACAAATCCAGAATAAGCCTTCCTTAATAAGATCAGCCCCTTTTTTGAGAGTATCCCATATCACCGAGCCTTTCCCAATGAGGGGATAATGAGGAATATCAATCTGAATGGTCCCTGAGTAGTACTTCTAGGAGAGAATTCTGGCCCAAGCCTTGTCTTGTTCAGTGTACCAATGCCAATAAAGCTTAGCCGCCAAAGCAACTCCATTTAAGTCCATCTACCTCAGGCTAAGCCCCCCATGTTATTTGGGGCTATAGATAATCTCCCATCTAACTAGGCTCCATTTAGAGGACATCAGACTACCAGCCCATAAAAATTGCCTAGCAACTGAATCAAACTCCTTAACAATTCCCATCGGGTTAACCTAAAGCATACATCTATAAATGGGCAAAGCCTGCACCACAAATTGGATTAGTTAAACACAGCCAGCAAAAGATAACCACCTATAAGTCCAATGATTCACTTTCACCCAAAATTTATCTAAAATATTATGCCAAGACTCTTTGGGTATACAGCCAGCTGAAATAGAAATACCCAAGTAAATCAAGGGGGGAGTCCCAATCTGAAAATGCATAGTTCGAGTAATTCACTACTGGATGGGACCCAGCGTATTAAAGAAGAAGATGGATGACTTGTCTTCATTGACCTTTTATCCTGAAGTTGTTAAGTAAACATCCAACACCCTACACAAATTAGCTACTTCACTCATTGTGGCCATGCCCATCAGAGCAGTGTCATTGGTGAACTATAGGTGAGACTGCACTGACAGTTCACCACCCAATCGCCAGCCTTGAATATGCCCATCCTCTCTGTTCCTTTTGATCATCCTGCCCAAACCTTCAATGAGGAGAAGAAAGAGATACAGAGATAGGGGATCTCTGGCTCTATTAAAAAATTTATTCTTAAATCAATAATTCAATTTTTTGATCCAAAATTCAAATAAATATAAGGAAGAATAAAAATGTGTGACTTGGAGTTAATTAAACCCTGATCAAGATCTTATTAGAGTTAACTTGGAGATGGTTGTGATTGGCATAATAAAGACTAAAGGTGTAATATGAAATTACAAAGGTAAACTTGAGAAAAAAATAAAAAACATAAATTAAATCATGAAAAATGTGTAAAAACTCAATTCTCATGAAATAATTTTAAAACTGTTAGAATAGTGACAAAATAGTTGCAGTGTTTCTTCAAACCCATGGGGTGGTTTGTAAAACCACTACAATGGTTTTGACATAGTTTAGAAGTTTTTAAAATTGGATGAAAAACACTCAAAATTTATTAAAAAAAATATTCATAATGGATATAAAATAATCAAAATACTATCAAAAGGGGGAGTACCATGTCTGAGCATGTTTTAACAGAGATCATTACATCATTATTATATTTTTGTGAAATGTTACACCATGAAAAATTTGGGTACATAAAGGTTGTAAATTCTAAACCTATGCTATGAGATATAGCTCGATCAATGGCAAATAAGTGATTCTAAATATTGTGATAAAGGGGATGATTGGTGCAACAGTCAACTAATTGGTGCTCTATGTAAACTAAGGTGATAATAGTAAGACTAATCAACCCTATATCTATTCCAATTTATTTGGTATAAGGAAGAGTATAAGCAATGATGAACACATACATTCAAAATATTAATAAGCACACAATATATAATATACTAAGTAAAAGAAAGAGAGTAGGGATAAATATACTTACCTTTATGTGGACCCATTGACACTTTAATATCCCTCTTTGGCTCAAGTGACACTTTGAAAAACATGTTATAGGTTGAAAACCTTAAATGATAAGATGAAAACCTAGGTATCCTTAATTGGGGACTCCAAATACTAGGTTTATCTCTCTAGTTTGACTTATCCTATTGAACTTCAAAAACATTAAAAGACTAGATCTCCAAGATAAGGTTATAGACCTCCAACTCCTCTAAATATTACTTAAAAGAAGTAATATGAGCATAATCATGGTATATGAATGTGTTATATTTATTTGGGAATGAAATATTACCCCTATATATACTGATCAAATGCTCAAATATAGCACTAAACTATAATATAATGGTATTGTCTAGGCCAATGCAATTGGAAAATATTGGCTAACATGGTATTATATCAGTCAAAATGGTATAGTGCACAATGCATAAGATAAACTCAACACTATATTAGATAAGCCTATACAATATAATAAATAAAAGCATGAAATATATATTATCAAAATGGTTGATACATTAGGATATAGGGACACTAGAAAATATAAATAGAAAGTAGATGGAAAGGTAAGAATAAAAGAGACTAAGAGTAGATCATTTTGATAGTAGTGAAGGTATGACATAATATTATGTAACCATCTCTCATAAATTACCATAACTTGATCCCATCACATTCTATGTGTACACTTTAAGGCATGCACTCAAGGAGGTTGATGGATCAATGATATATTAAAAGAGAAAGTGTCATTAAAATGAAAAATATTAGGTGTATACAATATGTTAAAAATGTTTTAAAAAATCTTGGTATATAATTTTAGATATAGTGTTTAACCCCCCATACCAAAGGAACAACTCAAATCAAATAAAAAGGAGGAAAATTGGGCTAAGCAAGTTACATGGTCCTAAAAAATAATATATTTAGGATTAGAGTTTGTATTTTTAGGGTCTTGTGTCTTAATGCTTATACTTTATTCTTATTTTTTGATTTAATTTCTAGAGTGAATTTTACTTAGAGTGTACTTACATACCACCCCCTTTTGATAGATTATTATGTTTTTTATTGGAATTAATTTATATATCAATTACTTAGAGAAAAATATAATACATAGATAATTAGAAAAAAAGTATCAGTTGGTATTCATGACCTGATCTCTATGCCGATAAAAAAACATGAATCAAAATAAAAATTATATCAATAACACATGAATACACATACACATCAATAAATCATTACCAAACAAGAAAATTAGGCACATGCCATAGCCTAAGAAGGTAGTGGAGGCAAATTATTCTTAGGTAGCTAAACACCCCAATAAGAGGGATGTAAAAAAGGAGGATAAGGTACCACCCACACATCTTGAATGGCATTACAAAGAACTAGATAAAATTTAATGCCTTGACCAAGATACAATGGTAACATATAAATCATGACCAAATCAACACCCCACATAGACAAGTTGCATAGAAATAGGCCAAAAACACATATGTGACCTAGTGATATACTTCATCCCTTCCACTAAGAAAGAGGAGAGAATAAATGGTTGTGGCTATAAGAGTGGATTTACTAATGTTTGGTTACCAGTGGAGGAGTAAAATGTGACATTTAATTAACTAATTATATAATTAGCATTCCTGTAATGGTTGAGGATCTTTTAAAGATGTTAAAAATCAATGGCCACCTTCTTGGCTTATGCTTAAATTTGTAGAAAACTCAAAGAAATAACAAAACACTTTATTTATAATAGATAAATTAATACAACACTATTCATTTTTAAATATAGTTGTATTTTTATACTTATATATCTAAAAAATAATAATATATCTGCATATGTTCCATATAAAATCAATGTTAGAAGGCCATTGACCTTGGTCCCCAAAGAAAATTATGTGTAAACTAATCAACTCTAGATGGTAAGGTTGGAATAAACTATGAATCCATTGCCAAATAGTATAAGCTCTCAGACATGTCCAAAAAATGTGTTTAAAAGTTATAAGTCAGAAGCAAGCTAGATATTTGGGGTTAGAAATCTCAATATGCTTGATATTTTCCCTCGAAGGAAGACCTTGGTAAACTAGACACCATGAAAAATGGGCTAGATTGGGATCAAGTTCAGCATTCCAAAATATGTTTTGTCTTACAAGTGATGTTATATGAGAGGAATTTAGATTTCATCTCCTAATTATCTTACCTAAATCTTAAAATAATAGACTCGTGATATAGTATCAGATACCATAGGATTAATTTATAAAGGTGGTATTGCAATTCCACTGCCAATCCTTCCACCAAGTGGAGGCTGCAAAGCCATCTTATGGAGCATGACATTGGGCATCAAATATTGAATATAAAAAATGGAAGGTGAGTATAATTTAATAAGATTATATGTTCCTTTTAACAATTACCACAATATCTAGAGGGTGTATTTCAATGGGATTAGGTCTAGGCCCATGGACCTATCTATGTGGATGGACTTGTCTAGGCATAAGTTATGAAGTTTATTTTGGGTCACATTTAGTTTGGATGTTATTTTTGTTCATTGGGTCTTGTTGGATAAAATTTTATGCAATAACAAGTCTCAAAAAAATTAATTCAAAAACTTATATAAATACAAATCTACTCTAAGGCATTAATTATGACACTCCACACTCTCAAAATTTATATGAAGATTTACATTTCCTATCTATAAATTTTTTGAAGCTAGATTTAAAATTTTTAAAGGTTGAATCACATTTGCATGCTTATGCCAAGGGTAAAATAGTATAAGGAGCATATATACTTTCATTCAAAATTTTACAAATGCACATTAAAGGTATAAATACATTCAAGAATGATCCTTCTTTGGGGTATTGGTAATGTAGTGTAGTACTTTATCATTCAATGAGGATTTCCCAAGGTCAACTCAACTTTAACACACCCTATTTGATATCAATTTGGTTTATGTGTATTAAATTAGGGTTTTTAATTCCAAGTGTCTCCATATGGTATTTAAAATCTATAAGTGCATAAACAATCTCATATAACATATGCATAGGTGGTGAAATAGTCACATTTATATCATAATTAACATAGATAAATCCATGGTCAAAGGAATAATCAACCTGTATTATTGTCCAAGGAGTGTGGTCCTACCTAAGATTATTCTTAGATTATGTTATTGATCCTACCCTATCAAAATTCTAATTTTATATATTTTCTAATATCACTCATTAGTAAAAGTTAACTTGGACAAGTCCATAGTCAATAGACATGACCGGCTTGTGTGTTATCTAAGGAGCATAGACTTGTCCAAAAATAGTTTCAAATTATAATTCTGATCAGGTTTAGTCATGGTCTTTCCTTTTATTGATTCACACTATCAGATATCAAAAATAGCCAGAAAAAATCATAGACCTAAGCAAAGTTGTTTTCTTCCTAGTGTTTTCCAAAAATAGTAATTTTCCATATTTAACATTTACAATTATGAATTGTTAATAAATTACATATCTTTGGCATTCTAATCTCTTTCAATTTCTATACATATTAGCCAAAAATATTCATTATTTAAATTAAAAAAATCCTATACATTTTTAGCATTGTCTTTTTTTTAATTTTTGTCCTAGGGTTTTAGATTAATTTTTGATTTCTATGAAAAAACTCCTTTTCTTCTAGTTTAGTTTTAAATTTCAATTTATTTTTATTCTTTTATTGCTTTCCTATAAATTATGTTCTGGTAGTTTTAATACTCATAGAGTTTTCATTTGGGCAAAGCAATCTTTAATATCACCTGAGCCATGGTGTGAGGGGTATTGCCCCAATACTCAAGCCATTAGACAATAATATATATCCATTTTATTTTTGGTGTACCTCATGGTATATTGGTAAAACTAGGGTTTTAATTTTTAGCTATAAGAAGCCTTCGACCATTTAATTTTTTGGTTCATCGGTAATCAATTAACTTGAAGAAATTATTGTCAACATACCTTAGAGATTAGATAGTAGCTATGAGATGGTGGAATCCTTTGTAGTTAGTGTTATTTGGGCCTTGTTCATTATTTATGACTAGGATCAATATATCTAAAAGACTATAAATGAAACATTCCTTGCCTACTTACACCTATTGATATCCTTACTTGATTGGTATGATTGGTTACTTGTTATCAATAGGCTTGGTATTTGTCATATTTTCTTTATTTTGGATCAATGAATATATAATAGCTTCTAAATATGCAATGCATGATTTTGTTCATCTTTCAGATTTCCTCTTATCTAACAATGATACACTTTATGCTTATTGAAACACTTTATGATTATGATAGTGAATGGAATAATGATCACACTTGTAAAATTACAATTATTTCTTATATCAATGAGGAATACAATTGTGTTTTAATGCTTTTGGATTCATAAGAGAAAACATCAAGCAATAAAGTTGTTTTATTGTTAATCAAGTATTGTTTAGATTTTAACAATGTAGTATAGTATTTTCAAAATATATCTCATTTAATCATGTGCAATAAATATAACAATTAATAAATAACTAAGGGATAAATAAAGTGTATCTTATTTATTATTATGTTCTAGACTCTAGCAATGATGAGGAGTCATCACATAGCTATAAATTAAAGATATGTAGTTTATTTGTTATATATTTTGATTATTTATAACCTTTAAATAGTTGTCTCAATCATGGACAATAATTTTGATACATATGTATGTATCCAATGTAATTGTATAGTGGGAGATATACACAAAAGTGACTTCAAATTCAGATCAAGCCTTCACTACCCCTTGTGTAATTATTCTATGTCTCAAATTACATTCACTTATTTTCTATATCTAGATAATAAGTAACCTTATATCCTTTACATTGTACCTAAAAAGGGGTTAGTAACATGAGTCAAGCTAGCCTTAGAAACCATGTTTGTTGCTAAGTGTTGCCTATATAGTCAATACTTCTAAGAGGGCCTCAAACTCGCATGTAGTTCTCCCTCTTATGCATGTGTATGGAATTTTAATAGTGTGGATGTATGTTATTTCTCCTAGTAACCCTTAGTAAAGGTGATGTAATAGTATATTTGACCTTTTGAATGCTTCAAATATTTGATCTAGTGTTGTAGTGTAATTTGATAGCTTGAAATAAATAGTACTTTCTTATTAAAGAGTTTTCTTATCAAATTGGTAGGTGTAGTCATATAAAATGCAAAAATTGGTAACTTGAGCATGGATAATGACACCTAACCCATAGTTCCCTCTTGCTTGCTCTCATGACCCTCATAGGCTTGTTTTCACTTATTCCTAGTCATTCATAGCTTTCTAAAATTGACCCTAGCTTATCCAAGACCCTCTCTTCATGACCAATTTATCCCCCCATGTATTTTTTTCCCAATATAATATCACCCAACTAGGATAGGAGTGATAGTGCCACTATTGTCTGCTTTTTGTGCTATTATCCAAGCTCATTTCTAACCCCAATGGTCAATTTCTTTTAGTTCCCCATCCTTCTCCTTATCAGCCTAATGTGAGAAAATTTATTCTATAACCAATAGATCCCTATAAAATCCCATTAAAAAATAATTTGGAAAGGGTTGGAAACTATTATCAAGCAAGCAAGAATACAAGTGAAACCCCTTAGATAATATTCCCTATTCTCTACATACAGCCATCTAGTACAGTCCTAAGATCATCCAAATATCTACACCAATCCCTAGCCACATAAAGCACATCAAATTTAGAATTTCTTACATTCTCATATCATAATTTTACCAATCACTTTCAAATGGATAAATACATATGGCTTGATCCCTCTTCAGAGTATTGGTATGTAGGTAGTGTGCCCACATAGAGGGTGTGAAGCATGTCCAGTGTATCTTACACATACTAACCCCTTTTCCCTATTTGCCAAAGTGTTTTTAAAGTAAATTAAAGTCTTATAAATAAATAAAATCAGATCTATAGGGATTATTGTTGACATCAAAGGTTCACAAATTCAAAGATAGTGTTACACAGACCTGTTGAACAAAACCCAAAAAACTTAGACTCTCAAGATAATAGAATCAGACAAGGACTACAGTATTGGTGCCACTCCTGTCCACTTTAAGTACCCCTATCCAATTAGAAAATGAAAGCTAAAATCCTTTTTATGATAGTGTTTTAGGCCTGCATAGTGAATATCAAACCCTGTCTCAATCAAATTAGCATGGTTTAAGCTAAGTCTTATTTTTTCCCTCTTATTACTATTTTTAGAAAATCTCTAATTACAAATAAATTTCACAAATTAGTATCTTATTTATTGCATATTATTTACTAATTTATCAATCTAAACCCTTTAACTAAATTAAGAATAAGACCCCAATATTCCTAAAATTGTTTAATTATTTGGTGAACTTAACTTTGTTTGTGCATAAAAACCCTAGGCTAAAATTCTTACTAATTTTCCCAATAAATTTTTGAATTTTTACTTCAATATTTAAATTATAAATTCATTTCAAATTTTAAAATTTCATAGTAAATTTTAAAATAATTTTCTTTCAAACCCTAGGTGCCCATACTAGGTCCTAGTATTTTTTCTAGTAATTGTCTAACAATTTTTTTAATTTTTAATAGCATATTTAAGTCATAAAATCTATTCAAAAATCAATAGTAATTTTATAAAATTTTATTTTTCTAAAAACCCTAGTTGTGCATACTAGGTCCTATTCCCTCAAGCATTTTCCAATAATTTTCTAAAATTTTAGTTGAATATTTAAATCAAAAATCCAAATTCATTTTCAAAATTCCATAGTATTTTTCAAAATTATCATATTTCAAACCCTATCTATATGTACTAGCTCCTATTTGCCTCTTGAGTTATCACCTTACATATTTTTGAGCTTCTTATCCTTTTTATGCATATTCTAGTTCCTTGTTTATATTATATCCATTTAATCTTTTCTACTATTATCCAAGTTGTTTTCCTTAGACCACCCAAGTTTTTTGCATCTCTTCCTTTGAGATGAAGTGCAAGACTTAGTGGTAACCCTCTTGAATTCACACAAATTCCTTTAACCTAAATATATACCATGGATAAACAACCAACTCAAGTTCTTATTATAGATTTTACACATCCATATTACACTAATTTCAATGAGGATAATTTAGATGATGAGTAGTATGAGAATAATAATAATGGTGATACAAATACCAATATTCATGATCCACTGCATCAAATTCTTGATCAAATTCTACCAATCATTAATAATAAAGTTATCCTCAACAAAGATTTGATCTTACAAAAAAATTGAGAAAGACTTCAGGATCAGCCCCAAGATCTTACTCTTATTTTACAATCTATCATGGAAATCAAAAAGGCTAAACAAGTTGACTCTTCCATTCCTTCAGAGCAGCCAGTTGCAAATGACACTATGAGAGAAACTATGTCTCAATAACCCCCTATAATATCCCAACCTACCTCTATGCCACCAGCTACTATTACATCCCTATCTCCTAATGTGGTAACCCTTGTATAAGAAATAAGATCTCTTCAATCCAAGGTGTTACATCTTAAGCAAGGTGCCACTAGACCTATGCAAGCTTTGGATTATTTTTCTCTTTTGCATATACCATTGGCATGTCACATCACTTCTACACCCTTGCCATAAGTTTTTGTTCAACCCAAGATTACTCTATATGATAGAAAGGGTGATCCAAAGACACATTTTAGAGATTTTCACATAACATGCTTGGACTATGTACCAATGACTGGCTACTTACCAAGTTATTTCCATGAAGCCTAAAAAATTATGCTTTATAATGGTTCTACAGTCTACCAAATCATTCGATCAATGCATGCAATCCTTTATCTGACATGTTCATAACTCAGTTTAGCATCAACATTGGTGATAAGGTTTCATATGCTCAAATTACATAATAGAAACAAAGGTCAAATGAGCATCTCATATTATGTTCTTCAATATAAGATTATCTTAGCTAAAATGACTAGCCCCATGGCTAATCAAGAGTTACAAGATCTCTTCAAATAGATTCTTCTACCAGCTTTGCATGAATCAATTATGTTCAAAATATTCTCTTCCTTCACTAAATTATGTCACACACTAAAGGAAAGAGAAGTCCAGTTAATTTCAATGGGCAAAATCAAGTACACAAGCATCTCAGACATAACAAACAAGAGTAACAAAAAAGTCCCATATAAAGTAAAGGTCAATGATAACAAGAGTCATAATCAACCTATAGTTAATGTGGCTTCATAACCCCCTCATAAAGTGGTTTTATTAGCACCTCCTTGGTGTATATTTACCAATCTACCAATTTCTCTAGCTAGAGTTTTATAACAACTAGTGGATTGTAACATCAAATCTCTCCCTCCTATTCAGGAAGTTGACCCAACAAAGCCTCTTCCATAGTGATATGATCAGCATGCATTTTTTGAGTTTAACAAGGCACCTGGCCATACAAAAAATAGATGCATCAGTTTGAGACACAAGATACAAGATTTAATAGATGGTAATCATATTGATCTTGGTACTTTAGTTGAGCCACCTCTGATAAATCAAACACATGATAAAGCATTAAAAATATTTTTAGATCCTTTTCCACATCATTCCAAATAGGAGATAGGGGACACATCAGGGGCTCACCATGAATATCATGTAAATCCACCACCAAATGCATACAGGGCACCTCTAGTTAAATCATCACATCCTTTAAGCAACATGATTGGTATATATAATTCTAGAGTTCCAGTTAGACCTTCCATCTCCTTTTTAGAGTAGGATATCATCAAGGATGATTTAGATTATCATGCACTCTTTATTAGAGCTCACATTTATAATCATCCCATTCATATTGCTCTCATAGACAACAGATCCAATGTGAACATGTGTACTATGACATTATTTCAGCATTTAAGAAATTCAAAGTAGGATATTAAACCGATAGACATATTTATTAGTAGATTTAGTGGGAATATATATATTTCATTAGGTGAGATTATACTTCCTATATAGGTTGGTCCAACACATGCCCCCACACCATTCACTATAGTTCCCAATGTAAGAGTTTTTGATATGTTATTTGGTCGACCATGGATTCAAAAACTTTAAGTAGTTTCTTCTAAATTTCATAGATGCATCAAATTCATTCACACTACGTAGGTTATTACAGTTGGTGGAGTTCCATATAAATTATCACACCTAAATTTAGAGTCATCTACTATTCCACAGTCACTAATTTTAGTTTTGCCACTAATTTTAGTTTCTCCTCCAGTTATAGTTCCTGCTCTAGTTTAGATCCAAACACAGTTGAGACATCCACCACAAGTATAGAGGGTTGATACACCTACACCACTTCATAATTCTAGATAGCTTCTAGCTATAGTATTCACATCTAGGGTAGTCTCATTGAGATCTCATGCATCTACACATAGAGCACATGTTTAGAGAGCTCTTACTTCTAGATGGGTCCCTAAGAGCCCTGCAGTTGCATCCACTTCTCAAAGTTATAGAGGGACCCCATAGTCAATTTTTAATTCAAAGATTTTGGAGAATTTACATCATATATAGATTTCAGATCCATAGTCTCAACATTTCCATTTTGCTTCATGATCATGCATGATTTCACTCCTTAATATAAGACACCATGATAAGGAGTCTCAAATGAGACTCATTAGTTAGTATGATTTTTCCTCATTATTGATTGTACATATTTTCTTATGATTGATTGTACATAGCTCAAATAATTCCAAAATTCAAAAACAATTTAACATTTCAAAACATAAAAACATTCAAATATGTCAAAAACACTTCGATTATATGCATCATCCATGCTTTACATTTATACTACTATACTAGACTTACATTTGTTATTCTATGCTATTGCTTATCGATTTATCTATATTATTATGCTTCACTTGATCTTTCTTGAGTGTATGTAGTGACATCCAACTCTTTGATTGCTTCACTCTCCCTTTTGAGGGGTCATATTACTTCCACATTCGAGACACACATAAATATACATACCCATTTGGGGAATTTTTTACATGACTACACCATCTAGGTTATGTCATTCCTACACTACACACTTTAGTTATCATGTTGATGTACATTATTTACCAGCTTACACAAATTACTCTATCGACACTCACTATTATTTAACACTTGTGTATTTCTTTGCATATACCTAGTCTTGTACTAACATGTCTTGCATACATTCACTTCTTGATTTGATTAATTAGATGCATTTATAATTCTAGTTTCTTACATGATTTCTTTTATTTCTTAGCATTAGCTTGATGTGATTACATATCACAATTCCTATGTGTCTCCTCTATGTGCCTTAGGACATTTATCAATGTTCTTTACTTTTATTCATGTGTGTGCCTTAGGATATTTTCCAATGTCCTTTGCCTGTACTCCTCTATGTGATTGTGGATTTCACACCAATTTCCTTATTTTAACTATATGTGTATGTGGAATTTAAACATGCCTTGTATGCTTGCTTTCTATTTTGAGTGACATGTTCCCATGTCCCTTGTTTGCTTGGCCCCTTGGCCACTCTTGTACACTTCTTGCTTATTTCCTTATGTTCTTATTGCTTGATTGCTTTCAATCATTTTCAATGCCATGATCCATATCATGCATTATTCATGTTTTCTTAGATGCCATGATGGACATCATGTTCCATCCCTCTAACTAAAAACTAACAACTAACCAGACTTTAAATTCTATTTTAGTATATTACACATGCTTTTACATTTTTCTATCTATATAGGCATATCCCTGTTGATCTAACAATCTCTCAATACAAACCATGCTATATCTTGAGATATCTTATCAATTATCATTGATATATCATATATTTTTTATCATAACACACTTTTAGGGCTCTTTATTTTGAGGGCAGACATTACAAGGTATCCATTCCTACCCTCAAAAGAGGGGGCAACAAATAGGGGTTTTATCACAAAGATTAGAGCTCCTATCAACCAAAAAATCTAATTTTAGAACACTTAGAATAGAAACCAGTCAGAACAGATAATCAAGAATCCAAAATAGTCATCAAATTTAGCCTAAGACAATAGTTTCAAGACTAGGCTATAGTACTAGTGGTACTATTGTCTATTTCTAGTGCTCCTGTCTAAATAGCAAAAAAACTAGATTTTCTAAAAGCAAGTAGAAAGGTAAGTTTAGTTATAGTTTTGTTAGCTATAGTTTAGACCAAAATCAATAGTTTCAATATAGTTTTACTCTAACAATCTAGATATAGGGGGTATCATGCATGACATGATGGATCTCACTTCTAGTTTCAGATAGGGCACAACTTCTAAATCAAAATCCATGTTTCAAACACTAGTGATTAGGGGCAATGTGCATGATACATTTGTTTCTTTCTTTCCTAGTTCAGCATTATCTAAACATTCTCAATAGTTGTGTGCCTTACTCCATCTTTAGGTGGTTGGCATCATTTTTGGTTTGGCTTTTATACAAGCCTAAATTCCAAGTTCTCGAGTGGCTTCCACATAAGATAGATTCTTAATTTCAAAGTGGCTTTCATACAAGCCTAATCTCCATCTTTCAAAATGGCCAAGAGTTGTCTAGTTTCTAATATACATTTGATTATCCATGCCAACATTTTTATATCATAGTACATTCATGGGCTTCAGGATCCATCTCATAAGACACACATTCCATACTAGTATTAGTTTATATCTTCACTTCATGGGGCAATGATGGATCCAAAGGTATAGCTAGCCTTTGTATTCTTGAGCCACATATTCAAAGGGATTAGAGACATAGTCCAAACATCAATCAGCACACACACATGACCACTTAGATTCACTTAGTAGGAGATGATGGAGCCAAAGGGCCAACATTTTCATTCTTGAGCCACTTTCTAAGGAATTGAGCACTCAGCTCTGTTTGTGATAGTGCTCTTGATACAACATCACTTAGCATCATAATAGGTTTTGTGTTGGTCTGCATACCTAGTGATGCATATTTATGCCTTTCTCTTCCTCTCTTTTACCCAGCTTTATACATTATTATTTTAGATATATCATATTTAGTAAGAACTGGTCTACTCTTTATTTTCTCTTATAGATTTACACTTCATAATGTGTTCTCTCTATGCACACTCAATATCACATAAGCTTCATTAGCTTCACCCTTGTAGGTAAGTTTAGGGATGCTTTATTTTTTCCTTTATCCTAGAATTTCACTTTATTACATCACTAGAATAAAGGGGGGGCAAATGTAGTCATATAAAATGCAAAAATTGGTAACTTGAGCATGGCTAATGACACCCAACCCATAGGTTCCTTTTTCTTACTCTCATAACCCTCATAGGATTGTTTTCACTAATTCTTAGTCATTCATAGCCTTCCAGACTTGACCCTAGCTGATCCAGGACCCTCTCTTCATGACCAATCCATCCCCCTAGGTCTTGTCTATCCAAGACAATAGTGCCTAACTAGGATAGGAGCACTGGTGCCACTATTGTCTAAGCTCATTTTTGACCCTAATGGTTAATTTCTTTCAATTCCCCATCTTTCTCCTTATTAACCTAATGTGATAAAATTCAATCCATAACTAATATATCCCTTTAAAAACCCATTCAAATGTCATTTGGAAAGGGTTGGCAAATATTATCAAGCAAGCAAGAATACAAGTGAAACCACTCAAGCAATCTTCCCTATTCTCTGCATATAGCCATCCAGTTCAGTCCTAAGCACATCCAAATATTTTCACCAGTCCCTAACCACCTCAAGCACATCCAATTTATCATTTATTTTATTCTCATAGCACAATTACACCAAGCACATTTAAAGGGAGAACTACATATGGCTTGATCCCTCTTTGAAGTATTGGTATGTAGGTAGCATGCCCACACATGGGGTGTGAAGCACGTCCAATGCATATTACACACACTAACCCATTTTACCCATTTACCAAAGTGTTTTTAAAGTAAATTGAAGGCTTATAAATGAATAAAATCCTCTCTATAGGGAGTATTATTGACATCAAAGCTTCACAAATTTAGAAATAGTGTCACACGGACCTACTGAACAAAACCTAAAAAGCTTATACTCTTAAGACAATAGTGCCACACAAGGACTATAGTACTGATGCCACTCCTATCCACTTTTTTTGCTCCTATATAATCATAAAATTAAATCTAGAATCCTATTTATGATAGTGTTTGAGGCCTGCACAGTGAATATCATAACCTATCTCAGTTAGATCAACATAGTTTAATCAAAGTCTTATTTTCTCCTTCTTATTACTATTTTTAGAAAATATCTAATTAAAAATAAACTTCACACATTATTAGATTATTTATTTCATATTATTTATTTATTTATCAATCTAGACCCTTTAAATAAATTAGGAATAAAACCCCAATATTTCCAAAATTGTTAAATCAGAAGGTGTGTTAATTATACCATAACATTTATATATATAGGAACCTTTTGCTTTGAATTAGAACCTAATGACATGAAAAAATATAACCATATGATTTTCAAAGAGGGATAATAAAATATTCACAAAATGAAAGATATGAAAAAAGATAAGAAGATAAGTTTGGGCAGTTGTATCAAAGTTGGACACTATCATCAACACTAGTGTCCAGGATAGATGTAATTGTTTGGGGGATAAAAACATACATAAAACATGCACAACAAGAAGTGATATATATAATACATTGGATTAATATAAATATACATGGTACACAAGCCTAAGGATAGGTAAATCAAGTGAAATAAGATGGAACCGAAGAGGTCCCTAAGAGATTGCATCATTAGATGTCTAGTTCTTAGTAAAAAGGTATATGCATACAAGAAGACTATAAATATGGGTAATTGTACCAAAATGGTTGTCTAAATTTTCCCCCATTTAATATATTAATGCAATGATAATTATAATTACTAGTTTAAAGGAAAATAAAATTCATATCATGGTGTGGACAACACACCTTGTCTTGACTTGAGTTTTTCTTGAATATTTCATCTTGAACATTACCTACAACCAAGCATATTCTAAAAATTTAAATCAACATATATAATATATATTTAATAAATATTATAAGGTATCATAAATAAAGATCATGGATAGATTACACCTATATATGTGTCATGTAGTAAATGGTTTTGGAATGCTAGAGATTGGAGAAGTTGACAAGGGGATTGTAACCTCATCCATCTTCTAGCCAAGAAGATGAATGAGTCTACAAGTGGTAAAGTGTGTTGCACCATGGTGGTGTTTTATCTAGAGTAGGTATATTTTTTAGGTGATCATGTCCCCAACCTAGAATAGGAATAGTGGTGCTTCATCCATTCATAGTATCATTTCTTGATGAGCACAACTCGAGTGCAAAAGATTGTATATGTATAACTCAATATAAGGTGAGTTATGTGATCAAGTTCACCAAAAAACCTGATGAGATTAGATGATTTAATCCCTCCAATCACATAAAAAATAATAAATAACCACTACATATGGTTAAGGATCAATATAGTCTATGAATGCTTGATCAGGGTATCAGTATGTCTAGGTTTCAGTACATAAACGTTTTGCATTGTGGTAACAATCCATAAAATAATTTGTAAAATTGAAACTAATTTGGATTTTGAAATATCAATCACATGTTTCATATCATATACACCTTATATTTGTCTCATGTTGAAACTATGTATATCAAATGGTACCAATGTATAGAATTTTGCCACAACTATGAATTTGAATCATATGATGTGTATGTTTTTTCCAATTTGAAAATTGTGTAAGTGTGAAGAACACGATTCCAAAGCATGCCCCCACTATATATGGATTAAAATGAAAACTGATATAAGTGTTAATTTTGAATACATGTTTTCCAAATCATGCCCCACTATAAACTGGGAATGTTGAATATTGAATAGGTGTGGAGGACATGCTTCCAAGGCATGCCCCCATTGAATTTGAATAATGTGTAAACTATATTTGATTATGTAAAAAATGTTTATAAACATGCCCCTAATAATATTCCCCACTTTTTGGAGGAGAAGATATAGTGTATTATATTCATCTCCTTGCAAAATGAAAAGGGATGATGTGATTAATATAATTTACTTGATATTGTTATGAAATTACTATGGATAATAACTTGTAACATTATTTTTGGTAGTATTTAGAATCTAGTAGAATATTTGTGTGTAGAAAAAAATTAGTGATTTTTGGTAGCATTTTAAAAAAATTAAATTTGGTATAATATGGAAGTGTTCATTGTTTATATCTCAATGCAATTTGTATTTTCAAATTTGGATACCCAGGGTTCAAGATATGCAAATTTGAAGTTGGTGCCAAAGTGGTATATTCGGTGGGTTGTAATAGAATTTTGAAATCATTTGCATTTTAAAATTTTGTGAATTTTGAGCTCTGATTATAGAGAATAATAATTCCATGGAATATCTTATTTCCTAATGTGATTTTATGTGCTCCAATGTGCCTTAATTGGCTAAGATTTTTTTATGCTGGTAAGTAGGTGTTATTATGAAGTATTGGTAATTTTGATTTTTTGAAATATTTAAATTTTGAGTTTTTTTTAGGGATTTTTTTGTAGTAGTTAATATACTTGAATATGTGTCCACTATATTTGCACCATCACTTCTATGTAAGTGTCTATCTTTAGAAACTAACATCTGACATTTTCATCTAGTGTAAATGATAACATCTAATGCTTCTATCCTGCATGGACATTACTGTCTAATAGTAATGTCTCTTTATTATATGTATGATTTATTGATATTTTTATATTTTTTTCATCAAAATATGATCACTGGTGATTTTTTATTATTTTTTCTTGATTACAGAATGATATTCATATTTGAGAGTTCTAGCATGAGCAACATTATTTGACATTAGTAAAATTGGGTTTGGATGCAAATGACTAGGTTGTTATTGATTAGGTAAGATTGGAGCATGTGGCCCATTTGGGATAGATATCTTACTATATCCATCTCCTCATATCCCTAATGGAGAGATATAATATAGATACATGTACATTTTGGCTTCTTACTAGTGAGATGACCATCACCTTAGAGGATGTGTATTAGATTTTTTGGCTACCAATTAGGGATGAGAGAGTTTAGGTTGTCAATGATGGTTTTTGAGGCTATATTTATCATTTCTATGTACATTTTATAGGTTAGAGGGATCTTAAGGTAGAGATGATTAGTATGGTTCAGTTTGATGGCATTATTAGAGGAGATGTTCCACAACTATCAAAATTTATTTACATAATACTGGCATCATTTATAGTTGTGGAGGGTGAAATTGTTAGTATTTATTATCATATGTATCAGATAGTGTGTCACATTAAGCTAGATAGGATCAAGTATTCATGGGGTCATACTGCACTAGCACACTTATATAGGCATCTCTATATGTTTACATTAAAAAGTCATGGTGGGGGTATTGGAGTGATGACTCTATTGAATGTCTAGGTTTATGATAATATCATAGTATTATGACCAACTAGTGGTTCCCTCCCTAGATGGGCTCATCCATAGGGTTTTAGGGAGTGGTGGGTATTCCCACATGGTAGACTTCATACCAAGATGGAGTACTGGATTACCTCGAATAAGTTATCTCTAGAGCAAATTATGTGGCATCTTTATAAAACTTTTGTTGGGTGGCTTGAGAATGGGAATTTGTTATAGAGGGTCTACATCAGTATGCGGTTGATTGATCAATTTCTTGGTGTCTATAATTTATTTTAGTGTAATTTATTTTTACAATAGTTTGGGATTGATTAGGGAGTGCCCTTAGCACCATATCCATGGTATCAAATGGTATAAAGTATTCATAGGTTGTATGATAGGCCTAGGTGATGAGTGAGATCTTTTGGTTTCCCTAGAAGTAAGAGATGATGTAGGGTGTACTAATGGGTATGTGTACTAGTGGGTTGGAGCCTAATGGTTTTTATTATTTATTATTATAGTTACGACTATAGGTGCCATTTTTGTAGCACAAAGTGGTGGTAGAGGATAGATAGGTGGTGAGGAAGGAGATGGTGCTCTAGTAAGACCAGCATCGATAGGTGAGGTAACCATTAGGTCCACATGTGAGTATCATAGTTTTATGTACATTTGATTTGGATCTAAAATTATTTGGTTTTTATAGATGTCATTAATTGATGTCATATCTCAAATGTGTGTAGGTAACCATGAGTGGTTGACCATGATGTATCAATCAATTTAGGCCCTTACTCATAGTGTACCAATGGATATAACCATAGATGGATTGATTAAGAGATATGTTGACATTATCAGTTCATATATACCATTGTTTGATCCTATTATGAGAGTTGTGATAGCATACCATACTATAGCCATGGAATGTGAGGAGTTACATCTAGAGCTAGATAGATAGTACATCCCAAATTGATTTCCACTAAGATTATGTAGATACTCATTGATCACTATGATACTTTTAAATGATATCATGAGGAGACAATGTGGTAACTACGTCTTTTTGAAGATAGAGTAAGTGTGATATCACATGCATGGGGATTTTATTTTGATCTTAGTGTATCTACCTCGAGAGGTGTTGAATTTATAGATGTTGATAGTGATGAGAGGTATACCATGGGGGATATGCCCCTAATTTATTATTGATATGATTATTTTTATAAATAATATATTATCTTATATATATCACATTTTTCATAGATATTTTATTTGGTATAAAATAGATTTGTATTATTTAATTTTCTATTTATCATTATATAGTTTTTAATTTCATTTATTTTCATGGTGTATGTTAGGGTTTGCTAAATTTGTGTAATAAGTATGTCTATTTTTTATTTATGTGTATTATATTAGAAATAAATAAATCAATAGATGCAATGAAATCCAAATGGATATAAGAAAGCCTAACTATAATGATCATATGGGAAAGGGACTATGGATTGTGCTTCTGTAAATGTCTTTGAATTATCTATAGAAATATCTTGTGAATTTGTATGTATCTAACTAGATACCCATGTTTTTTATGTAATTTTATCATCTAGTTGTGTCTCTTTATGAGGGACCTGATCAACCAATGGTTCCTTTATATAATCAATGTGGGAGAGATTAGTCTTGGAGAGAGTACACTAGGAGAAGGACTTCTACTAGAAGTTATCATATGTAAAGGTTGATGGACCATGTGTTACTTATAGGGCTTAGTATGGGATATCTTGAACTTCTTGCATCAGCTTCAAGGAGTATGTAGAACATGTCTAGATATTTATTTTCAATATGTAATGATTTTACAATCAGCTAATTATATAAGTTTTTGCTTGAGAGCAAACCATTCATTATCTTGATGACCATTAATAACATTTTAAGTGAAAAAGTGTTGTCCTTTTGCATTTTCAATTCTTTTAGGTGGGTAATGTGAATTAGGAGGGAGTTTGATCAATCATTTATCTATCAAATTTTGTAATATGTCATGTGTTCTATCTCAATACCAATCAAACTGAAGAGGTTGTTATTTTGTAGCGATATATGGTCTAACTATGAGAGATACATTATAAGCATGCTCCTTTCCTTTATTCAACACCTTTTTTTTGTGACATATGGAGTTAGTTCTATAGAAGGATTTTGAAGTGGTTCAAGAGGTTTTGTAACTTGTTTATTTATTTAGGGGTTAGTTATGTATATTAATGAAAATGAGTAATAATATCCCCTTGACCATAAAAGGAGGATAACTTATGCATGGTTAATAGGTTGCTTTGTTAACGTATTTTTCTCAAGAATAGTTTCGTGAGAAAAAACTTAAAAATTTAGAGTATTGACTTGTTGCTGCAAATATCCAATGGTAGTTGTAATAGATATCATGTCATAAGAGAAGTTGAGGCTTTTTAAAGTGGTTGTAAACTACCATTTGTATATAACATAGGAATGATGGACTCTTTATTACTTTCTAAATGGGCTCCTTGCATGATTTTTCAATGTTCGGTAAAGGAACAACCATGTCTAAATATGTGGGTATATCTTATGGATAGCACAAAGTTTAATATTATTATAATTGAAAGGAGCTACATTTCTTAGAACTTCATGACATATTATAGGAGTAGGAGGTATAATTTCATTTTGAGGCACACTCTCCTTTTGAGAAGAAAATGTAGCGAAATGGGAAGAAACATTTTCTATGTCATGTACCACATTAAGATATGTAAGGATGTCACTTTCACTTTGAGTTTTAGTGTCACATACTATAGAAAGAGGAGTAAGTAATAAAATATCACTTTATACTTTAGGTGAATCATTGTTATGTGAGAAAGGAATATTGACATGACTATCATTTGAGTCCTTGTTATTTGTTTTAGAATATTATTTCATTAGGAAACCTTTGGAAAACATGGTTTTTTGTTGCTTGAATTTACGTGGTTTTACCTTTGCAAAAGATACATCAAATATATTTGGGACTTTTGTTGTGTCCTTAAAAAATGTAGGTTGTGTAGTTGTTTCCTTAAAAAATTTAGATGCACTCAAATTTTTTTCTTCAACCAACATAATGGGAGATATGGGACATGTAATTTGTTCCTCATAAATGAGAGGGGAAGAAGGAAGTTGATTGTTTTCATTTGGATCATGCAAAGAAGTAATAGAATTTTAAAAACTAGTATTAGTTGGGGAAAGAGAGACACACTTGAATTCATCAACATTTTCACTATGAGAGATATTTGAGGAAAATTGAACATCTTTAACATTTTCAACATTGGAAAGGGTAGAATCAAACTCACTTGTTGAAATAACTAAAGAGGGTATGGATGCAATAATTTGATTTTCAACATTAGGAATGGTATCATTTTACATATTTGTTAACTCTTCAGTATAATAAAATAGAGGATTAGGAGAGGTCTCATAACCAAGGGTAATTTTGTCACATTCATAACCAAGAGTGAAATCATCATGATCACTACTTTGTTTAGTTATATTTGCATTTTCATCATTATTTATTTCATTGGCATAGTTGTAAGCAAAAGTGGCTTTATCCAAATTTTGGTGTTATTTTAGGTCATCATATGCAATAAATTGATCATAATGTGGATTAAATAAATGGTAATAATGTATCTTACATGCATAACCTTATATTAATAACTCCATAAAGTTTAAAAATTAATTTAAGATGACAACCAAACACATAACTAGGATGAATAAAATAAGCATATGACTAAGCATTCCTAAGCTATGCCCATCTAGGTAAGGGAAAAATTAGATATGAAAATAAAATACATAAATCTAAGATGAATTTTCAAATAAGGAAAAACCCCTAATATGCAAACTAGGGTTTTGGTTCAATAAACATAGGATGGTTCACCAAATTTTTTAATACTTTTGGATTCATAAGAAAAAACATCAACAAATAAAGTTTTTTGAATGTTGGTAAAGTATTATTTAGATTTTAACAATGTCATATAATATTTTGACAATATATCTCATTTAAGCATGTGAAATACATACATAAATTACTGAAAAACTAAGGGATAAAGAGAGTGTATCTTGTTTGTTATTTTGTTTTGGATTGTGGCAGTGAATAGGAGTCATCAAAAGGTTGTGTTAGAGACTTGGACTTTATTCATTTTGTATTTTGACTATTTATAAACTTTGAACAATTGTATCAATCATGGACAATAATACACAAACACACACAGATATATATATATATATATATATATATATATATATATATATATATATATATGTTGTATTTATTTGACACAAGTATCTTGATTTAGAGGAGTTAGTCAAAAGTAACCAAAACACAATCTTACCTTCTTGAACCAACCTCAAGTAGCCCTCTTAAGGCACTAATTTCAATTTTTTGAAAAACATATAAGGTTAAAAAAATTTAAAATGTAGATTTAGATACCCAATATCTTCCTATAACAACCCTCAAAATTTTATATTCCAAATCTAAATGGAAGGTATTTTGTGTTCAAGTTCTTGATTTTTTAGGCCTCACCTTGTAACCCTCTTGACACAATTTTTTGAAATTTTTTTTTACCACATAAAATTTTAAATAAAAAATTGTAATTTTTATATACCCATTAAGGTTTTAAATCAACATACCAAGTTTTTGATTCCAACTCTCTAATAAAGTACAAAAACTCAACCCTTGTCTTAACCAATTAGGTCTCTTAGGCTTAGAATGGTATTTAGCTATAAGAGGCTCCACACATGCCAAAGTGAAAAAATAATGTTTGATTAACCTTTAATATAGAGAAACCATCACACATACCGAATTTTGAGGTATGTTTCAATCCCTACGTACCAAAACCATGAAATGGTCTCAACTCTTCAAAATGTCTTTCTCACAGACTGAGTAAGAGCAAATTTGGCCTTTAAGGAACAAAATGAAGTTTTGATTTTTGTTTCAAGTTTTAAAATGTCTTTTAAATGTTTTAATATTCTCTAGAATGATAAATACCTTACTTTTTTGGTAAAATATTCAAGAAACCAAAATCTTACCTGTAGATAACACCTATAAAAATAGGGTACAAGCATGTACTAATAGAGTAGGAAGTTTTGATTATGATTGAGTATTTTTTTGAGGTTTAAAAATTAAAATAGGTATTCCTCAATATAATTTACCTATTCACCACTTATTACATAAAAAATAACACATAAAGATCACAAAAATCTTCAACACACCTTATGAAAGTGATGAACTTTTATGCTTAACTATGTAGAATCTGATGCAACCTTGTTTCTTCTTATTTGGGATAAAATTTTCTTAGTGAGTCACTATGATCAATCCCTAAATATATTTAATTCATATTTATTACAACTACAAACCAAAATATGTCAAATAAAATTATTTGCATTGATAGTCTAGTTGTCCATGTGCTTACAGAGAATTTATGATAGTCTTATTTTTTGGCCTATGTTCCTTATTTCTCCATTATTTGAGCCTTAAAAAACCTTATTAATAATTTGAATTATGAATTAATTACATATTTTACAATACATTATATATCCCTATAAAAACTCTAACTACTCGAGAATCTCCAACGTAGGTTTTGCATTAATTTAAAAATGTATTGGTTAATAAGACCATTAACCAACTTAGTAAATGTTACCACCCAAGGTGATTTACACATTGGAGAAATAAAGAATACTATTTAAACACATAAAACAACTATAGCCAATCATTAAAAACATTATAAATTTGAAAAAAGTCTCTAAAACTAAACATGGCTATTAAAAAATTTGAATTTGAATTTTGGCAAGAAAATGCCAAATTCAAATTCTAGCCTACCTAAGCTAACCTAAACATTTGAAAATGATTATAAAGTGTGATTTATTACCCCTAAGACCTTTTAAACAATATAAAATACCCATATAACAACTTAACCAATCCAAAACTAAACAAAACAAACCAAAATTTAAGCTTAGAGTGATGCCTGCATCATACTCCCAAGGGACAGCGAATAAACTTATGAACTATTATTCATGAGGTATCCAACTATATTTGCATGGTTTTAGATGTCTTATTCTATCATCCAAGTGGACTGTATATGAGGATGATGTTTCCACTTGACTAGATATTGGAAATACTTCATGTTTCCTATCTTCTTGACAATCTTCTTGTCCAAGATCATCTCTAACTCCTCCTTCTTAGCTAATGGAAATTGACTTACCCACTATTGAACTATTATCCTTGATCCTCTTTGTGTTTTTTCATTATCATAATCTTTATTCAATGGATATAAGTCTTCAACATTGAAAATGGAAGAGATGCCTACTCCATTAGGCAAATCTATCTCATAGGCATTATTAGGAAACTTATTGAGAATTTTTCAAAGACCTATTTTTTTCATCTTCAGTTTGTCATACTCACCTTTGAGAAACATCTTCTTTCTCAATTGATCCAAAACCAAGTCACCAATGTCAAAACTAACTTATATTCTTCTCAAATCTATTTGTTTCTTGTACTTCTCCACACTTGTCTCTAGTTGTATTTTCACTTGTTCATGTACTTCTTGCATAGCTACAACAAACTCATCTCCTTTAGCACTTTTATTCTCCATTTTTCTTAAATTTATTAGTTTAAATATTCCTCTTAGATACATGTCATACAAGACTTTAAATGGGCTCATACCTTAGAAAAATTCATTGTATGTAAACTTTAACTATGGTAGTATTAAATCCTATTGCTTGGGATTGTCTCTTGATAAGCACCTTAGAAAGTTACCTAAACTCTTATTAACTACCTCAGTTTGTCCATCAGTCTAAGGGTGGTATGTTGAAGTAAAATTCAAATTGGTTCTAATCTTATTCCACAAAGTCCTCCAAAAAGTGACCAACAAATTTGGTGTCTCTATCAGAAATGATACTAAGTGGAAAACCATGTATTCTAAAAACCTCTTTGAAGAATATTTTTTTTGTGTGTGGTATCATTGGTAGTTTTAGAAGGTATAAAGTGTGCCATTATAGAAAACCTACCCACTCTATAAAGATAAAATCATAACCTCTTTGAGTTCTAGGTAACCCCACGACAAAATCCATAATAATGGATTCCCATGGCCTATTTGGGACTGGTAAAGGTTGATACAAACCTACATTTTTAATTTTACCTTTATCCATTTGACAAACTTTGCATCTTTATACATGCCTTCTTACCTCTACTTGCATTCTAGGCCAAAATGAATACCTGGTAAGTTTCTCTAATATCTTGTCAAGTCCAAAATGCCCTACCATGCTACCATAATGCTTCTCTTTGATCAACTTCCCCATCATTAAACTATTTGGAACACACAACTAAATTCCTTTAAATAATAATCCATCTTGTATCATGTAATTAACCATGGTTCTTTATTCAAGGTGGTTGGATGTTCACAAGCCTTATAGGCTTCTTGAAAATCTTCATCACTCTCATACAATTCCTTAAGAGAATCAATGCCTACACTCTCAAACTAAAATTCATTGACTAGCAATGCTCTCCTACTCAAAGCATCAGCCACCTTATTACTTTGACCTTTCTTATGTTTGATAGTAAAAGTAAAATTATGCAAATACTCTATCCATTTCATATGCCTTTGATTGAGCTTAGGCTAACTAGTGATGAATTGTAGAGCATGGTTATCTATGAATATTATAAACTCCTTGGCAGTAGATAATGCCTCCAATTTCTCAAGGCCTACACCATTGCATATAAATCCAAATCATAAGATGAATACTTTTTTTTTTCATCATTTAATTTTTCACTAAAGTATGTTATAGTCCTACCTTCTTGACTTAAGATAGCCCCTATGGATACTCCACTTGCATCACACTCCACTTGAAAGACTTTATTAAGATTTATAAGTGCTAGAATGGGTTGTTCAATGATTTTTTATTCAAGAATTGAAAGTTTCTTTCATCCAAGTCAATCCAAATAAACTTTTTCTTGTCTCCTCTAATAGTATCTATGATTGGAACACAAATTCCATTGAAATTTCTAATGAACTTCCTGTAAAATCTTGAAATGTCATGAAAACTTCTACTCTGTAGCTATTTTATAAGTTTTCCACTCCATTATGGATTTTAATTTATCCTTATCCATCTTCAATACACCTTAAGATATAATAAAACCAATGTAAAACAATTATATCTTCATGAATACACACTTATTTATATTGATTAGTAACATCTCCTCTTGAAACCTTTTCATGACCAAATGCAAATGATGGAGATGTGTTGAGTATTGTCATTGATGTCAAAAGGTGCATATTGTGAAAGTTGATGTCAAAGTGCATAGGAAGCCTAGTCATGACATGAAGAGGTATGTGTATGAAAATTAATAAACATAGGCATATGAATGTTGTATGGCATTGTTTGAGTATGTATGTGAATAATTAAAGCATTCATGAGAGTTTTAGGGTGAGCCTATAGGGGTAGGCCTTTAGACTAAGCCTACACCTAGACCTCTTTTAGACCCTGCCTGGACTAATGAGGTATGAAGATTAGATTTCAAGGTAAGTATGCATATGTGAGCATGGAAATATGTAAAATATGTTATTTTAGGCATGTTTACAAAGTTTGATGTTATGGTTTGAAGTAAATTACATGAATCAGTGTTTTAGGTCTTCCCAAGTTCACATAATGAGGTCTTAAAACCCAAGAAGCACTTTCAGGCATTCATTGGCATGTGTTACCTCTACATGTAACTATGAGTTATTAAGGATAGATGGGTAATGTCCCTAGCTAATATTTTTATGAATTACTTTTGGATTCAAGGGGCATTCTCTTATGAATAATTGTTAACACCAAAACATGTGTTAAACCTCCCTAAAACCCTAATACAGACCTAATATGCAATATATTGTTAGAAACAACTCAATATGAATTTATATTTATATATAAACTATTGGATCATGTATTCAAATCTTTCAAGTACCTCCAAGTGGTGGTGGTGGGTCAGATGAGAGAGAAAATGTATAGATACAGGCATATTTGTCAAGAAATTGCTATAGCTCTCAAAAGTTATATTGGTCAAGAAAATAAAATGGATGGAAGAATAATATAGAGACTCATTTTTAATTTCCATGATTATTTTTGGATATTTTTTATCCTTTAAGTATTCTAATTTGGTCATCTAAGTTAATCAGTCGTAGACAGACCTAATGGTGTGAATAATGAAAAGACCCAACTAGAGATGAAGAGATAGATATGAGGGTTTGTGCATGATATGTTTATGAAAAAAAGGCATAAAGGAGTTATTTATGACTTTTAGTTCATGATCATGCTTTGAGAATATTTGGATATCAGTGTATGTAGTCAAAAAGTTACAAAATGGCCTGTCTCGTTCAGATAGGACTATGAAACATAGGGTCAAGAAATTAGTATGCAAGACCAATATTTGGCATTAGACCATATGAATTTTATATTTTAATATGGTTTGTATATCTCATAGGACCATTTAAATACATTATGAGTCTTGACATGTGTCTACACAAGTGTGGGAGGTCTAATTCATCATGACTGGTTTTTTAGGTGAATTGACAGTTCTAAGTGAGTGAATTTTAGAGATTATATTGAGCCTTTATCTCTTGAGTAAAAGTGTTCCAAGAATTTAGTGATTACCCTGAGGTCATTAATAATCTATCCACATGTTTAATTTTTTATATTTTAGTAACTTAACGTTGTTTTAGCTTCATTTTTTCAAGATAGACTTTTGAGGTACACAAGACTAATAGGGCAGTTTGTCCTAAAGGAGCTTTCATGGTATGGATGAAGGATACATGTCTAATAAAGCATGGAGGATATTAGTAGAGTTCATTGGCTAAGTGATTGAATGGTTTTTTATTGTTTGAGAAGGCCATTTAGGTCTAAGAGGATCAATTTTTGAGGTTCAGAAGATAGACCTAATGCAATTAGGTCTCCATGAGACCTAAAGGAGAAATGAGGCCTAATTGAGTTGTTACAAAATAAAATAGGTTAAAATTACATTTGAATCATGTTAATAACATGTTAGAATACATATTTAATGGTTGACCTAAGACTTTAAAGGTGTATGTCCAACCAAGTATTGTATGACCATGAGTCTAGTAAATATACAAAGTAGTTTAGGCTTATTTGTATGTATGCAACATAAGTGAATAAAATCTTGCATGGTTGAGAATAAGTAGGTCTTGAAATGAGACCATACTATAAGAGTAGAGATGTGATGATAAAAATTTATGAGGTGTCTAAGTTGGTGTAGAGTCACTTAGGGAGTTGGTGCTTCCTTGAAATTAGGTGCTTGTTAAAGCCTAGTCAAGTGGGTGCTTGACTTTATTGGGGTTGGTGTTCCAAGTTGAGTCGGTTCTCAATATAATTTGATATTTTATTTTATAGGACTATAATCCATTTGAAGATATCATAGTGTATTTTCTTCCCCTTGAGGGATTCCCATTCATATATGTGTTTTCTTGTGTTATGCTCATATGAATGGTTCTTTATGCATTGTTATATCAGTATATTGCTTTCATGGTTCAAGGAATTTTAAAGGATAATTGAATGAAATTTTTCAAACACTGATTCAACCCCCCCTCTCTACGATTATGCTTCCAACAATATGTTCTTATTTACTATGACTATATATCAAAATGTCATCCAAATATACTATAATAAACTTACCTATGAATGGCTTAAAAACCTCATTCATGAGCCTTATGAATTTATTAAGTGTATTAGTGAGACTAAATGGCATGACCATCCATTCATATAGCCCTTCATTAGTCTTTAAGGTTATTTTCCATTCATCTCCATGCCTAATTTTAATTTAGTAGTATCCACTCTTGAGATCAATTTTGGAGAAGTAGTTTGAACCACTCAAACAATCCATCAAGTCTTCAATTATTGGGAGAGGAAACTTATACCTTATAGTGATATTGTATATTGCCCTTAAATCTATGCTCATCCTCCAATCTCTTTCCTTATTAGGCACTAATGCTGTTGGCACTGCACATGGACTAAGAATCTCCTTGACCATGCCTTTGTCTAATAGTTCTTGAACTTGATTTTTGATCTCAACATTTTATTAAGGTGACATCTTATAGGCAATTTTATTATGCAAATTTGTTCCTCGAATGAAGTCAATGTGATGACTGATTTTTTATTAGTAGCAGCTCACTAGGTAGTTCATCAATTATGATATTAGCATAGTCTTTGAGGACATCTTGCACCTATTATGGAAATTTATTTAGATTTATTTTTTTATGATTGTTATAAGCTTGATCACAATTACAAATCCTATCTCTTCTTCTCTCATTGTATTCACAAACTCTTTTTCACTTACCACCTTACACTTGAACCAATCTTTTGGTCACCATTTTCTTCTTTCATAGGCTGTAAGATATGGCTTATACCATCCTTCTCCAAAGTGTAGACATTTCTCCTTCCATCATGTGATGTCTTACTATCATATTTCCAAGGCCTTCCAAGGAGTACATGGCACATGTGCATTAGTATTATGTCACAAATAACTTTGTCTTTATAACTCCAAATTTGAAACTCCACTCCACATTGTTTATTAACTAATACTTGTTGTCCTTTTTTCAGCCATAAAAATTTGTAGAGAGTGGGATAAGGTAGATATTTAACTTTAGTTTATCCAACATCTCACTGAAACTAAGTTATTTGTGTTACCTTAAATCAATAACTACTTTGTAACATTTGCCTTGGCACTTATATGAAGTCTTGAAAAGAGTCTTTCTTTGTGTGTGTTCCTTCTCTTTAGGTGTCTTGATTAGCACCCTTCTCATAATCAATGATTTAAATACCTATGGTTCTTCCACATGAGATGGAGAACCAACACTCTCTCTTCTATTTCTTGAACGATCTAATTTCTATTTTTAGTTCTATAGTTATTTGTTTGTTGACCTTTTGGACACTCTCAAACCCTATGTCCTAAAAATTTATTACACTTGAAGAACTTACCTATGAAGCCACTAGATCCTCTTCATCTTAATGCATATCCACCTTTGAATTATGTCCTTATACCTATAAATCCACCTCTAGGATTAAAGGACTATTCTTGTGAATTACTAGTTTCTCCTTGGTTTCTTTGTGAGGTATATCTACCTCTTTAGTTGCCCCTTCCTCTATAAAGTTTGCCTCTACCTATATTCTATTGTGTTTGTCTTATATTAAGCTTGGCTTCAACTTCAAATGAAAATTTATAACACTCTTCAAGATTCCTGGGGATAACTAGGCTTAGTTCATCTTGCAAGTTATATCTTAACCCTGTAAGATATCTAGTAACCTTTTCTTTATCTTATTTTATATGGCCTAATTTGATAACCAACTTATAGAAATCCTTTGTATATTTATTAACACTTATATATTTTGTTTCAATTTTTGTAATCTTTTGAAGATATTTTTTTCATATTTTTTAGTAATTTGACCTGTCAAGGTCAAATTACTACCCCTATCATTTGAAATTTTCTTAAATCTCACTAATATCTCTTTGCAACAGGTCAAATTGATCAATTATGATCTAAAATCATTAATTTTGGTAAAAAAATATAAAATATATATTTTAAATGGGTCATTATCATTTCAAAATAGCATTTTCAAGTTCAAATATGCAAATAATCTATGCATAGGGGGTCAATTTTGAAGGAAATTGAGGATTCTAAGAGCTTCAGGTAGTTTCAAAATCTCAAATTTTGTACACAAGGTCATCATGACTTTAGGAAAATTTTAGAAAAAAATTATGGTCATTGGAATAGTTTAAATAATTTTTGTTTTGTAATAGTCCTGAGTATGTCTGTTGGAGATCACCATTGGAGTAGGCATCATTCTAGAGTGCCATAAAGGTTTCTAAGTCCACATAAAAATTTGAAAAATATGGAATGATATTTTTACATCATAATAATACCTTTAAATTATTTCATAACTCCAAATTTTAATCAAACCATGCTCATACAGGCTTATGTAAGCAAATAGGCATATAGGTCAAAAAGGGATTTTTTGACTTTTCAAGAAAAATGTGCTTTCAGAGTGTTTTGATAGCATGGTACAAAACCCATTATGATTTTTTTATGAATTTTTAAGTATTTGAAGATTTATTTTTATTTTGGTGAATTTTTTATTTTGTGCAGTTGTAGACATCCTTCCAAGCCTCCTATTCAAATGCTCATATCTTTCACCACATGTGAATTTTGGTAGAATGATCTTAATATATTTTGATTAAATATATTTAAATATAATTAAGACAATTTTATTGGATTTATTTTATGAACAATAATTAAGAGCGTAGGCAGCTCAGAACGCAGTCAAAACCCCACAAGCATATTTCTCCACGTGATAAATTTTTATATATTTTGTATGAGAACCCAATATTCTTATGGATGTTAGGGGGGTAATTTTAATACATATAAATTAAAATATTTTTGTATATGGAGGTTTTTACTTAATGAACCATCATTTTGAAGATTCAATTTCAAAGCCTGCTTAAAACCTTAAAAACCTAGTTTTGAAAAAGGTTAATTTTATTGCCATAAAATCATCATAGATCAACATATTACCTTTTAAAATGTTATGGATACTTATATAGGATTAAATAAATGTCAATTTTATACATGGAATTGTACGGATGAGAGAATAAATCATGTTTTTTTTGAAAAAAAGTATGTAAAATGAGTACAGGACACTTCCATGAAATATAATCAATGGAGATCAAATAATATGAATTTTTATTGATCCTAAAAAATTTATTTTATCATAAATAATATCATAATTATTCCAACCAGCTTGATCAAAATGGCCAATCTGTAAGAAAATGGAGTAAAATAGGCCTAGTCAAACCTATTGACTAAATGGCGAGTGTTTTCTCATCAAAATAAAATATCTTGTGATGAAAAAAGTTTTTATAAGTATATTTAATTATTTTTTAAGGTTTTAGTGCGTCTTGTTTCAGGTTTAATGGAGTCCAAATGCAAGAAGATAGGCTATTAGGCCTAATTAGCCTAATATGCTTAAGTGGTCAATCAAGCAAGTAAAGAATGATATTGAAAATATATAAAATGAATTAATTTTGGATTTACCACATGCCATATATGTTTTTTAAGTATATATATCATTCTCAAGTCAATCTACAAGTTCCAATTCATGTAAATTGAGTTTAAGTTGAGTTAACTAGTCCTTAAGTGTCAAATCTCTTTGGTTGACTAGTTTGACTAGTTTCATGCATCTCCCATGCTTTTTATGCAAGATAAAGAAATTAAATAACTTAAACCCACTTTTAATATGGATTTATATTCAAATCTATGTCATTATTTTCATGTAAATAAAGTTGGCAAGTCAACATGGACCCACCACTTCTCAATTCTATGCCAAAAATGAAGAACATGCAATTTTTGAAGACTTGGAAGGTTTTAAAGCCTTTATTTAATATTGTAAATGGATTTTAGTCTTATTTTAACTCAAAAAAGACTAATCCTTCTATTTTACATGCCAAATTACATTTATTTAAGGTTTTAGACTTATGTATTGGCTTTTTGAAGCCATTTTTCATTAATTCTTGAAGCAGAGCAAAAAATTGTAATTGACACCATTTATCAAATAAAGAAGATTTTTTGCATATATATTTTAGATCAAAATAGAGTGTAATTTGAATGTGTACCAACATAAAATTGGCATATATTTTCTATTTTTTTAGGTCCTTTCCACACCTACTATTAAAATCTCATCCTCTACAAGTCATTTGAAGAGCTAGGATTTGAATTTGTTTTGCAAGTTTTTTTCAGGTTTTTTTTTGAAACACCTATGTTCAGGATTAAATGCAAAGTTTTCTTTCAGATTCATATGTGTGTCTTACTTAGTTTCAAAAATATTTTAGATAATATCAATCATTCAAGTGCATCACCCCATTTAGACAAGATTTCTCATTTCAATTTCTTTCTCCCTTTTCATCCTAACAAATTTAAAATAGTTTAGTTTTAATAGATAAATCTTAAGGGAACCAGCCCTCTCTAGAGGTTCTTCTCAGTACAAAGTCACCCACATTTTGAGAAGATTCAATTGTATCAATTAGAGAGAGGGTGTGTTTTAAACATCTTTAATTAGGGTGCACTTTAGAGTGATAACAGTTTCTAGCACGTCTAGTGGAACATCATTCAGAAGATTAGTGCAACTTTCAAATACTATAAGTTGGTTATGAATATTAGGTATCATTTCAATATTGATTACTTTCAGCATTTGGTTTATTAATGGTCTCCAATGGCTTATTTCAATAGGGATCCATATGATCTTCACTATAATTAGTATGACCAACCACACTATGATCCTCACCAAGAGTTTGAGGATATATGTAGGAGTACTGCCCAAATACTCTATATGAATAGTCAATCCATCTTAATATTTCCCCTTACCAGTCTTATCATGGCTATTTTACATCTATCCAATCCATACCAGCACTTAAACAAACTTTAGTGAGCCTTGTAAATCATGTACTAGAGTTGTATTCACATAGCTATTATGGCCAAGATACCCCTACACACCAGATCCAGTATGTAAGAGGGTCATTAAAGCAAATAAAAGAGCAATGGGCACCTATTGAGAGGGAAAATTGGGGAAATCTCATTAGTGAAATGATGGTTATAAGTGGTTATATTTAGAGCATTAAGGATAAACTAAAAGGCCTTAAATAACAACATGTTCAACCATAGCCTTCTTATATGCCATCCATTCCTCCTCAAAAGACCATTCCAAGAACCCCTTTGAGTTTTCCAAGTTTTTCATATGTTTCTCAAACTTTCCCTTCGTAGATATCTATCCAATAGAAGTATCAAAGAAAGAATTTGCTATGGGAAAACCTACTATTAAGATCATTGACCACTTTAAAAAGAATATCTTCTAGGAGAATATTGATAAGTAGATCAAAGAGTTAGATCTGAAGATAAAGAAAGAGGAAGAGAACCATAATCAAAAGGTCAAAAAAGAGCCTTTATCTTTCCCATCTTGGAACCAAATCATAGAGTTAAGCAAGAAAGAGGAACAATCAAGCATCACTCAGGATGTTGAATTCAAGCAAAATATCATTCAGCGTTCATCCCTTCCTCCTCAAAAAATTAAATCATTTCCTTCATGGAAAGCCATTCAAGAAAAAGTGTAGAGAGATAAGGTGAAGGTGATCCAAGAAGAGCAGCCTCATGAGAAAAATCAAGTATCTATGGTTACTTTTGTATATATTTCACATCTTATTAAATACTTCTAGGGGTCTACCATGCCACTCTTGGAGCAAGAACCTCTTCTTTGTGAGGCAAGTGAAGAAGATGCAACTAAAAAGATAGAGAATGATGATAATTCTAGTGATCAAGAAGAATAAATCATAGTTGGGACACCACTTGGCAAGGACAAAAATGATTTAGTTTTCTATGATAAATAAGAAGATGACTTACAAGAGGATTCTCAAGAGTTTACAGCAACTAAGATAGATAAAGTACAAATAAATATTTCTTCAAAAGGCAGCCATGAAGACAACTTACATAGAGTCATTACTGAGATGGAGAATATTCTTGATGAAGATGAAGTAAGTGCAGCAGATCAAGAAAGTTTATTTGATGGTATCCAAAAGGTATAAATATGTGATCAACATGTTTCAAATGGTAAGATTATAAATTAATGTCATGTCCTTTCAGTTGATCATGATGAAGAAACTTTTTGGGATGACTTGGAGAGTTTTTGTGCAAAATTTGATGGTCCATCTCCACCCTAAGTGGAGATTGATGAATGTCTTATAAAAAGTATTGTTGATGCTATTCATTAGGAAGAAATTGAAGTCATATTACAATCATGTTTGGATGCTTATCAAGGATCTAAATATTTTGACAAAGTACCACTTAAAATGGAGTCAAATGAAGACATCAATCTAGGTATACTAGCTAAACTACCGATACAATCATTGAATGAGAATGTGTCAAATCATGATCAACCTCTGAATGAGGTAGAGATAGGAATTTTGATGCAACAAAAGAGAATATGGGAGGAAGATGACTGGATTCTAGATCCATATCTTCAATCCATGCACCTAATAATAAAATTTGGAGGCCTAGTTGTATCACCTAAAACAAATGAGCATAGAAGTCCTCCCATTTGTATAAGAGGGCTATCAAAAAGAAGCAAATATGTTTCAAAGTTCTATGGTGCATCAAATAACTTTTTTTTTAATCCAAGAGGACCAGCAAGGTGGAGGTTAGTTTGTTGTTTTATCTAAGTGCATATCTATACATGTTTTTAGTGTTGTTTTTCCCTTTCCAAGTTGTTGTTGTCTATTCCTCTAAGTGCACACATGCACATATTGTTGTTTATGTCAGTTATCTTGTTGTATATTTGTCTGCAAAAGATCTTCCAAAATTTAGTGTATATCCAAAAAAATTCATAGCCAAATTTTCTAAGTTATTTGACCAACAGGCTGGTTAACCCTTTAAATTTATCAAATTTTTTAATAATTTGACCTATCAAGGTCAAATTACTACCCCTATCATTTAAAACATTCTTAAATCTCATCAATATCACTTTGTAGCAGGTCAAATCAATCAATTATGACCTAAAAGCATGAATTTTGGTAAAAAAATGTCAAAAATAGATTGTAAATGGGTCATTTTCATTTCAAAATAACATTGTCAAGTTTAAACATGCAAACAATGCATGCACAAAGGGTCAATTTTGAAGGAAATTAAGGATTCTTAGAGCTTCAAATAGTTTTGAAACCTCAAATTTTGTATAAAAGGTTATCATTACTTGAGGAAAAATTTAAAAAAACTTAATGGCCATTGGATGAGTGGATATACTTTTTTATTTTGTAACAATCCTTAGCATGTCTATTGGAGATCACCATTAGAGTAGGCATCATTCCATAGTACCATTGAGGTTTCTAAGTCTAGGTAAAAGTTTTAAAAGTATTTAATGATGTTTTTTAATCATAATTATACCTTTAAATAGTGTCAAAACTCCAAATTTTAAGCAAACCATGCTCATATAAGCTTATGCAAGCAAATAGGCATATAGACCAAAAGGGGTTTTTTTGAATTTTTAAGAAAAATATGCTTTCAAAGTATTTTGATAGCATGGTACAAACCTTATGATGATATTTTAAAACATTAATAAGTAGGTAAATAGTTGTTTTTATTTTGGTGAATTTTTCATTTTTTGCAGTTCTAGACACCCTTTCAAGCCTCCTATTCAGATGCTCATATCTTTCACCAAATATGGAGTTTGGATAAACAATATTAATATTTTTTTAATAACTCTATGTACTTATCATTTATAAAAAAAATTAAGACTAATCTAGGGGATTTACTTTATGAACAATCATTAAGAGTGTAGGCAGCTCAAAATATAGTTAAAACCCCACAAGCAGATTTCTCTACATGATAATTTTTTATATATTTTGTATGATAACCCAATATTTTTATAGATTTTAGGATGGTTATATATATATATATATATATATATATATATATATATCAATTAAAATATTTTTGGATTTGAAAATCTGTACTTCATGAACCATCATTTTGAAGATTCAGCTTCAAAGCCCACCTAAAACCTTAAAAGATTAATTTTGTAAAAACTTAATTTTATTACCATAAAATCATCATGGATCAACATAAAACCTTTTCAAATGTCAAATAAAATTAGAGAGGATTCCATGAATGTCAATTTTATGCATAAAATTATACATATGAGGGAATAAATCATATTTTTATAGAAAAAAATATGTAAAATGAAGTACAGGACACTTCAATGAAATATAATAAATAGAGATCAAATAATACTACTTTTTATTCATCTTAAAATTTGTATTTGGTCATAAATCATCCTAGAAGTATTTCAACTAGCTTGATCAAAATGGTTAGTTTGTAAGAAAATAGAGCAAAATAGGCCTAGTCAACCCTGTTGACTGAATGATGAGTGTTTTCTCATCAAAATAAAATATCTTGTGATAAAAAAAGTTTTTTCAGGTATATTTAATTATTTTTTCAAGTTTCATGGCATCTTGTTACATGTTTAATGGATTCCAAATGCAAGAAGATAGACTATTAGGCTTAATTGGTTTAATAAGCTTAATTGGTCAATCAAGCAAGTAAAGAATGGTATTGAAAATATATCAAATAAATTAATTTTTGAGTTATCACGTGACATATATGTTTTTTAAGCGGATATATCATTCTAAAGTCAATTCACAAGTTTTAATACATGTAAGTTGAGATCAAGTTGAGTTAACTAGTCCTTAAGGGTCAAATCTCTTCGGTTGACTAGTTTGACTAGTTTCATGTATCTCCCATACTATTTATGCAAGATTAAAAAAAATTAAAAAAATTAAACTCACTTTTAATATGGATTTATCTTCCAATTTATGACGTGATTTTTATGCAAGGAAGGTTGACAAATCAACATGGGCCCACCACTTCTCAATTCTATGCCAAAAATGAACATACAATTTTTGAAGACTTAGAAGGTTTAAAAGCCTTTATTTAATATTGTAAAAGAATTTTATTCTTATTTTAACTCAAATAAGACTAATCATTCTATTTTCCATGCCACTTTGAATTTAGTTAAGGTTTTAGACTTATATATTGGCTTTTTGAAGCCATTTTTCATTAATTCTTAAAGCAGAGCAAAAATTGTAATTGACACCATTTATCAAATATAGAAGATTTTTTGCATATGTTTTTTGGATCAAAATAGAGTGTAATTTGAATATGTACCAACATAAAAGTATCATCTACTTTTCTTTTCTCAGGTCCTTTCCACACCTACTATTAAAATCTCATCCTCTACAGGTCATTTAAAGAGCTAAGATTTGAATCTGCTTTGCAAACTTCTTTCAGGGCTTCTTTTGAAACACTGATGTTCAAGATTGAATGTAAAGTTTTCTTTCAAATTCATATGTGTCTTACTTAGTTTTATAAATCTTTTAGAGAATATCAATCATTCAAGTGCATCACCCCATTTAGACAAGATTTCTCATTTCAGTTTATTTCTCCCTTTTCATCTAAAAAAAATTCAAAATAATTTAGTTTTAATAGATAAATTTTAGCGAAAATAGCCCTCTTTGGAGGTTATTCTCAGTACATATTCACCCACACTCTGAGAATATCTAATTGTATCAGCTGGAGAGAGGGTGTGTTTTATACGTCTTCAAGCAGGGTGCACTCCAGAGTGATAACAATAGTCACTTGGCAAGAATTTGTCCTTCAAATTGGTTACCATCCTATCCCAAGACTTGATATTTATCTTACCCTTCTTTCTTTTTGGATGAAATCCCACCAAAGGGATGCATGCCCTTTTAGCTTTGTACGAGCAAACTTCACCTAATTCTCCTCTAAAATATTTTCATAGTCAAAGTATTAATATAATTTTGTAATCTAGTCAATGAGTTATTCTCCATCCAAGCTTCATGAATATGTGGGAAGTTTCACTTTTGGTTTAGACCCATATTTCATTACTACCTTTAGTATTCTTTATACACCTTGTTTGTAATGCCCAAAATTTTACCTAAATAAAGTCTGTAAAAAGAATTAACTTTTTATTTTTTTACTACTAAAATTATTTTATTCTTACTAACTTGGGTATTCTTATACATCACTTAGTTTAATTGTTCTGTTTTACCAATAAATAATCATTACACTCATTAAATATACTTATTACTTCCTCACATTAAAATGAAATTAGTCTTTATACCATGCTAGCAATGTCATAATTTTAAGATAGCTAATTTAATAGAGAATAGGTTCTTATTGTAAGTATCCATATCTATAGAATGTTAACATCAAATATTCATAAAATCATTTCAATAAAATGTAAATTTACCACTCTAACCTCAATATTTATGATAGAGATAATAAGTCTAATCTAAACATGTGTTCTTTTAATTCTTAACCAAGGTAAACAATTAGTTTGAATGTTGTCAACTAAATCAAGGTAAACATAAAAAAAACTTACAACATTTCATATATTCATATCATAGTAAATAATATTAAAATATCCCTATGAAAAGCATTTAGACCATATTATCCCTATGAAAAGCATTTAGACCATATAGCGAAAGTTTATTGAAAATAAAACTTCTACTCCACCTCCAGAGCAGGGTTATATATACTAAAATATTAAGAAACTATTTTATGATAGAGATACCTCAAAAATAAATATATAGGAAAATCACAGTCATATCATCACTAATATACAATCCTATATAAGTATATATATTAAACACTAGATATAATACAAAATTTTAATTTGGAGTTATAGACATGCCTACGAAGTTTTAAATTCAAAATTCAAATAAACTTCATCCAAACACCAATAATATGGTCACATATCTCAAATTAAGATCTTAGTTCTATCTGAGTGTAAATGGGTAATAAATAAAGTAAGAGTAAAAATCATTCAAGTTCTTGTATATAATAAGTCTAAGCAAAGTGACGATAAGTTCCACAATTTTATTCGCAATTACCAAGTATAATCTCCAGAGCTCTCAGTGTTGAAACCGAGTTCTGATACCAAAATGTAATGCCCAAAATTTCACCTAAATAAAGTCTATAAAAAGAACTAAATTTTTTTTTACTATTAAAGTTATATTATTTTTACTTAGTTATTTGTATACATCGCTTAGTTTAATTGTTCTTCTTTACTGCCAAAGTTTTGATCAAACGATAAAATAATTAATTCATCTTGATTACTATATTTCAAACAAATGAACCTTATTTAAATATAACCTTATTTAAATAATTTTAATCTAATTAATAAATATTACATACAAAACAATAAATTAATTTCATTTTTTTAATTAAAACATTTAAATAACTGAATAATTAATTTGATAATTTAAAATAGATTAATAAAAAATATTTTAATAGACTTTAAATAAATTTTATTCTCAATTTATTATTTTAAACTGCATACTTTTATAAACCTAATTAAAAATTAATTAAATAAATTTAATTATAAAATTTAATTAACTAATTAATCAACTCATACCATATAAATAAATTTAAATATTTTTATTTAATAATTTAATAAAACTTTATCTTTATAAATAATATTAAACCCAAATTATCTAACTAACAATAAGTTAATCCATTAAAAATAAATAAAATATAAAGTCAAAAGCTTTCTTATTTTCTTTAAGAAACCCTAAATAAAATAGAATATTTAATGTATTAATTTACTAAAATTTTGTTTACAAATAACCTTAGTAAAGAAATAATACCTTTAATAAACTAAGTGAAAATGAAGAAAATAATCCTAAATTAAAAAAAATAAAATAACTAATTAACTAATTCAAAAAGTCACAAGTAAATATAAAAATTAAAAAGTTCTATCCCACTTGTATTAAAAAGCCCTCTTAAATATAAATTCAAGTTGTCAAGTCCAAAAGGGTGGATTATCTACCTTAAGAATAAAAATCATGCCCTAAATCTTCCACATAAAAATCATTTTCTATTTTTTTAGGTTAAAGAAGATTTGAGAATAAAGACTCAAGAAGAGAATGTCAAAGATGAAGGTAACTTCTTTCATATATATATAAGTATATTTCTATTATTTTTTATGTTTATTTTTTATTTTTTCTTAATTTCTGGTAAAAACAAAATCTTTATATATTAAATAAAATATTCAAAATCTTATATACATACAGTATATATTATGTTATATATATATAATTATTATTATTATTAATTTCTTTTTATTTTTTATTATAATCGGTTGTGACCTATGCTTCCAAGCACAGGGATGGGGTCAGCCTATCCGTCGCCCCTCCATATGTATTTTTATTATTCTTATAATAATTATTATTTTATATTTTTTAATTTCATTTTTATTACTATTATTTATACTAAATTTATTTTTTTTAAATGTATTTTATTTATTTATATATATATATATATATATATATATATATATATATATATCATTATGTTTGTATATATACATATATTTTAATTCTCTTCATTTTCATAATTATTTAATAAAATAGAGTGAATAATATTCTAATGTATAAATTATTTTTTGTATAAATAAATTTGAGACAACAAATGTTTTATTAAAACATTAGAATATGAGTACTAATATTTATTCATATATATATATATATATATATATATATATATATATATATATATATTTTCATAAATGAAATAGTATATTGTTTTCATGAATTTCTTTATATAAATATACAATGGTATAAAATTGTACTAGTTTCTTTTTATTTCAATTGTTAATATAATATGTATATGTAAATATATATACATATATAGAATCTAAACAACTTCAATAATGAATGATTCAATTTCTCATTATAAGTAGTTAATATTTAAATACAACAATATAATTGGCAAACCCATAATCATATATGTGTACACTTAAAATAAATATTAATTGAATTTATTTATATATTTAACACAACTATAAATGTAAGTAGTCTTGAACTTAATAATATTTATATTTACTTTTCAAATAATTTAATATAAAAGAAAAAACATTCCACAACTAAATTATAATTTTCACATTTAATTATAAGAGAGAGATATATGTATATGTAATATTTTCATTTAAATATAATAATGAAATGAATCACCCCTCTATAATAAAATATGAGGGAGAGATATAAGAAGTTTATCAACTTCTTAATCTACTCATTTTATTTAACCTATTTGTTAAAAAGATGTAATACATATGAATGCTTTCAATATGGATTTCATTCTACCTATCATTCTCAAATTTATCCATATATTATTTTGGATAACATAAGGCATGACTTCATTATCATTCCACTAATCACATGAACATTTTAAGTAAAAATAATGCAATACAACATCAAATACATCCAATAAAATAATCGATATCTAAATGATATACTCATGTGTGTGTGTGTGTGTGTGTGTGTGTGTGTGTGTGTGCGCGCGCGTGTGTGTGTGTGTCACAACACCGAATCATAATATTTGGTTAGTCTAATATAATCAATTGTAAGTCGAAATGAATCATCATGTTATTTAACATCAAAATCCAAATAAAACATATATCCACTCAATACAATTACACTAAGTAATCATGCATCCAATTGAAGTTTACTAAACTAGCTACTAAGGTATATAGCAATACTCTTATATAGTCCCCTACATATCCATTGAGATCACAAAATATACCAAAACATATACTATGAAATAATAATACAATTAAGATAACATCAAATATCACACATAAAATTTTATACACATCTAAGGGTCACAACAAATGATAAATGGATCAATACGAATAGATACATAGGTTTAATACAAGCGGTATTACATTGTTCATCATGGTCTCCAACTTCTTTACCTTCCTCTTCTGACTCTTGGATTTCTTCTTCTCTATCACTATCATCTCATGTTATGACTCCACTTCTTTAAGTAGCCTCTACTACTACAAGTATAGCATCAAAACCAATCCTTAAGTCCGGCAATTCCTCCAACATGGTTTAAATATTGGCTTTATTCCTTCTAGGTGGCATCTTGTCTTTACACCTTTAAAGCTACCTGATCAAAACTCACTCTATAAGCTAACTGACCAACACACTTGATGAGCCCATAAAATAGCTCATTATATCCACAAAATAGCATCCTTTTTATTGCATAAGAAATGGATATAAATGTAGTTTCTAAACTTATGGTTCATTTAGAATAAAATATTAAATACTTATCATGGTTGTCTTTAGAATTACTTAATATCTATTTATTAGCTATTACTAATGATTATTAAGAAAAAAATGTCAATAAGTGCATACATAATTCATACTAAGCTAAGAATGATTCAAAGTATTAAGAGTAACTATTCAAGAATAATGTTGGACTGGTGTTAGAATTCTATACAAGACCCAGTATTTTGGTGAAATTATGGACTTCTACAAGCTTGTTATAGTACCTATGGATTATAACAAGTTGATTACAATAGCTACGAATTACAATAGGCTTGCTATGAACTAGCTATGGATTACATCAAAATAACTATAGACCAGTTATGGATTACATCAGACCATTTATAGATTACATCCAACTACATATTTTAGCATACTTGTTATAGGTTTTAGTAAGCTTACTATGTATTTCAATAGAACTGCTATAGACTTCAACAATATTGCTACAGAGTTGTTTGGAAAATATTTCTAAATATATTCTAATGTTTCAACTATCACGAAGAATGCTTTCCATTTAAATTATTTCTGTATATAAATTTTTATGTATAGACTTTCTATTATAGATTGTATTCAAATATATGTTTATGTAATTTTATTCCAATAAATAGCTCTCTCCATATTAGGTGGAGATCAAGATTATTATGTAATAGATTTATTTATTAAAATAAATATCTCTCCATATTTTATAAAAATTGAGATAGGATAGAGTATCTCAGTTGTTAATCTTAAATCAGGTATTAGTTGAAAACATGAAATTATAAATGCAACCTCTCATACCTGAATGAAATAATAATTAATCAATATACTTTTCTTTCCATTATTCTGAGTAGTCCATCTAAAACTTGTGTTTTAAATAAATCCTCTTTTAAGGAATGAGTTGGCCACTCATTCTAAGGAAGATGGATCATAGTACTTTTATTTATTTTTATATTCTATAATTATTATTTTTATATAAATTCTTATTTTTATTTGTTTTCGTAAACAATTTTTTTTGTATAATTTATGTGAACCTACAGGTGTTTTCATTTATTGGCATTTATATTCAATTCAATAATTTACTTTTTACAAGTGTGATTTACTTTCTGTAACTGTGATTTGATTTTTTTAAGTGTAATTTTTAATTCTTGCAAGTATGGAGTATGATATAAGGAATCATTTTTCAAATATCTCTTTCTCTTATTGCAGACAACCTTCAAACACCAGCCTTGGATTGACATTATTAAATGAAGAGGATTGATGACTCTCGTCAATACTATCAACTCACTCTTATTATCTAAGAGTGTACACATGATTTTAATATCTCTTAAGTGTCAAACCTACTCTGATACCAAACTAATTTATAGGATTTATTCAAAAGCAGCCAAAACATAATCTTACCTTCTTGAACCAACCTTTATTAGCCCTCTTGAGGAACTAATTTCAATGGTATGATAAATATATAAGGTTACAATTTAAAAAAATAGATATTTAGATACTCAATATCTTCCTTTAATAACCTTAAAATTTTGAGATTCCAAGTCTAAAGGGAAGGTATTGTGTTTTTAAGCTCTTGCTCTATTTAAGCCTCTCATTGTAACCCTCTCGTTATAGTTTTATGGACTTATTTTTAACCAAATAGAGTTTCAAATAAAATAAATGTAATTTTTAGATACCCATTAAGGTTTTATATCAGCATATCAAGTTTTGTATTCTAACTCTCTAATAAATTACACAAACTCAACCCTTCTCTTAACCAATAAGGTCTCTTATGCTTAGAATGGTGTTTTGGCTCTAAGAGGCTCCATACGTGCCAAAGTGAAAAAATAATGTTTGATTCACCTTTAGAATAGAAAAAAAATTATACATACCAAATTTTGAGTTCTAGTTATTTTCAATTATGAATGAATTCCATCTTTTACAACACATATATCCTTATAAAAACTCTTAACTACTCAAGAATCCCTAGCATAGGTCTTATATCAATTTCAAAATGTATTAGTTAATAAGACCATTAACCAACTTAGTAAATTTTAATATCTGAGGTTAAATTTTAATATCTGAGGTCCTTTACACATTTGATAACTCATGAAGACTCTTTAAACACATAACACAACTAGAACCAATCATTACAAACACTAGAAATTTGTAAAAAGTCTCTAAAACTAAACATGGCTATCCAAAAATTTGAATTTAAATTTTGGTGAGAAAATGCCAAATTCAAATTCTAGCCTACCTAAGCTAACCTAAACACTTGTAAATTATTATCAAGTATGTGTTATGACTCATATACCTTTATAACAATATAAACAATCTAAATGACCCCTAGAATAACTTAACCAATTCAAAAATAAATAAAATATACCAAATCTTAGGCTTGGAGTGATGTTCCTACATCATATTTAGTGAGAGATATACACAGGAGTGACTTCAAATTTGGATTAGGCATGCACTACCCCTTGTATAATTTTTTTGTGTCTCAAATTATGTTTACCTATGTGCTAGATCTAGATAATAAGTAACCCTATTTCATTTGTATTGTACCTCTTATAACTTGATAAAAAGGGGTTAGTAATGTGATTCGAGATAGCCATACCAACCCTATTTGTTGTTAAGTGTTACTTATATAGCCAATAATCCTAAGATGGCCTCAAACTCACATGTAGTTCTTCTTCATATGAATGTGTATATAATTTTAACAATGAAACTATATATTATTTCTTCTAGTAACTCTTGGTACAAGTCATGTAATAGTATATTTGACCTTTTGAATGCTTCAAATATTTGATTCAGTGTTTTAGTGTAATTTGATAGATTGAAATAAATAGTAATTTATTATTAGAAAGTTGTCTTATTAAAATGGTAGGTGTGTTAATTATACCATAGCCATTGTATATATAAAAACCTTTTGACTTTAAATTACAACCTAGTGACATGTGAAAATTCAACCATAGGATGGGCAAAGAGGGATAACAAAACAGTCACAAAGTGAAAAAAATGAAAAAAGATAAAAACATAAGTCTAGATAGTTATATTGAGGCTGGGCACTAATGTCGATGCTAGTGTCTAGGATGGATGCAAGTCTCCAGGGAATAAAAACATATAAAAAATAGGCACGATAGGTAAGGATCTCTAGCATACATTAGATGAAGATAAACAGACATGGTACATAGGCCCAAGGGGTGGGTAAATCAAGTGAAATAAGATAGAACCAAAGAGGTCCCTGAGAGACTATATCACTATATATCTAATTCTTAGTAAAAAAGTATATACATATAAGAAGACTAAAAATATGTGTATTTGTACCAATATGAGTGTCTACAAATTATGATAGATATGATTATGATTGTTATGATTCACACTTATAATAGTTGAAAATATGCAAAATATATTTTAGATCAACACAACACAATAGATATTGGTGGGCCAATATGCCCAAATATTCAAAATATAAAAAAATATATTAATACCCTTATGATAGAGAAACACCATACAATATTTTTTTAAGAATGAATAACTACACAATTCCACTTCTAGGGGGACACCTCCAATATTCTTATACTAAATATAAGACTCAACACTTGATTGATTAATTTTCTTTGTAATGATATTCATCTCCTTTATATAGACATCTATATGACTAATAATGGATGGATAACCTCCTAATTCCAATGTAGGCTAACCATTATCCAATGTATTTATTCCATAAATTACTTATTTATCCTAATATATTGGACCCATATAATTAACTAAGGGGGGATTTATGCCACATGTTGACATATTCATCAACAGATATACATTAATATATCATATACCTAGGTATATATAATTATTTACCTCCTTGACATGTTTCATCCCTAAAACATAATAAGAAACCAAATAATGAGTGTGCTTAAAATCATTGTTCACTTGTCTCCAAGTTCAATCATCCAACCGCTCATATGTGATCTTTTTAGGTGATATGTCTCCAACCTTTTTTCCAGGTTCTATTTTATTACTCTAATTCCATTCATGATCATAATTGTATCTCCTTGGTGTCCATTCATAATTATTCCTCCTTTGATTCCATGTATCATATTTCACTATGTTACTCTAATTTCATGCATGACCATAGTAGTTATTATTTCATGCATAGTATAATCACCTAAAAATGACATGGGTGCTAAGAGTGATAATTGAGGCCACCTATCCCTATTTTAGTCTTAGACCTATATTAGGGCTTATTTTCACAATTTTTTATCCTTTATGTGGGCCACACTCAAAACTAGACATCCCTAAAATAGTCTCAGACTCTCATTCTAACATTTGGGCCCTTCATGCCTTAGATTCTGACACTTGGACACTAATACCATGATAGGGATAGTAGCACCATATGGCACTTGTGTCCCAATTTTGGTGTTATTATCCTTTCCCTCTGTTTTCCTCTAATAGATATCTTTTCAAATCTAAGCCCACTTGGGGTTAACTTAGACCTCTTTTAACACTCACACAAACACCATAATAATATATACACATGACTTTTAACCCTCTAACCACTAAATGTAAATGAGATGAAAATTACACATACAAACTCAAAACAAATTTTACACAATTAAGTTTATCAATTCCTATTATGCCCTACTTATATATACTACCATCTATAGCATTCATAAGCTCAGATTACTCAGAATTCTAGTTTCAAGCACATTCAAAAAACTTAGGTCTATCATCATACTAGTTTCACTTTCACTTGCACCATCACTTATGTGTGGATAACTACATCAAGCTTGATCTCTCTTTGGATTATTGGTATATAGGCAACTCTCATCATAATGGGTTGTTGAGGATGGCCAATTTACCCCACTAAAAACACATTTTATTGCTAGTATCAACTAGATGCCCTAGCAATATGAAGGACTAGGGTTTACACATAAAATAATTCAAAATAGGTCATCTATAGGGATTCAAGGCTCGTGCACATGTGAATAGGCTTGATAGACCCAAACATAGGTGCACTTAGAAGCTTAAAACAATTTTGCATAGAGGACACTAGCACCACATGGTAATACTGTCCAATTAGGGCACTAGTGTGTAGGGGGGTTTTGACACCTGGATCCTATTTATAAAACTCAGACTAGCCTTTGTCTCAATTTCTATCCTACATATCATATGTCTCAATCATTTCTAACTAATTTCTTATTTACATTATTTATTGTTATTTTTAAAAAGGTCAAATTTAGTCAATTCTTTAACAAATTAGTGGTTGTATTTATTACATATTTCTACCTTGATTTACAATACTTAGCTCTTTAAAAACATAGGATTTACATTCACTAAGTCCTAAAATGTTAAAACATTTGGTGAACCTGACTTAAATTGAATACTATTCAATAACTAACCCTAGATGATCTTAGGGTTTGTATCCTTATTTTTCCTATTTTCATTAGTTGTGTTAAGCTTTTCAAATTTCATACATTCTATTTTAGCATCCCTATTTCACTTTGTTTACTATATGCCATCTATAAAAATTCTCTCTTCCCTTAATAAGGAGCATTAGGCTTAGTGTCAATCTTATTGAGCATACTCAAATTCTTTACATTCAAGATTATACCATGGATAAAGGACCAATTACAACTCCAATCATTGATCCTTCACACCTTGATTATGTGGAATTCAATGATAATGCATTTGAAGATGAATAATATAATAAATATTAATATAATATATAATATATAATATGCGAATTGGGACACTCTCCCCCCACTCAACAATGAAAACTTATAGTCAACAAGGATGAGATTCTATAGAGCTTCAAAGATAGACTTTGAGAATAGCCACATGATCAAGTATAGATTATATAAGACATAATGTGAATAAAAAATAAGTCAAATAATTGTCAATATTCTACTCCCCTAGATAACAACATGGTTACACCTACTTTGGGGCTAACTTAGCTTGTATAACTAGTTTTAACTTGAAAACCTTCAGTGGTAGCTAAATCACCTATGTCTAGCTCCTCCTCTTCATATGTATTATCCCTTATGCATGAGGTTCATTCTTTGCAGACTAAGGTGTTATATCTTGAGTAAGGAGCAACTAGGCCATCACATGCCATGAATTCTCATGTTCTTTTACATACAAATTTGGCACATCACATAGCAAAAACTCCTTTGCCATCCAGATTTATGGCACCTAAGCTTACATTGTATGATGGTAAGGGTGACCTAGAGCACCACCTTTGAGCTTATTAATGTTTGGACTATGTGTCCAATGATTAGATCCTCACTAAATTTGATCCCATATAATCTAAAGGACTATGCCTTATAGTAGTTTTATGATCTACTTAATCATTTTATCTCCTCATTCAATCCATTGGAAGATATGTTTTTATCACACTTATCAATTAACATCAGTGATAAGATTTCATATGCTCAAGCAGCACAACTAAAACAAAAATCCAATGAGCCTATTGTAGAATATGTATTGTGATATAATACTATAGTGTCCAAGTTGACTATCCCCATGACAGATAGAGAGCTCTAGCACATATTTAAATAGAGCCTACTACCAAAATTACATGAAGTTATCTTATTTAAATTATTCATAACCTTCACAAATTTATGTCACACAATGAAATAAAGAAAAGTCAAGCTTCTCTCTATGGGCAAGCTAAAATATAAAAGTGGATTAGAATCAACTACTAATAGTTATAGTAAGCCTCCATACAAGGTAAAGGCCACTAAAAACAAGAGTGATCCAAAGGCCATAGTTAATGTAGCTTTAAATCCATCTCTTCACCCAATTTTATCAACTCCTCCACAAAGAGTTTTCATCAACCTTATAGAATTGTTGTCATGTGTTTTAAAATAGCTCCTAGAATGCAATGTCATATCACTCATTTCCATCAAATAGGTTGATACGACATGACCTATTCTAAAAAGTTATGATTCCAATACATTTTTCAAATATCATAGTGAACCAAGCCATACTCCAAATTGATGCATCACATTGAAACATAATATACAAGATTTGATATAGGCCAACATAATTGATGTGGACACACCCATAGAGGCAACCAAAGTTCAAAAAATAGAATCTAAGGCATTGAGAATAATCTCTAATCCATTTCCAAAGCATATAGTAAATGAGGTAGGGGGCACTTCATGTGTTCACTATATGTATCAAGCACATCCACCACTAGCATCATATCACACTACTACAGAGCATGCACACCCTTTACACAATATCATTAGTGTGTCTAGACCAATCATCACTTTCTTAGAGCAAGATATTGTTGATGAAGATTCAAATTTATATGAACTATTTATATGATTCTACATAGATCATCATCATATTTAGAGTGTTATAGTTGATGATGGGTTAGGTATTAACATGTGTACTATCAAACTTATATGAAAATTAAGGTATTCAGATCAAGATATATCTCCTATAGACATAGTTTTTTGTGGTTTCAATGGCCATGTTCAAAGCTCCATCGGTGAGATTTTACTTCCATTACAAGTTGGACCAACACATGTGGCCACTAGATTCTTAGTATTACCTAATGTAGGCATTTTTGACATGTTATTGGGTAGGCCATGGATAGAACAATTATGAGCCATCCCATCCACCATGTACATATGCCTTAAATATATACATGCAAATCAAGTGATCACTATTGAAGGTCTTTCATATGAGTATCCTCTACCTATCCTATAGGTAGTTATACCATAGTTACCAATTACAACATAGTTACCAATTATATCTCTAACCATAGTTCCTATCAATAAACCATAGAGTTCAATGGATCCACCAATGTACATGAGATCTAATCCTATAGTGTTGCCATGTATGCATACTCTCCCATAGAGACCATTATTAGAGAGACCCTTACATCAGAGATATGTTGTAGATTCTAGAAGGCCTCCCTCTATTCATTTTATTTTGAGATTAGTATTATTGAGTTCTTAAGTTTTTTAACATAGGGTACCTATGCTAGTTATAACATCTTATACCAGATGGGTCCTTAGGACCCCTATAGTTCAAAAGACACCACAATTAGTTTCATGGATTCCTAGCACCACTTCACAAGTAGTGTTAGCTATAGATCACTCATTACAGCAAGTTTTAGGACCTCAGTTACCTTTTCATAAAATATGCATGATCATTGTTCTTTTATTTGACATAGGCTACATTGACAGTGAGTCTCCCATGAGACTCATCGGTTAATATTGTTCATTCCTTCTTGTACATACTTTCCTTATTTATTGTTCCTTGTATATAGTTTCATTTTCATGTTGTTTGTAGATAGATTATGTCCAAAAAATAATAAAATATGTCAAAAACATTTAAATATTTATGTAGAAAACATAAATTATAGATTGTATGCATTGTCATGTGTATATTTCTTATATTTTTTAAACGCTACATATGCTATCTATCTTAGTATAGTTAATTTTATCATACATACATGCTTCTCTTGTTCTTGTCATGTGTTTACAGATTATTATAAGACTCAGGTCCACTACACTGATCTAAATTTTATATTATCTACCCAATTAGGGGAATATACATAGGTGCACGGGTTCTTCATTTGACACATTCACCCATTTAGGGATACCCTATACACAATTTCAATTACCAGGTTATATCTTTCTAAACTCTACATCATAGATTTATCATTTTTATATCTTGATATTAATCATGCTACACCTACTCAAATTTTTTGTTAGCTAATACTACTTTTAAACTTGGCATATGTAAATCTTATCTCTTACACATATTTGTATTACATGTTCATGTATATTTTTATTTCTAGCTTTCATATTTTAGACTTGATTGTATCTATATGCTTCTTCTATTTGAGAGGATTTGAATATATCATTACTTTATGGCTCTACACCACTTCCTTTCATAGTATGTATGTTTTGGACATGTGCCTATGTCCTTGTGTGTGCCTTCTTGATTATGTATGCATACATTTGAACATGTCCTTCTATGTGGCTCTAAGCCAACTTAATTTCTATTTGTGTATGTGGAAATTTGAACATGGTTTTGTATGTCTTATTTTCTCATATTTAGTGACATATTCTTGTGTCCCTTGTATTTTGGCCCCTTCACCTACTTTGCATGCCTCGTGTGTGTTGTATGTATGATTTCTTATATGAATAATGTCCATGACACTTATTGTTTACTTGTTACACACTCTAGTTTTAGATGCCATAAGGGACCTCATGCATCTCCTCTTCTTATTTGGGCATCATGATGGACATCATGCCCCATCCCCCTAGGTAACTATTAAGTTATTACTTGTATTTGTTGTTCACATACATGGTTATATCTATCTTGATATCCTTGTGAATGTTATACATAACACACATCATAATTACAAACTTATGCTTAGGTTATCTTAAATTTTTATGTTATGTATGCACATTGTATTGGATTATTATGCAAATATCATATATGCTCTAGTTAACACACATTTTGTAGAGATTTTTCTTTTGAGGATAGTTCTTAAAGAGGTTCAACAACTACCCTCAAAATAGGGGGCATTCATAGAGGTTTATTAAAGATATTAGGCTATTATAATGTACTCAGAGTGTAATTTTTAACACACAGGCTCATATTACATAAATCATATTGAGATAAACACAGTGGGAAATAGTGATAAAGAGATCAATTATAATTTCACATAAATCAAAATAGTCAGACATTAGCACCCAAATTGGGAGACTAGAACTATATGGTGTTATTATCCAAGATATAATGTTATTGTTTAGTAGCCTCAATTTTAAAAAATTATAATAGGTATAGTTTATGTTTACATAGGTTCAATTATAGATTTACTAGTTTTACTCAATTTAACTCATATTCATACTAGTTTAATCATATTGGGGGCATCATGTATGGCATGACCATTCCCATTTATAGTTCGGATACTCAAAGAGAAATTACAACTTAGTCCATAATCCATATGCTCAAATATATATTTTGGGGCATGTGTGTGCCACATTATTTTCATATGCTCACTTACACACCAGTTGGTCAGATGGAATGACAAATTCCATGTCATTATATATATTGTATACATTAGACACCATGTTTTAGGTTACACACCATATTCATGCCTTACGCCATATACAATGGTTAGCATTCTTCAATGGCCTAAATTCACCTAATATACTTGAGTGGCCACAGAGCTGACACCTCTAGTTAGATATCTCCAATTAAACATTTCTAGTTACATCATGTAGTTTTAATTTTAGATGCATCTACTACACATGGGTAGGCAATGATAGAGTCAATCTATTTGAGTTATTGAGCCACCAATATGAGAGGGTTGGATACACCATCATTCCAATCCAAGCTATTCATAAGTCACGATCCACCAAGCAAAGGTGGAAAATGATGAATTCAAAACCATATTGAGTTCTTGAGCCATCCACACATGAGGATTGAGCAATCCACCAGCTCAGTCTAAGCTATTCACTGATTGATCACTATCTACACTGACACTCATAGGTTTTTACTAGGTTTATGCATTGGTTCACATACCTAGTAAGGTGTATTCATTCATTTCCTCTCTATTATCCCTTTACTCAATTTTATATTTTTACTCAGTTTTACTTATTTACTTAGTTTTGTCTTTGATTTTGATATCTTTTAATCAAGGATTGATCTATGCATGTTTCACTTGTAAGACATGCAATAGAGAATGCTTCACATACTTAGGTCTAGATTCCTGGACTCCACCTCTTAAGTAATTCTAGGTAAGTTTCATTTTCCTATATCTTAGTCATTTCACTTTGATGCATTTTTATAATAAATTGGGGGGGGGGGGGGGGGGGCGGGCGGGGAATATAATCACCTAAAAATGAAACTTGAGTGCTACGAGTGCTACTCAAGACCACCCATCCCTATCTTAACCCTAGACCTATCTTAGGGCCTATTTTCACACTTATCTATCCTCATGCGGGCCATGGGAGTTTTTATACATCCTTAAAATAGTCCCAGACCCTCATTCTTGCATCTTAGCCCTTTATGCCTCAAGTTCTACCACATAGACACTAGTGCCATAATAGGAACATTAAAACCACATGGCACTAGTGTCCTAATTTTTGTGTTATTTTCTTTTCCCTCCTTTTTCCACCAATGAATATCTTTTCAAATCTAAGAGCATCTAGGGTCAACCTAGACCTATTTTAAAACTTGCACAAACACTAGAATAATATATATACATGATTTTTATCCCTCTAACCACTAAATGGAAATCAGATGCAAATTAGACATACATCCTTAGAATAAGTTATGAATAATTAAGGTTTCAATCCCTATTCTTTTCTACTATTGCATACTACCATCTACAACATTCCTAAGCTTAGATTACTTAGATTTCCAATCTCAAGCACATTCAAAGCATTTAGGTCTATAATCATACTAGATTCACTTACACCTACACTAGCACTTAGGTGGGGTGAACTACATCAAGCTTAATCCCTCTTTAGAGTATTGGTATGTAGGCAATTCTCATCATATTAAGGTGTTGAGTATGTCTAACCTAACCCACTAATAATCCATTTTACTACATGTATCAATCATATGCCCTATAAATATGGAGGATTAGGATTTGTACATAAAATTAGTCAAAATAGGTCATCTACAAGGATCTGTGACTTGTGCACACAAGAATAGTCTTAATAGGCCTAAACACAAGTGTACCTAGAAGCCCATAATATTTTTGCATAGTAGACACTACCACTAAAATAAGGACACTAGTGCCACATGGTGTTATTTTCTAATTAGTAGACTACTATTTAGGACTAGTTTTGATATTTAGATCTGTTAGGGTGTGGAGCTAAAAGCTTCACCTTGTTGCAAACAGAAGGAGGTTATTGAGTATGCAGTCATCGGCGTCAGCAGGCCACAACTGACATCGGTCAAGGATCAGTGTACAGCAACTGACATCGGTAGGGATCGGCTGGTGTCAGTCACCTCTAGTCAGGCAGGGACCAATGTTAGTCACCTGTGGCAGTCAGAACTGCTATTGACGAATAGTCAGTTAAGTGAACAGAGAGTTTGCATGATGAAGACCAGTTTGAGTCTTGAGCTACTTGTCTAAATTAGTGTATGCATGAGATCTATATAATAGACTCATGGGCTATATTGTGAAGTGGAGAACTGGTAGAACTCAAGTGTGGAACTTGGAGAGTTCTTTCCATGGTGGAATCAAGTAGGTTTCCTCATGTATGTAAGATCAGGTTTGATATGTAGGGTGTTGCAGGATCATGGTGGAGATCTACATGTGATAAGTAAGATCAGGTTGGTCTACAGGGGTGTGTATGTACGAGGGTCAAAAGGAGATCAGTGGGGGAGCAAGATCCAAGGTGACAGCAATACATCAAGGAGTAGGATCATGGTGAGATCTACATGGAGTACCGGTTTGTACTCGATTGTACTAGACGTACAATGAGGTGAACAACAGCTTGTGTTAGTTGTGTGTTGTGACCTATGAGAGAATATTGCTCAGGTGGGAAGATTATTGGGAGCCCTTAAGGAGGAAGCCTCACAGAGGTGGAAGAAGAGTGTGATCTCTTTATTATAATTTCGTTTGATGAGTTGAATACAATTATGTGTTGCCTCTCATATTCTATGTGTTTTCTCATTGATAGTTATTTGTTCTTCTAGTTATTTTCGCATATGTAAGTTGCTTATACAATGGTAATCATGTGTGCTCTTAAATCTAACAAGTTGTGTCAGAGCTTTGGGGAATTTAGGTCTTATCAAATGGTATCAAAGTGAGGTTGGATGTTCTCAGAGTGAGTTTGACTAATAGATGGCCAGATCTGGTTAGTGGTTTGTTGATTACAAGTTACTCACAGGGGTTTCTAATTGAGTGGGAGTATAGCAATGGCAGAAGAAGGTAAGCTGAGAATGAAGAAAGTCAGGCATAGGATTAACACCACAAGGAGTGTGGTGGGTAGTCTTCAAGTGGGAGCTTGAAGTGGAATATAAGCCAGGATGCAGATTAGACAAAGTACTGGTATGGGTACAGGTGCAATTGTTTATCTCCAAGTGGGAGATTGTTAGGGTGTGGAGCTAAAAGCTTCACCTTGTTGCAAATAGAAGGAGGTCACTGAGTATGTAGTCACCAGCATCGATAGGCCACAACTGATGTCGCTCAACGATTAGTGTACAGCAATCGACATCGATAGGGATCGGCCAGCATCGGTCACCTCCAGTCAGGCAGGGACCGACGTTGGTCACCTGTGGTGGTCAAAATTGTTGTTGACGAACAGTCAGTTAAGTGAACGAAGAGTTTGTATGATGAAGACCAGTTTGAGTCTTGAGTAGCTTGTCTAAATTAGTGTATGCATGAGATCTATATAATAGACTCATGGGCTGTATTGTGAAGTGGAAAATTGGTAGAACCAAGTGTGGAACTTGGAGAGTTCTTCCCATAGTGGAATCAAGTAGGTTTCCTCATGTATGTAAGATCAGGTTTGATATGCAAGGTGTTGCAAGATCATGGTGGAGATCTACATGTGATAAGTAAGATCAGGTTGGTCTGTAGGGGTGTGTATGTGCAAGGGTCAAAAGGAGATCAGCGAGGGAGCAAGATCCAAGGTGACAGCAATACATCAAGGAGCAGGATCATGGTGAGATCTACTTAGAGTACCGATTCGTACTCAGTTGTACTTGATGTACAATGAGGTGAACAACATCTTGTGTTAGTTGTGTGTTGTGACCTATGAGAGAAGATTACTCAGGTGGGAAGATTACTGGGAGCCCTTGAGGAGGAAGCCTCACAAAGGTGGAAGAAGAGTGTGATCTCTTTATTGTAATTTCCTTTGTAATGAGTTGAATACAATTATGTGTTGCCTCTCATATTTTGTGTGTTTTCTCATTGATAGTTATTTGTTCTTCTAGTTATTTTTGCATATGTAAGTTGTTTATACAATGGTAATCATGTGTGCTCTTAAATCTGACAAGTTGTGTCAGAGCTTTGGGGAATTTAGGTCCTATCAAAATCTTGTTTGCAATACTTAGACTAGTATCTACCTCAGTTTTTAGCCTCTAAATCATTTGTCTCGGTCATTTTTTAGCTAAATTCTTATTTACATTATTTATTATTATTTTATAAAGGTCAAATTTAGTCAATTCTGTAACAAATTAGTGGATATATTTATTTCATATTTCTACCCTAATTTACTATACTCGGCTCTTTAACAACATAGGATTTACATTCACTAAGTCCTAAAAGGTTAGAACACATAGTCATAGTGATTTACCCACTGATTCTATGTTCTATATGTTATTGCACTACTTTGATTCCATACATGACCATAGTAGTTATTTGGCTTCCATGCATATCCATAGTGATTAGTACTTTGATTTCCTATATAACCAAAGTAATTATTGTTATGACACTCCCTGACATGGATACATGATTTTTGCCTCTCATGATGATGTGGGTGTCTATATACCTCAATTTTTTATAATAATTTGACCTATCAACCTTTTATTATACCTCTTCCACCTTTTCATTTGGTGGTTCCATTGTCTCTTGAGTAGATGAAGTGTTATTCTTTTCTTATATGGTTTCTTCATCTATGTCTTCATCTGAATATTCCTCAGACTCTTTTTCACCTGCTTCAATCTCATCCCCCTATTCTACCTTGATTATTATATGTTCATTTCCAATTGTGATATGATGTATATTAACCTTCATTTCCTCACACCAAAACTTCATTAAATTCTTTATCACATTAATATTTATTGTTCCCAATGTCCATAACCAAGGATATCCAAGAACCATATCCACACCATCCATATCTAAAGCATAAAAATATGAATGCAAAGAATATTTATCCATAGTGAGCTTCAAATATTCAAAAACTTGAATATTCTTACCATCTTAAACTTCCTTGTTATTACTTACTTGAACATGTATTTTTTAAGCAACATCAATATTGATGAATTGATACTTGTTACTAGGATATATGGACACAATGACCTTATTTTGTTAAATACATCTAAGAAACTAGAAAATTAACTCTAATTTTTTTGTAGCCAAATTATTTGAACCCTTTTCATCCAATCCTTCTTATTCCCCTTCAATATCATTTACCTCTCCTTATGCACCATTTGTAAACTCCTAATCATCATCAGTATGCTTTATTTCTTCTTCATCATCATCACTTGCTTGTTATTCTGCATTGCCATCATTTTCATTAGTTTCTTCCTCTTTTTTTCCATCCTCATTATCTGTAGTATATTCTTCATTATCATCATCTTTTTTTTCATCTTTTTCATCATCTTGAACTTCTTTGTCCCATTGATCTAGGAAAACATGTTCCATTTATTCCCATGAAAACTTCCATCATTTTACTCCTAGCTTATCCCACCAAAGTGCTATAGGACCCTTAAAATAATGTGACAAATGTTTTTACCACTAAATTATTTGAACATTATGCTATTTAAAAAGGATACACCATTCTCTAGCATCAACATCATCCTCCCCTAAAAATACTTGTAACTGCATGATAAAAAAAACTAGGGTTAATAAAAAACCCTAAATTTTTAATAACTCATGTGAAACAGATCTAAACATTCTAAAATTTTGATTTTAGATTTCATGTATGATATTGTAACTTCAATGAAATTTTGGTAGAAAAATGTTTAAAATTTAGGCATGTCAAGCGACTCTATACAAAATCATAAAATTGTAATAACTCACACAAAACATATTAAAAATTATCAAAATTTCATTGTAGCTTATGTCTATAATATTACAAATTTAGTGAAATTTTGGTGGAAAAATTTTACAAATTTTGACTTTTAGATTGAATCTATGAAAAATAATAAAATTTTAATAAATCTCACAAAACGTGTCAAAAAATCCAATTTGTTTTACTGTAGCTTCCATTTATAATGATACAAATTCAATAAAAATTTCACAAATAAATAAATGAAATTCTAACAAATATTACTAATTTTTTACAAACCCTAAAATAAAAATATCTCACTCAAAACTTATCATCAAACCTTTTTTATTATTACTTATATGTGATATTCTCAAACTCTAGTAAAAAAATTGTATAAAAATTCACAATAGTTTGAAATATATATGTGATTCTCTAAAATTAGGGTTTTACCCACAATATTTGTCCAAATCGATGCTCTAATACCACATTTTATGATCCCACTTATAATAATTTTAAATATGTGTAATATTATATATATATCAACATAACACAATATATATTGGTGGGCCAAGATGCCCAAATATTCAATATATGAAGAAATAAAATAATACCTTTATTATAAGGAAATACCATACAATACTCTTTTGGGAAGGAATGACTCCACAATTCCACTTCTAAGGGGACACCTACAATATCCTTATATCAAATATAATACTCAACACTTATTTATTTCCTTTATAATGATATTCATCTCTTTTTCATATACCTCTATATAACTAACAATAGATAGGTAACCTCCTAATCCTAGTGTATGTCGACCATTAATATATTAATTCCAAAAGTTACTCATTTATCCTAATATATTAGACCCATATAACTAACTAAGGGGATGTGTGCCACATGTAAACATCTCCATCAACCCATATAAATTAATATATCATATACATAGGTACATAGCAATGATTATGAGTATGATTCCACTAGAAAAAATCAATATGATTGGTATAATAGTGAAGATTATAATGAATATGTAAATGAACACATTGATTCAAAAATTTAAAATCCAATTTCCTCTATTTCTCCCTTGTATTCCTCTTTTCACAAATAAAAACACAAAGAACTTATTGATGATGAAGATATTATCTCCCTTAATCTCTCACAAGAATTAAAATACAAATGATCTATAATTAGTACACCTTGTATACTTCTTAAGTTTGATATTGTGCCACATCACATTAATCAATATAAACTAAAAAATCATAACCCTTGCATAGAACTACCAAAAGATATTAATAAGTGTGATATTCCTTTTCCCTCTCTAGAAAAGGTATATGACGTAATACATGTGATATGCCACATCCTCTTTTAAGAATGGGTAATGATATAAAAAATTATGGTATACTTTATCCTCCCTTGGAAGTAACAAATTATGTTGTAAAATCCCATGATACTTCTCCCTCTCTTGAAATATCAAAGGATACAAATTAATGTGATATAAAAAAAAGTAATATTATTTCTTTATATTTACAAAGTAATGATAATGTAACATTATGCAAAGATTCACAAGATAGTCATGTTATACACATAGAATGTGATTTTCATGATAACATTACTTGTGATGAATCTCACCCCTCTCCTAAGTCAAAATAATCTAATGAAGAGCAATGTGATGTTTCTACTTCTATACAAATTCCAAGTGATAAGAAATGTAATTATTCTAAAGAATACATTGATTTTGTCTTAGAATGTGATCCTAAGCCATGCAATGATATTTGTCATGATCATATCATACCAATATTTAAAGTATATGATCAATTACAACCCATGAGTGAGCCCTTCCAAACAACTAATATCCCTACTAGTCATATTATATCTATGATGCATGTTATTGGTGACATTCAAAAGCAAGTTGATCTCACTTTGCAAACTACATCCTATTGTGCTAATATTAAAGATAATGTTATTTATGGTCAACCCTTTACATGAGATATATATGAACATCCATATCTAAAGGATTTTGTTATCCATATACTACCCTTGGTTGATGGTCATGGAGACCATTGTACATACTTAACTCAATATACACTTTCTTTTGGAGAATGGGGTGATGAAGGACACATTCTACTAAAATGTTTTCATATAATCCTCACAAGAGATGCCTCATATTAGTTTTATAATTTACCTAGTGGTTATTTACCTAATTTAAATACATTATAAGATTTGTTCTTATAAGATTATCACAAACACATGGTACCTAAATTCACATTGGAATATCTACAAGGTTTGGAACAGGGCCATGATGAGCTTATCAAAGATAACATTTTATGGTTCAAAAATAATTTACAATTTTCAACTTATCAACCTTTGGATTTATAAAACCAATTCATCTTTAATAGAGGTCTCTTGTCTCCACTCAAATAAAGAGCCATGCATAAACTTTATATGTGTATTATGAGAAATTATGAATGGATGTGTTTAAGTACCCATGTGACCTAAATTTTTTAACACATAAGGCTACTAATATAAATGAATCAAGGCCATACTCACACAAGAAGGAAGCTATCAAAAAATGGGTGAATTTATATTTAACATCTAAAATAAGGAATCCAATGAAAGTCACTCATAAGATATATGAATTAATGAAAACAACTACAATCAATAAAGAATAAGTTAAGGTAATGAATAAAAGAAAAGAACATGTTTACAAAGCACTGCCTAATGTGAATAAATTTTACATTCATTGAGAATCAACCACTTCATTTTGACATATTTAGATATCAACCACATGATATTATATAAACATTATTGGATAATAAGTTAATAACCTTTCTTCCTAATTACTATCATCCTCCTCAGCATCTTGAGTACATAAAAGGTAATCCATTTTGCACTTGTCATGATTTTAATGGGCATCAAGATAAGGATTGTTATACATTGTAAAAATATATATCTCAACTTCTAGCTAAAGGAATTATTACATTTATAAAATTAGATAATGGGATAACAAAATCAACTACTTCTACATCTTCTCCTATGAAGACCAACATGTCCTATAACGATTTGAGGAAGAAACCAATGATCATCCAAGTACTTGTAATTAACACACATAAAGAAGAATTTGTTGTCAATAACACATATACAACTATTGTCACTAAAATTGTCAATGCCAATTTCAAATGTGAGTCAGGATAACATTTCGATCTTCATGCTGAGGATCGAGTGAGAAGATGAGTTTATCAAAAGATTACAATAAAGGGAAAAAAATCTAAGTATATTTTTTGTTCAGTGCCTCATGCATCTTGAGAAGGCTTGACAAAGCCCCTATTCATGTTACCATGCACAATGTAAGCTTGTAGACCCATGCTTGTGCATCATGAATGGATGCAGATGTGCATCCGCATAAACACAGACCTCTCATGCCTAAGCCTACATGCCAAATGTAGTCAATAGGATAACCCCCATAGATGCATAGATGTGGAGACATGGGGATTGTTTGTGTTCATGTGTACATAATGGTGTGAGTGCTAAGGATGACTCATTGACCCTCTCTTACATGTGTGCAGACCCCTAATAGCTAGTCACCAAGCATCAAGCCATCCAAGGGGACTTATATAGAAATAAAGTCTTTTTTTATTCATTTATTGTTATGATATTACTTTTAAAGTGTTAATTTCACCCTTATTATCTCCCTGTTAATGTATCCCTACCATAAAAAATTGCATTCCCCAGGAAAATTTGTAGCATCTTGCTAACAGTTTACCCTGAGTTTATCCTCTTACCAAAATATCATTTGGAGATTATTTCACCTAAATAAATAGCTTGCCATATGACCACTATTTTCCATTCATTCCAACTATTCTAACATTTCCTACCCCTAGATCCCTCAAATTCCTTATTCTTGCCTATGAAACTACCTTCACATACCTGGAACTAGTCAAGATGAAGTATAATACATGGGGTATAAGCCATTTTTGGTGTTGGATAGTAACATCCCAAAGATTTTTAAGACACAAATTAGACACATGGTCTTGGAATAATTTCACCAAAGGCTAAACTTATAAAACTCAAGTTCCTTGGTTATTTATCTTGAAAAGAGTGGCCTTCCTCAGGAAGCAAGTTTCCCAACCTCTATTCAATGTTTAGACATGGTGTTCGCATGTACAAGACACTATGACCTAATAACTCATGAAACCAAATCCATTAGTGGATCACTCATGGCCAAAGTAGATGGTATAATAATGGGGATGGTAATGAGAAATCTAGTTCTTGAAAACATCATCAACATGACCATCGATAAAGGATATAAATATTATAATAAGGATACAACTAAGTATTTAACTACAATGAATAATTCATGGCTAAAAAATAGGAGGGTAAGACTCAAAGTTTCCAAAGAATTTATACAAATTAGATATTCATGAAGAGCTTTTAGACATAATTACTCTCCTAAATCGAGTGGTGGGTAATGAAGACACCAAGAGTTTTCACCCCTGGATGTTCATGCCAATGAATATCATCTATTATGGAAAATAATTTATCAATTAGGAATAAATGATTAGTGACTCAATACACCTCTAGATTCTAAATATACACTTAATAAAATAATTCTTTATGAATTCTTACTTTGTGTATTCATTGGCTACTCAAATGGTTTACCCAAAACTTTCACGTCATTGGAGTATCACTCTTGCCACCCAAGTATATGAATGTTTCACTAGATAATGTTGGAATAAATCAATAAACATTTCACAAGGGTGAATGATGCATTCATAATGAGGGTAGTGCAAATTCTAGATGAAGATTGGGGTGGGAGGATTTTTGATGAAGTGACCACCCTGATCAACCAAAATGGTAGCTTATATCTTCAATATAATAAATTCACCTACATTAGGGTTGGTCATTTTTAAGGTTACCCATTGAGACTCCAAAGACTATCCAATGATGATCCAATAACTCAAAATTTTTTATTGATAGATATTTCAAGAACATGAAAATAACATAATAACAATGAATGCTTTGAGAAGAGATGTTTTATTAATCAAAATTGCAATACCACTATATGCTTATCTCTGAGAAGATATGTCTAATTTCTCTTTTGGGTTACATCTTCATTTATACACATTTTTAAATTAAGAGGAGTATGTGTAAGGTCACCAATCTCAAGAGAGATTAATTTGTTTGACTTCCATGATTTAAAACAATACAAAATTCAAGGAATTACTATTTTTAGATTGTACTACTAAAATTGAAATTTGGAGAAATTTCATTGGGTTTTAGGGCTTAAAAATCCATCAATAAAATATCCATTCCATCTCATGACATTCTTCTCATTCTTATCTTTCTAACGGTTCAAACAGCGAGTCAATTGGAGCTACGGTGCAAAAGTTATGGCTCCCAGAAGTTCCATCATTAATTGGGGTAGAACCGTCACCCAAATTATTGCCTAAATTATTGCCTGAATCATTCCTCCCTCATTTAGAAGAAATGTTCCCCATTGCATCAATATTCCTCATCAGTTGTGGAAATTGTGTCTTAATTTGATTCTTTGTGAACCACTCACCTTGGTGGCTAAGCTGGCCCCTTTTGACCACCTGATAAAGTGGAATAGAGTGTCCTCTTGTTTTCTTCATCTAGGTGTCCACAGTCTAAGCATCCTCCACTGGAGCAAAACTTTATGGATCAAGATCATCAATGTCTAATTGTTCTGTTATGACTAAAGTGTCAAATAGAGGTAGATGATATGGTTTAAGGAGCTCCACATTGAATATTAGATGCAGACCAAGGTAGGCTAGTAGGTTCAACTCAAAAACATTTTCTCCAACTTTTCTGGTGATGGTGTAGGGACCATATCATAGAGGTCAAATTTTTTTATGTGGGCCTACAAGTTGTTCCTTCTAAATCCACAACCAAACCTTGTCCCCCATAATAAAATGGTGTACAATCCTATGTTTATCATGGCATTGCTTATACTTATGATTCATCTTCTCCAAGATGTCATGAACTTGTTGATGGATGTGTTGCATTTGTTCAATGAACTTTATTTCTTTTTTTGCCTTAGATCTTCCATGAGGTGTGCATTCCATGGTGGATAATGGAATAGCTATATCAATTAGTGTCATGGGTTGGAACTTGAAGCATACTTGGAATAGAGTGTGCTTGGTCAAGCTATACAAGGCTTGATTATATCCATGTTATATGAAAAGAATCCCCTCATCCCATGTGTGTGGATGTTTGGAGTGATACATCTAAATCATGTGAACAATCAAGCAGTTCACCACCTCTATTTGACCATCATTCTGTGGATGGAAGGTTGTGGACTTCATCAATTTGGTATCCATCATCTTCCATAGAGTGGACCAGAAGATGCTCAGGAACCTGCTATCTCGATCTAAGACAATGGACTTGGGGAGACCAAAATGGAGCCATACATGAATAAAATATAGTTAAGCAATTTCTTTAGTAGATATATTTTTCTTACAAGCAATCATGATAGCCATTTTTGAAAAATGATTAACTACAACAAAAATACAATCCTTTCCATGTTTTAAAGTGGGCAAACCTAAGAGAAAATCCATTGAGATAGATTCCCAGGGCCTGGTTGGTTCTGGCAATGGCATGTACAATCCTTTCTTCTTATTTGTTGGCTTGGCTATCTCACATGGGGTGCAAGATTTGAGATACCTTTCCACATCTTTTTGCATATGGGGCTAGTAGAAGTGTTTTTGAAAAACTGCCAATGTCTTTTCTACACCAAAGTGTCTAGCTATCCTACTAAAATGTGCTTCCCATATCATCTTTTGTTGCTCTATAGCTGGAATACAAATGTGCCCTATATGACAGAGGAAATTATCTTGAAAATTAGATATTAGAAACATGTTTACCTTTTTTGAAGCACCTGATATGTATCAGCAAAGGTAGGATCTACTTCATGCAGAGCACCCCAAGTGGCAGTCTCATGTCTGCACAGGTCAAGAACTATTGTGAGTGTAGTAATTGGTGGGCAGATTAGACAATCTATGATTATATTTGATCTCCCTTTTTGTGTTTGACTATCAGATGGAATTTCTATATATATGTGGCCCACTTTTGGTGCCTCTCATTTCACAGTTTACTCTATGTTTGGATGAATTCTAATGGTCTATAGTCAGTGTGGATGACAATCTCTTGCCCTAAGATGTAGTGCTTCCATTATTTTTAGGCTTACACAATGGCATAGAGCTCCTTATCATATGTCAGATATTTCCTAATTATATCAATGAAAGTTTCATTATGATATGCAACAAGATGGCCATGTTGCATGATGATAGCTCCCATGGCATATCTAGATGCATCTATTATCAACTTAAAAGGTTGATGCAAATCTAGCAAGGTACGAATAGGGGATGAGCAAAGTCTATTCTTTAAATTCTCAAATTCCATTTATTGTATTTCACTCAACTAAAATGTATCTTTAGCTCCTCCTTTAGTCACTTGGGTTAATGACCAAGTACCATGTGAAAATCCAAGTACAAACCTATGATAGAAATTTGCAAGACCCAAGAAGCTGTGAAGTTTTGTGAGGGTCCTTGGTGTAGGCCATTATTGAATAACCCAAATCTTTTCTAGATCAACATTGACCCCTTTCTCATTCACAATGTACCTAATGTACTTAATTATTTTCATCTTACATGTGCATTTGTCAGGATTTTGTATACATCTTGCACTCCCAAAGAGTTTGAAGCACCTTACGAACATATTGCAAATGTTTCTCCCATGTTTTGTTGTAGATGAGTATGTCCTCTAGGTAGACAACCATGAATGAGTTGGTGAAGGGTTGCAAGATGTCATCCATCATCCTCATGAAGGTTGCAAGTGTGTTAGTTAAGTTAAAAGCCATAACCAATCATTCAAAGATCCCCTCAAATTTGAATGCAATCTTCCAAACATCATTGGGATCGATGGGAATTTGGTGATAGCCAAATTTGAGATCAATATTGGTGAAGAACTTCACACCATGGAGTTGGTCCAGAAGGTCATCAATCTTGGGGAGGGGGTAGCAATTCTTCATAGTGATTTTATTTAGGGCTTGATAGTTAATTCAAATCCTCCATGTTCCATATTTCTTTGGTGCTAGGATAATTGGGCTGCCATAGGGTGAAGATCTTGGCCTAATGTGACCCTTTTGGATTAATTCTTGAATCTATCTTTTTATCTCATCATTCTCCAAAACTAATATATGATACACAGGTCTGTTAAGCAAAGGTGATCCTAGGATCAAATCAATAGAATGTTTTACCTAGTAATGCAGTGGAACTCCTATGGGTGACTTGAATAAGTCATCATATTCTCCTATGATTTATCCCATCTGCCTATGTTGTTATGTTGATTGTGTAGTTAGGACTGCAACATTAGCCTTCTTGGATTTATGTGGTTTGAACACCATGAGAACAAGTTGCTTTGTGTTCTCCACTATTCTCTTACATTATTTGGCATTGATCAAAGAGATAGATGTGGGAGGTGGTACCTTTGGTACCCTATAGCACCACATTCCAAGAGTGAGGTTGATTCTTCAGGTTTTTGATTCATAGATGCCATGTCAATCATATATAAACAATTGACCAAGGAGTACATCACAAACATCTAGATTGACCACATCACACAAGACTTCAACTTGGAAAGGTTTTATTGCATATGAAAGAAGACACTAATGGGTGACACAGAGGTCTCTCCTTGGGCTCAACCATCCAATATTGTATGGCTTTGGGTGAGGCTTCATGGATAGATTTAGACTTTTCACAACTTTAGTAGAGATTAAATTCTTTTGACTCCTACTATCAAGAATGAAATGCAAAGACTTACCTTTTACCCATAATTTGGAGTGAAACAATCTTTCTTTGTCATCTAGCCTTTCCTCGTGGGTCTATGATGAAGCAACGATGGTTTCAAACTCAGCATATATAATATCTTCTTCATTCACTTTGAGTATAGGTTGTGTATGAGACAGAGTAGTAGATGTCAAGTATTATGACTCAAAAAGTAGTGACTTGATGGCTCGACATTCTTCTTTGGAGTGAGTTCTAGTTTTTTGGTAATCACACCATTTTCTAGCCTTACCCTTTTGGGGTTTCTTATCTTGAAACTCATTTTACTTCAAATTTTGGCCTCATGTTTGACCTTCCTTGTCACTTTTCCATTTTGCAGGCTGACTCTTCATATTCTTTCTTCCTTGCTTCTGCTCAATCTTCACTACGAACTTGTATGCCTCAGTGAGAGTTTCCAAGTTGAAGAGTTCTATTTCCCCCCATATGTACCATTATAGTCCACCATGATATTTTAGAGTCTTATGTTTCTCACTTTCTTAGATGCCCAATCTCGCAGATAGAGAATGAAAAATGTCTATGTAATCTTGAACAAATTGGTGCTTACCTTGGTGAAGTTGTTGCCATTGTATGTACAGATCATCATATGCTCCAATGTGATAATATTCTTCCTTTACCACTTCCATGAAATCATCCTAGGTAGGTTCCACCTTAAGTCCAATATCATCTATATTAAACCTCTTTTTGTACACTTTCCACCAATTTTTCATGGGCAATGATGCTTTCAAAAGAGCAAAAGTGATCTTTTCTCCATCAATGAATTTATTTACAGAGAAGTAAGAAGATAATTGATCCAACCAATTTTCTAATACATCAACATTGATGTTGCCTTCAAATGTAGGAATATCAAAATTCACCTAAACCTTGAAGGGTGTTGGGGCACTGAAAGGATGTTCCATGGATGAGGAGCCAGGAAGTGCAGATGAGGAGCCAAGATTTCCCATCAAGAGTTGTAGAATTTGGGAAAATTATTGTAGCATCTATACTTATTTATATTAGAGGGATTCATTCACCATTTCCTTGAAAGGATCAGATGTCTCAGTGTTATCTACCATTTAAAGTCATTTATAGAGAATAGGTGGATAGTTTGGAATCTTTGTTGTTTTCCACCCAAGCTTCTTGTAGCTTGACCTCATCCTCATGATCATACACTCTCAAGACAAACTGATCTGATACCACTAATCTAAAACTTAGAATTTTTTATTGATAGATATTCAAGAACATGAAAATAACATAGTAACAATGAATTCTCTAAGAAGAGATGTTTTATTACTCAAAATTGCAATACCACCATATGTTTATCTCTGGGAAGAGATGTCTAATTTCCCTTTTAGGTTACATCTTAATTTATACACATTTATAAAGTAGGAGGAGGATGTGTAAGGTCACCAATCTTGAGGGAGATTAATTGGTTCAACTTCCATGATTTAAAATAATACAAAATTTGAGGAATTACTATTTTTAAAAACTTACTATTTTTAGATTGTAGTACTAAAATTAAAATTTGGGGAATTTCTATTGAGTTTTTTTGGGTCAAAATCCATCAATAAAATCTCAATACTATCTCACCATGTTCACCTCATTCTTATCTTTCCAATGGTTCAAATGGTGAGTCAATTAGAGCTGCAGTGCAAAAGTTATGGCTCCTAGAAGTTCCATCATCAATTGGGGTAGAACCATCACCCAAATTGTCACCTGAATTATTGCCTAGATCAAATGACAAGATAATATTTATAGATATTTGTAGATAATTAGGTACATTACATAAACACTATAGGGATAGACACATCTACGGTGTCTTTTTCCCTATTTCTTTGGGACACTTCACTTGCAAGACAATGGTTAATGCTCAAGACATTGAATCTTCCATATCCTAATTCACTCTCTGATAATATGTGAATAGAGACTATGTGGACACAAAGAAATATGAAAAAATATGTCTTGGTATTAGTATGGCCTATGAATATGTGACTTGCTTGGAAGACTACAAGGTATATTATTCAGATGAATATGAGGTAGGCTAGAGATACTAGATATGAATGACCATGGAGAAGATAAAGGGATTCTCTAAAGAATGTATTCTTGATGGAATGATTAACAACATGATCAAACTCATTGATCTTGAATAGATAGTTAGGGTTGTAGCTACTCCCTTTCCTATAATAAATTGATCAATAAGAGAACTATTTGATGTACTTAGGTGAACTCATAGAGCATGGTCTAGAACCAAGAAATGGTTTTATTAGAATTTTGTTGAAGTACCTAGAGTAGGTGGTTTAAGAAGAGGAAATGTTTTATCTCCTCCCAAGCAAGCTCCTACACTAACTCCAAAGAAGAGAATCACTACCATGACAACTAAAACACCAATATCTTCAAGTTCTAATGATGGTGATGATGATGAGCCTGAGTAAGGTGTACAATAAGGTAAAACCTATGAGAAAAGTCCTATAATTGGTAGGAAGAATATAACAAAGAAAACCATAATGATACAGTCTTCTTCTTCTCCCCTTGGTGGCCCTTCTCTTCTTGTTACCAGTATAACATAGTAGACACCTTCAAAATAAGTTGATTCGGTACTTCCTTATTCCCCTTTAGTCTCCCCAAGTATTCCTCATCATCTCCCAAGTGCTTATCCTCCAAAATTTTCCACACCCCCTCTAATTAGAACTCAAATGACCCCTTTAAGTGTTATGTCCTTATAATGGATGAAACCTATACTCAACAAGAAAAGGAGGGTGATGGAAGTATATCTCCCTAATTTTGACACAGTAGTTGATCTCATTAAGAATAATCCTCCCAAGAAGGATAAAACTACCTCCATATTAGTGTTAGATCCTTTTGGAACTCAATCTCTTGAAATTACAAAACCTAATGTGGAGAAGGATATCTTGGAGATGAGTGTGAGTGACTATACTCTCAAGAGAATATCACTTAGAGAGGTAACCAATGAAAGTGACATCCATAAATTAAGGGAGATGATTTAGAGAATCATCAAAAGGTCAAAACAAGATGAGCTTACCCAAGAACAACTCTAAGACCAAATTAAAAATCTAGTAGGATATATTAACTACCTTCTCAATCTAGTTAACATGCTCATTGTGCCTTAGATTGATGTTCCTTCCCAAATGTTGAGAATAAGCAAGGAATCCATTACCACAATAAACAAATATAATTCATATGAAACAACTTTGAAATCATGAGAAAATTAAGTGTTGATGAGAATAATGAAATATATTAAGGAGGTGATGAAATTTTTTGTAATAATTGATAAGGAAGTCATTGATATAAAACAACATATGAAACCTTACACATGCAAACTAAACATATAGAAGAATGTGAAATAAGGAATTCATGAGATTATTTAGGTTGATATAAATGTGATGGTTAAATTTGGAATCTTCAAGAAACCAAAGGATGAGACATCATGTAAGTGGTATGAATTCATTCTCATGAAGATTAAGGTTTTAAACCAAGAAATAATAGAGTTAAAGGATAAAGTCAATACCATGAAGGAGAAATAAAATTTAATCTCTTTTAACTTAGATTATATTCATTATGACCTATTCTAAGAAGATGCAATCACCTTGTATACCATGGATGAAGATAAAGAACAATTCAAGAAAGTTATAAAGGATAAATTCTTTAATAAAAGCTCTTTCAATATAAATTCCATGTCTGTAATCAATGAGATTCATGTCTCAATTGAAGAAATGAATAACCAAATGGTTGAGCTTGGAGATATTTGGAATACAATATTTCTAGTTTTTGAGAGATTGATTACATAGTGTAGGAATGTGGTAATCCCAAAAGGTCATGATGCTACATAAGATATAAATAAGTTCAAAAAATTCAAGGCCACTAGAGACAAAGAACAAGTTAGAAGTGCTTCATTTGCACCAAGTTCTTCAACACCAACCATAAAATTAATGAAAACTCCTTAGTGAAGTCTACAATTTCTCTTTCCTATTTTTATCTAACTTATAATTTGGGAAATATATATTTTCCTTTTTGTAAAATTGAAAATTGTAAAGGATAGAATCTGAAAAAAATAGAATACAAAGAGTCATTTTTTATAATGCGAAGGATCATCCCATTCCCTTTGTTATAAATACAATAAATGATAATTTAAAAAGATCTTTTTGATGTTTTCAATTTGTGAATCTTGAAGAGGAAGAAGGAAACTTAGTGTTCATTCTTTTTTCCATAAACCAAGGATATACTAGAACTTTGTGTCTTGTTTTATTTAATGGGTATGTATTTTTTTTATGTTGATGCATAACTCGTTGTTCCAAGAAAAAATTGCATTTGATCTCTTAAATTGATTTATTCCCTATCAATTTTCTCATTACATAAGTGGATGAAATCTTTATTTACTTGTCCACCCATGACTCTTTACTTTCCATTTTTATTTTTAGTTAAATGTAACAACAATAACCCCCTATTCAAATTATGAATATTATACATACTCTAGATTAGTTTTTATTACTTTCAATAAAGGGAACACCCCCTGATAATAGAGGAGAGACTCTTTGTCTCCTATATTGTGAAAATCAGATTTGACATAAAGTACCAAATATTTCACCAACTATTTTGGCACCCAACATGGGGCACATTTTGTACTTTCCATGCAACCCACAATATGTTAGTAGTAGTCATTTTTATGACTATCCATGGAAATTAGAACCCATCTATCTAACCTAACCTCAATTGGACACAAGCTACACAAGTAGATATTTCTAACAATTTATGGTAATTTGTCTGGGATAACAGGGTGGATAATTCCCACTTTCAAAGAGTTATAACCATGCTAGATGAAGAAGAAGAACATGTTGATTTTTATTAGAGAATCATTGTGCTCATTATTATAATAATAGTGATCAGATCTCCTTGATACATTATATCATCCTAGCTGATAGAAGGTGCATAAGATCCATAAAGAAAAAATGAATTTCTAATTCATTTTTTTGATTTACAAGAATAATTTAGTTTCAAACTTCCCTAAAATAGATAAAGAAGGTACAACCTATAAAGAGAACATTATTAGTTTTGGATATATTTATCCCAAGATTAATGAGTCTTCATAGCATGGATTTTTTTATACCTTGTGGTGCTTATATAGGCCCATTGGCCTTGGGTGCTCAAATTTATGAGTTACCAAATGGCTCAAGATATAATTTCCCTAAGTTTACTAGTGATGAGAGACAACACCCTAATGAACACATAAAGGATTTCTCCTCTACATGTGGTATCCTTAGTGTCAAAAATGAATATGTATCTATCAAATGTTTCATATAAACATTGACCAATGGATCCACATAGCGGTTCCATCATCTGCCCCCTACTTACATTCCTAATTGACAAATAATGAGAGAAAATTTTGAATAAAGATTTTAACTTGTTGAAGATGAACAATATCTCTTAGAAAACTTATCTCAAATAAATAAATATTCTAATGAAACTATGAGATGTTTCATATCTTGATTCAAAAAACTTGTGCATAAAATCCTAGCTACTGCAATGCCTATGGTAGAGAACACAATTCAATAAACACATAAAATCAAAAACTAGTAAACGATATCTTGGTTTTGAAAAAACAAATTACTCAATCACATAATACTCCATATAAGTATATACATAAGATTCCCTTTGTTACATATCATGGAAATATTCATCCTATATTACCTCTTATAACTACTTAACTTGATAGCAAAGTAGCTCCAAAGTTATTCATTATGCATGTATCTTTCATGGGACCAATGATCAAGATGGTTTGAATTACCCAAAAATGACCAGAATGCTACAAGTTTGCATCATTGAAGAACCACCTGAAGAAGGTGTGGTGAAATTATAATAATTACAAGGCCTTATATATACCTATTTTCCATACCAATCGTTAGAAACACACAATCAACTTGTTACTTATCATTATTCTATACCAATTCCTTTATTGGTATATATCTTCTTTCTTCATCTATAGGTCCCCTTTAGGATTTTTAGCCTACCTCAAACTTATTACCTTATACATTTAATCCTTGTTCAAAATCACTCTTTTAATGGTCCTATTAAGTTATTTGATCTTATCAATTTTATCCCATACTCACAATCTGATTCATCTCCTTCTAATCTTGATTGAAATAATAAGGTCTTCCCTATTTTCACCTTTAGCTATAGTCTTATTAACTAGGTTTGTGGCCTTTTCTATAATTCAAAATCTTAAATATGTATTTTGACCTCAAAATTTATGCTTAAGGCTTTATACTTACACACTTATACTATATACCTTTAAAACACAACATTCAGTCATTCTTCTTTGATCAAAATAGGGTACACAATCATCTAAGCTTATAATAAATATGTTTCACTTCTCAACTGACAAATCCACCATCTCATAAACTCATTAAACATTCAATAGGTTTATTATAACCAAATTAATATTATCTATCTCTTCTCTAGTGTAAGTGTATTCTTTTAGGATCTTACCTTGACTGGTCTAACCATAAAAGTATACTTATAGGTTACTCTTATGTCTGAATTACAGCTTTGGTGTGATTTTGAATCCAAATTTATATATTCAGGTCATCACATCAAACATAAGGTATTATACTCTTTATTAAATTTGATCCTGAAGGAATTTGAAGGACTCATACATCTAGCCCTATTTTGGACCTAAAACATAGGATTGCATAAACTCAATCCTCTGTATCTTTACATAAAGGGATTTGATGAATGTAAACCCCTTTTATCATTAAAATATCATCCTCATGTAACTAAATACAAATTTTCAAAAAGATTTGATAAATTGTTTAAGAGATATTGAGCTTTTTGTGGTTCAAATTTTGACCAAGGATTTGGCTGCCTGTACAAGACCTAAGAGCTCTAAATTGATGAAATATCAGACTTTATTCAATATAAAAATATTATTATACTTGGTTTATAACTTCCACCTACTGATACGATTTAGACAAGTCTTTTTTAGGCTTATATGTTATAAAAACACGTGGAAAACTCATTTATTCTCAAACTATAACCTATCATTTATGTTTTCTATGACCTCTATATATCAAGAACCAATATAAAATTATAAAAAATGATAAAATAATATCTAATAACATATATTACATGTTAATACATATATAATATACATTCTAAGATTATAAAAAAGTCTTCTTCATTAAAATATCTTCAAACATACAACTCTGTAGACCCCTACAACTTATGAAAAAAACCTTATCATTGTTATCTCCTTGTATTTATATATTATTATCCTCCTATTATAATTATTTGAGGCTTATCATATTGTAAATAATGTTCTAAACTTTTCCTCTTCTTGTTTCATGTACAAACTTCACTCAACCACCTAACAAACATGCCTTTTTTTAGCAAATGCCCTACGTTACATGTACTTCAGATAGTCTTAGGACTAGTTCAAGCTAGAAACAAGTTTTAATTACACCTGATACATGTTTTTAAACCTTAGGATTATTCACATATTGGTCAACACCATTAATACCCTCCAAATTATTCATAACCAATTTAAAAAATTGAATTTTGCTTTTGGTGAGAAAACTTGAAAGTGCCTCCAAATGGGTTAGTAAAGACAAATAAAACCTAATATGGATTTTTATTGACTAATTAAGACCTATAAGAATTCTTAATACCCAAAAAAAATATAATTAATCTATTTATAATTATTCTCTTGCATCATACTCCCCATGTGGGAAACTTTGAGCCCTAACTCAAATAGAGTTTGTTAAGATTCTTCCTTGACTTCCAATTTCTCTTTCTTGTATCATTTGGTCTTTCTCCTCTGCTAATCTTATTATTCTCTCTTTGCCTCAGCATCTCTCTTATGATTTCTAATACATCACTGTAACTGCTTACCTTATCTCAATGATCTTTGCATGGTTGTAGTATGCTCTTCTTTTTCAGCACTTATTTCCTCTAGTTTTTCTCCAAGATCATAAACATCTTTTATATCTACCATGTGTACAAACTATAATGGATTGAAACCATGCTTTTATCTCAAAAAAATTTCTCTCATGGTCTCTCTTGGTATGTATGATTATTATTCTCTGCATAATAGCCTCTCTTGGATCAAATAATCTATCTATGGGATTTTATCCATGTTGATTTTATGCCCAAAAGCCTCATAGGCCTCTTTGAAATCATACTCTTCCTCATATAGTTCTCAAGAGAATTAAACACTCCATCTATTTCCAAATTGATTTGGAAACAATTAGTGCCACCATCTATACAATGTTTGTACTATTAAATAGGATTCTTGAGCATATATTTAATGGTCCTTCTCATCCTCATTTAACTCCTTATTGCAATAAACAAATAGTCTTCCTCCTTGGCTCAAAATAGCCTCAATGGTTTGTTCACTATCACCTTCATCAACCTTGTCTTGGATGACCTTAAAATCATCTTTCTTAAGAGTTAGAACTATTGTACCATCACATGGTTGTGTTCTCTCTGAAAATCCTCTTGCCTACTAGTTTTTATCCTTTTCCTTTACTTGCTTCATTTTCCTTGCTCTTGCATTATTCATTTTTAAGATGATCTAGTGGCTCTTGACTTTCCTTTAAAGTTGATATATTTCCATCTTGACCTCTTGTGGTCTTTTCATGATGACAATCCACTTCCTTATAGATAATTTTCTCCTTTTGAATTGTTGTCTCCTTAATTAAATCAAGTTCATAATGGCATATGGAACTCTTACCTTGCCTTTTATTATTTGGTTCATATTCTTGTTGCCTCTTTCATTGACTTTCCTTCCTTGGATATTCATTCTTTTTCATATCCAATTCTATTTGGACATCATCTTCACTTGGACTTGTTTTTGTACTGATGTTTTCTTCTTCCAAATATACATATTATTTTAATTTTCCCTCTTAATGAGGAATATTTTTGTTATTCTCTTTATCTTTCTATATCATGATCTCTTGAGTTCCATCTTCTTCTTTCTCCATATGTTCATGGAGTGTCTCTTGAAACTACATTACCATACCTACACAGTCAACATACTTAATGCATATCAACTCATATTCATGAGACTCAATGGTCTATTCAAGGATCTCATGATTTTTCACATCCTCTTTCTTTTCTATATTCTTCTCAAGTCTCTTATAAGACTTTCTTAGTACTCTTTCCACCTTTCCAACCTCATTATTCTCATATTCACTATGTTTCCTTAGTCTAACCTATTGTGGTGACCTTTTCTTAATCATGACTTGATCAAGTCTTATTGATCTCTTGGTCTGAAATCTCTTTCATTTCTTCTTGGATCTTCTTGAGGTGGATTATCACTAGAATAGTCTTCAAAATCACCTTTTTTATGTTCCCTTTAGCTCTTAGTTATCCACATTTTTCCTTTCATCTCCTTGTGTGGTCCTATGCTTTCTTTATTCATGACTTTAGGCTTATATCTACTTATAACTCCATGTAATTTTATTTGGACAATAATTTGGTCATATGTTTGCTTCCTTGTCACTTGCCTTGGAACCTACTCACTCTGTTCTTGAAGACCTCATTCATGTCCTTCATCTTATTTACTTGCTTTATTACTTTTGTTCAAACTAAATGTTTCCTTCTTCTTTGATTTATGCACCTATTCTTTGTTTAAATTTTCATCATAAGTAATTAAGGCCACTTCTTGTGTCTTAAGGTACTTCACTTGGTCTTGTCTTTTTCATTATTGGACTGAATTTTTTTATCTTGAGCTGATAACATATCATCTCTTTCTCTTGAATCCTTTATTAGGTTCTCTTTTGAGCTCTTCTCTTGGCTTGGACCTACTTGAGTTATCTTGCCTTTAAGATTGAAAATATCTATCACCTTTTCCTCCTTGTGATTATATTCTTGATTAAGGATCACTCTTAGTTGGTTTTATTTATTTTTTACATCAACAACCTAGTTCTCAATATTTATTAGCACCTTTTCCTTCTTGACCTTGTCAAAATTTAATCCTCAAACTGAACTTTTTCTTTATCAACTTACATGCCTGTAATAAAACACTCATTATAATCAAAATTTTGAGGCCAACTTACCTTTTCAAAGGTCTACTACAATGGTATTATTTTCTTAATGATTTATGTCCTTGAAGACACCTTCTTGTGTAATTATTTTCCTTAAATTGATATTTCCTCCAAAGCATCATATAATTGTTTACCATCTTCAAATTCTTTTGGTGCATCCTGAAACACTTCAACCCCATCATCATTTCCAATATTTTTTTAGCATCATCCTCCTTTTCATCTTGATTGTCTTCAACTATGATAACCTCTTTGATTTCCTTATTGGATTACTCTTCTAGTTTCTTTATCATCTTTGTCATGCCTTTAAATTATTGTTGTCTATTTATTATTGCCATGATTTGCTTGATTGGCCACTTGACCACCTTCTTGATGCATATCCCCTATTCTAATGGATTCCATTCTTATAAATATTACCTCAAATGAGATAAGGATTGATTCATTTCATCTATCTCCTTTTGCATGCCCATGTCTTTTCTCACCTCATTTTGTTTTTGCATTAGACTCTTCTTGCTTGTCAATCCTTTAATTATTTTATTCTTTGATTTATCTCTTTCCATTCCTTGATATTCCTCTTGTATAATATTAAGGCCTAAAAATAATTTCTTAGTAAAATACACTCATGAATAAGATGCAAAATAGTAAAACATATATATTCACATATGCATTTATGAACTTTCTCTTTTTCTTATTCAAGAATTAGACTTGATTATCCTTTATCATTTTGGATTTATTCCTCTTGAGCCTCAATGTTCTCTTATATATACTTTATCGAGCCTAAATGGGACATAGTATTTTTTTCTTATCCTAACATGTTCTTTCTCGAGATTTGAAGAGCCTATCTTGACTACTTCTCACTCAATAAGGTTTTCACCCAAGTCTTTTTCACCCTGGTCTATTGGCTTCCTTAGAACCTCACCTATGTATATTTCACCCTAGTCTCTATATCGTTTCCTCTTAGCTTCAAAGATATTTTAAACTTCTTAACTTGTTGTAGGGTTCCTATGCATTCCTGCAACTTATTCTAATCATATTCTATCTATATTTTTTGTCCTTACACTTCCCAAGAGATTTTGCTAAGATTCAATATCATTATGATATAATTAGACTACTTACAAGGCCGTATATATAATTTTTTTTATACCAATCCTAATAAACACACAATCAAATTTTTACCTATCTTTATTCTATACCAATTCCTTTATTGGTATAGGTCTTCTTTCTTCATCTATAGGTCCCTTTTAGGATTTGTAGCCTACCTAAAAATTATTACCTTATATATTAAATCCTTTTCCAAATTCACTTTCTTAATGGTTCTATGAATTTATTTTATCTTATCAAGGTTATCCCATACTCACAATCTGATTCATCTCATTTGTGTCTTGATTGAAACAATAAGGTCTGCCATGTTTTCACCTTTAGCTATAGTATTCTTAACTAGGTTTGTGACTTTATTTTATAATTAATACTCTTCAATATGTATTTTAACCAAAAATTTTATGATTAAGTCTTTATAATTTCACATATATATTATCTGCCTTTAAAACACAACATTCGATCATTCATCTTTGATCAAAATAGGGTACACAATCCTCTAAGCTTATAATAAGTCTATTTCACTTCTCAACTGATAAATCCATCATCTCATGAAATCACTACACATTAAATGGGGTTATTATAAAAATATTAAGATTATTTATCTCTTCTTTGGTGTAAGTGTGTTCTTTTAGGATCTTACCTTGACCGATCTGACCAAAAAATTAGACTTATAGGTTTATCTTCTATCTAAACTATAGCTTTGGTGTGATTTTAAATCCAAATTAAGATATTAAAGTTAGAACATGACTTTATGCATTCATTCATAAATTATAGTTTACAAACATAAGTTACTATACTCTTTCTTGACTCTGATACTCAAGGAATTTGAAAGACTCAGACATCTAGCCCTATTTTGGACCTAAAACATAGGTCTGCATAAACTCAATCCTCTATATATTTAGGTCAAGGGATTATTATGAATTATCACCACTTGTATAAATTAAATATCATACTTATGTACCTAAATACAAATTTTTATAAATATTTTATGGTTCATTTAAGAGATATTGAACTTTTTTTGATAAAATCCTGACCTAAGGTTTGACTACATTTACAAGATGCTCTAATTTGATGAAATATCAGACTTTATTCAATATAAAAATATTATTCCACTTTTGTTAGAACCTCCACCTATTTATACTACTTATAAAAGTCTTTTCCAGGCTTAACTTTTATAAAAACACATGGAAAACTCCTTTATTCTCATACTGTAACTTGTAATCTATGTTTTCCATGACCTTTGTATATCAACAACCAATATAAAATCATAAAATAAGATAAAATAATATTTAATAACATATCTTACATGTTAAAATATATATATAATATGCATTCCAATATTATAATAAAGTCTTATTCATTAGAATATCTTTAAACATACAACTCTACAGACCCCTGCAACTTAAGGAAAAAACCTTATCATTGTTATATCCTTGTATTTATACATTATTAGCCTCTTATTCTAATTATTAGAGGATTATCACCTTGTAACTAATATTATAAACTTGTCCTCTTCTTGTTTCATGTACAAAATTCTCTCAACCATCTAACAAACATGCCTTTTTCTAGTAAATGCCCTACGTTACATACACCTTATATAGGATTAGGACCATTTCAAGCTATAAACAAGTTTTAATGACACCTAATACATGCTTTTCAACCTTATTACTCTTCACATATGGGTCAAGAACCTTATTCCCCTCTAAATTATTCATAACCAGTTCAAAAATTTGAATCTTACTTTGGTGGGAAATTTTGGAAATGCTCCAAATGGGATAGTAAAGACAAATGAAACATGATATGGATTTTATTGAATAATTAAGAACTCTAAGACTACACAAGACCCAAAACAAACAAAATTAATCTATTTTACAATGATGCTCCTACATCAAGGTGTTTTGGGTACCTTTGATCTTAAAGTTTAAGAACCTGATAGTGACTCCATTGTGGGTTATTTTGAATATGAAGTTGAAGGTGATTATTATGAGGAGAGCATTGAGGATATGAATAACCATTTATATTAAGTACTCATATAAGATATGAATGAGAGTATGAGATCTTATGATAAGATTAAATAACTAAATAAGAAAACTCAAAAGAGGCTCCTAAGGTTGTAACTTTTCCCAATTTTACTCTCAACAGCCCTTTATCAAATTTATCAAAAGATAAATAGCCAGAAAGGCCTGGTAGCTAAAATTCCCCTCACATGATTATCAATGAAGAAATTTTTAATTCTTCCTTTTATATAATTGATCACATGAATAAGACTAAGGTTTAGATTTTTCAAATTGAATACCTTGGAAAAAAACCCTAAATAATTAGACAGACTAGTCAAGTTCATAAAGGGAGTAAGTTATAACACACCTCCTTAAGGAGTGCATATTAGGATGGTAGATTCTAATTTTTAAAATAATATATTCATTATTTATTCAAGAAATGAAAGGCTTGAGCCTTTCTACGTGTCTCTATTTATGGGGGGATTAAAGTTAAATAACTGTATAATTGATTTAGGATCTTTAGACATTGTCATGTTAGCTAAATTTGATCATACCCTAGGATTAACTTGTACTAAAACATTTGATTGTTGATTTAACATGGAATCAAATCAAGTTCCATTGATTGGATAGATAAATAATGTACAACTAGCTTTGGTTGCCTTTCCTAAAAAAAGAGTAAAGATGACCATACTAATAATAGACATTCCCACCACTTATGGCATGCTCCTAAGTAGGTATTTTTGTAGATATCTCAGAAGGGAAATCAAACTAGATTTGACTAAGGTAGTGGTTCTTGTGAAAGGAATTAATGAAAGGTTACTCCCATAGCCAAAATCTAAACTACTAGTGCAAAAATCAAATGATCATAGGGCAGACATCTTATATGATGAAACAAGGCCTTGCACCTACACGATGATGGATAAAAAATATCTAAAATTCCCTGAGTTGGTAGAAGGTGACTCCAATGATATTTGGACTCTAAATTTTGACAAAAGTTTTTGAATAACTGGTTTAGGCATTGACATGATTTTTATTTATCCACATAAATAATCATTTCATTTTTCATACAAACTTTAGTTTGAATGCACAAATAAAACTATCAAATATGAAGAATTATTTCTAGGGTTACAAGTAGAAGAATAAATGGGCATTTAAAACCTCAAAGTTCAAGGTGATACATAATTGATCATCAAGTAGGTATGAAGTTAATATCAGGTAAAAATGATAGACTCAAACACTACATAAATAGGGTTTGGGACTGTATCAAATCCTTTCAAGATTTATCTATAAATTGAATCTTGAGGGTATAAAATTTCAAATATCATGCCCTAGTTATATCTCTACCCTAATTTTATCTACTTATTTCATGATTCCCCCTCTTAAATTTGGCAATGATTAGTATGTCATTGAAATGGTATATTACCCTAGCATGCTAGATAACTCCAAGCATTGGCAAGTATTCAAAATTGATGAACAAATTATCACTTTCTTGGAGCAAAAAGATAATTTCAAAAAAATATTTTTTGATGGAAGCTTTGCTTCCTATAGAGAATCTTCTTCTCAAGAAGATAGGGAGGAATAGAACTTGGTAGTACTATATCAAAAGGATAACCTGTCAGATGACAAAATTATATATCTCAAAGGGAACAAGATCCCAAAAGGTCTCATTTATTTGGAAGAGATGTTTGGAAAGAATGATAGGTACATTAAGTAGAAGATTTAGCTATATTCCAAAGGATCCCCCAAATATGAGAAGGTAAATATCAGCATAAAGGAAAAGCTAAGGTATGTCAACATAAGGAAATGTTATTCTAAAGAAGAGCATATAATTTCCATCACTAACTTTAAACTCTACAAAGATGTATTTATTTGATGTTATGCTGATATAAAGTCTTTTAGATTGAAAATCATGCAACGCAAAATTATATTAAAATATGGTGTCAATCCATTCAGGTAGAAGTTGAGGCATATAATCCAAAAATAATTAGCACTATCTATGAAGAGATCAAAAAAATGTTAAATGCCAGGATTATCTTCCTTATCTAGAACTCAACTTGGGTGGCCAACATAGTGCCTATTTGAAATAAGAATGGGGAAGTCAGGATCTATGTGTATTTTCATAATCTCAATCAAGCTTTTCTCAAGGATAACTACCCCCTATCAATCATAGATCAAATTCTAAAATTTATCATAAGACCTCAAATGATGTCTATGTTAAACGGCTTTTCAAGATACAACCAAGTCAAAATAGTTACAAAAGATCAATTCAAAACAAATTTCACTACCCCATGGGGAACTTTCACCTACATAAGGATGCTTTCAGCTCATAAATGTAGGGTAAACATTTCAAAGGTAAATGGGCTTGGTTTTTAATGATATGAAGATTAAAATCATCATGATTTATTTGGATCATCTCACAGTATTCTCAAAGAAAAGAGGATCATTTTGAGCACTTGAGAAAGGTTTTTGAAAGGTGTCATTCTCATGGTATATATTCGAATCCCAAAAAGTATATCTTTATATTAATATAAGGTAATATATTGGGCCATGCGGTCTCTAAATAAGGTGCCAAGATCAATCCAAAAAGATTAAAAGCCATCTAATAGTTGTCCCTACCAACCAGTAAACCTGACACTCACTCATTCTTTGGTAAGGTCAATTTTCTTAGAATATTTGTTATATACTTTGTTGAGATCACTAGACACATTATATATATGATGAGTGGGAAAAAATCCTTCAAATGGAGTGATGATGAGAATAAATCATTTAATGAGATCAAGGAGGTAATTGCCAAGGCACCAGTTTTAACTTGCCCATATTTTTATAATGACTTCATTACATATTTCTACTTATATGAATACACTCTATCTACCATTTTAGTGTAAAAAAAAGAAGAGGGAATCAAATAACATATTTATTTCATGAGTTTTTTATTGAAATATCATGAACTTAAGTATTTTCTAGTATAAAAACATGCATACATCATGGTCAAAGTGGTAAGGCATTTCAAATTTTATATCTTGAATTTTCATACCATTATAATGGTCCCAAATTCAATGATGAAATAAATCCTCCCTCAAAAATAGATCAGATAAAAAATAATTCATTAGATCACTAAAGTGAAATAATATAATTTGGAGATCAAACCCATAAAGCTAGTAAGAGGACAAGGCCTTTGCTAATTGATTGTTGAGGGTGTCGATTCTTAGAGAGAAGAAAAAGAAGAGCTACCATTGGTGGTCTTCATGGATTCCCTTGAATAATGGTAATTTGATATATAATTATTTATCTCATATGGATAATGTCTAGCCCATTTTAATCCCAAACAAAAATGAACTCTCAAGCTAAAAGTGACTAGATACATGATTTGGACAATACCTTGTTCAAGAAGTCTTTGGATGGTACCTTCTTGAGATGTGTAAACAAATAAAAATAGAGGGAGATCTTGGAAGAATTTCATGATAAATCTTGTAAAGGGAATTTCTCATTTTAAATCACAACATTCAAAATCTTACAAGCTCACTACTATTAGCTAGCATTATTCAAAGATGTAAAAGAATGGGTTTATAAATGTGAATCTTGTCAATACTTTGTTTCCAAGCCTAAGCTTGTAGAATTACCTCTCTAACCTATGGTCATTGAGGAACCATTTTAACAATGGATATTAGACTTAATTGGAACTCTAAATTCTCATTCTAGTGTTGGACACACCCATGTCTTGACCACCAATGATTACTTCATAAAATAGGTGGAAGCCATCCCAATAAGATTCACCACTTCCAAAGTTGTGCATAACTTCATAAAGGAGAACATCTTGGCCAAATCTGGTGTTCCTCAAAATATTATGATGGATAATGATTCCAATTTCTCTTTCATTAAGTTGATTAGTTTCTTTTATGGGTACAACATATCAATTTCACACTCTTTAGATTACTACCCTTAAGGTAATGGTCAAGCATAATCTAGTAACAAAAATATAGATATCATCATCCAAAAGTGGGTTGATAAAAATAAATTGAATTGGCATAAGAAGCTATATGATGCACTATGGGTCAATCGAAGCACACCTAAAAGAGTGATCAAAATGTTTTTATTTCATCTATTATATGAAAGTATGGTATAATCCCTATTTCCTTGGAATTTCCTACTTTGAGGCTGATACAAGTTATTTAATATGAGTAGTTCAAATATGTTATAGAAAAAAGATTCATGTACCTATAAAAGATAAATGAATAATGAGTTACCATAGTTGACAAAATTACATCTCATAAAGAAAAGGTCAAAGAATTATTCAATCAAAAGGCCCGATAATATGATTTTCAAATTAGTGACCTGGTCTTGAATTGGGACAAGAGGAGAGAACCAAGAGGAATTCATGGAAATTTTGACTCCCTATAGATGGGACCATTCAAAATTATACATTTTTGTAGTGAAAACACATACTATCTAGCATATATAGATAGCACTCACCTCCTATTACCATATAGCAAGCATTATCTAAAGTTGCATAAAGAGTAATGGTAGGTTATCCCCTACGATTTCCCTTCAGTTGTATATTTCCCTTTACTTGTTTATTTCCCTTCAATTTTGTGTTTACCTTCAGTTGTGTGTTTCCTTGTTTTCATTTTTTCATTTATTTATGTTTCTTTTCATCTATGTTGCCCAATGGATAAGGCATTGACCTAAGAAACCGTAAGGTCCTAAAATTTGAGTTTCTACCTTCTTAAAAATTCACATCCTTGGCCTGAGCCAACTATTATCCTAGAAAAATATCAATGCCAATTTCAAATGTGAGTTAGGACAACATCCTAATCTTCATGTTGAAGACCATGTAAGAAGACAAATTTGTGAAAATATTATATTAAAGGATAAAATTTTATAAGAATATTTTTAATCAACACCTCATGTGTCTTGAAAAATATAGATTAGACCCTTGTTCATGTTGTCATGTAAAATGTACACCCGGGCCCACATCTACACATTATTAATGGATGTGATCGATAAGTTATCCCTTATAGATGTGTATCTGCATAGACATGGACCTCTTATACCCACACCCACATGCCAAATATAGCTTATTGGATGTCCCCCATAGACATGTCAATGTAGGGACATGGGGCCCATCTATGTTCACATGTGTGCAGTGATGGGGGCACTAAGGATGACCTGACAACCCTCTTTCACATGCATGCACAAATGTTGATGGTTATCCATTGCATGTTGAGCTATCCAAGGGCCCTTATATAGAAACCAAGTCTCTTTTTCACTCATTTATCACTATGATCTTTCTTTGAGAGTAATAATTCCACCCCTATTATCTCCCTACTAGAGAATCCTTACCAAAAAATTTCACATTCCTTAAGAAAATTTGTAGCATCTTGATAATAGTTTATCATGAGTTTCTCCTCTTAATATAATCTCATTTGGAGATGATTTCACCTACATCAAAAGCTTCTCATATGACCATTTCTACCCATTCATTCTAACCAATCCAACACTACCTACCCCTAGATTCACTCAGACTCCTTATTATTGGCTATGAAACCACCTTCACATACTTGGAACTAGTCAATATTAAGTATAAATACATGGGTTACAATTTATTTTTATTTCTAGATAGTGACATCCCCAAGATCACTAAGTCACAAATTAGACATGTGGACATGGAAGATTTTCACCATGGGCTAAATGTAGAAAACCAAAGTGCTTTAGTTATTCAGCTTCCAAATAATGACCTTCCTTAAGAAGTGGGTTTCCCAACCTATGTTCAATGCTCAGACTTGATGTTTGCCTATGCAAGACACTATGACCCAAAAAATCATGAAATTAAATCCAGTAGTGGAAAAAACCTGACCAAAATAGATGGTATTGTAATGGGGATGATAATGAGAATCATAGTTCCTAAAGATGTTATTAGAATGATCATCAAAAAAGGATATAAATAAAGGAATAAGGATATAACTAAGTCTTTGACTACAATGAATATTTCATGATTGAGTAATAAGAGGGAAAGACTCTCAAAGTTTTCAAAGAATTTCTATAGAGCAAAGTCGCATGAAAATATTTCAAACATGATATCTCTCCTTAACCAAGTGGTGGGCAATGAAGACACCAAGATTTTACACCCCTAGATGTTCATACCAATACATATTATTTATTATGGAAAATAATTTATCGATTGGGGAGAAATGATTAGTGACTCCTTACACCTCTAGTATCTAAACATACACTTTACAAAAGAATTTTTTATGACTTATTACCTCGTGTACTCTTTGGATTCTCATTTGGTTTACCAAATACTTTAAAAATGTGGGAGTATCACTCCTACCACATAATTCTAAAAATTTACCCCCAGCTAATGTTGGAAGAAATCAATAAACATTTCACAAGGATGAACAATGCATTCACCATGAAGGTAGTGTAGATTCTAAATGAAGATTTAGGTAGGAGGATTTTTTATGAAGTGACCACGCTAATCAACCAATATGGTATAAATTGCCACTAAATTTTTCACCCTTGGATAAGTAGTTTAATCCTACTCTAATTGAGTGAAACAATGGGATTACCCCTATACCTATGGGTTATCTATAGTGGGGGTAAACCTCTAGTTGATAGTGCTAGCTCCCTAAATTTATCTTGATTGTCCTTCTACTAATTATTTGGTATATTAAAATAGATGAGAAACTATCTAATGGAAAGGAAACTAAAATAAATTGGTGATACACTAGAATATTTGATCCAATACTATCTTATACTTGCACTTAAAAGAGATACAACTACAATGGTTTGTGCTTCAAGAGAGAGCTTCTAACATAAGTATTTTAACCTAGAATCTATGTAAGTATAGAATATAAGGTGATAGATTAAAAGGAATAATAAGACACTACTAAAACTCCAAAACACTTAGCTACATTACTACACTTCAATGTACTCCAAGTAACCTGCAAGAAGATAATGTATTCATACCTAGATGCATACAAGTAAGACAAGATGCAAGGATAAGCAATTTTCTCACTAGCATCTATCAACAACTCATTCCACACACTAAAATATGAACTTGAAAATATTAAACCAATTTTAATTTATTTATTAAGGTAAATATGAGTAATAAAAATAGCAAGGCTTCACCTACCTTTTTTATGGATATGTTACAATGCCATGACTAGGCATATTTATAGCACCAATGAGAGAGAAAGAAATCCCATGCCAAGAATGGAATATTGGGGGTTAAAATAATGGATAAATATTGATTATATTCATAATATTTAGGAGGAATCATCTAAATTCTTGATCAGGTGTTATTTTATATCTAATTATTTTGTAAACTACCTTCATGTTAGGAGTCAGTCCTTGAGGAGTTTATAAGCCTTCTTGAAAACTGATATGATATCTTACATGAATCTTCTTCATATGATATGAAAATTCACGTATATCCATGTAAAAGGGTGTATTGACACCTTACCAAGGTGTATGAATCATTATATACTCTTAAAATAGGGTTTCTTGAAAGGGGAAGTTAGCTTAACTTATGAAGTACAGTCTATGATGTTGGGTAGTGAATAGGTCATTTGATATTGTTATATAAATATAAATTACCACTCTAATCCCAATATATATTGTCACCACATATTTATGTATCTTAAGTCTCCAACTGAAACCTTATAACATTTTTCATTTTTCTTAAAGATGCACTTCAATGTTAGTTATCTAACACTAGTTGGCAGTTAGGCCTAGTTTCACCTATTAGTTTATTTGAATGGTCATGAAAATTGAATGGAACTATGTAAAAAGGCTTATGATCATGTTATAATACCCAATAATAATTTTATCATATGAATAAGACCTTCAAGGCATTATAATCATGTTGTTCTTACCAACCTAGGTAGCTAGGTCTCTCATTCCTAGTACACCTCAAACTGTCTTCTTTGTGCAGACTGTTAAGAATGGTTTAATGAGTAAAAGAAAGGATTTTATGACTAGATAAGTTATAAAACATCTAATATCACATCCTATAATGAATTTCAAGCATTCATCCATGTTTGTACCCCTCAAAATAAAAAAAACTAGCAAAAAAGAGGGCATTTAGTGTGTCTGTACAGGAGACATCAGCATTCAATTTCATGGTGAGGAGCATTTAAGAGATTTTGAAAAGGTTAAAATTTTTATAGAGATAAAAAATACATTTGGATCGATTTCAGGACAAATCTCTCACATCACATTCATTCAAGTGTTTTATTATGGTTTAAGTCATGTTTAGGATCTTAATGATCATTCATAAAGCACTAATAATCAACAGGACTCATTCCACTTGTAGAGCCTTCTTGAATAACCCCCATACCTATTATAAATGGCTCAAATTCCCATTCAAAGTGTGAGATATGGTGTGAATGTGTGAATCTTCTCCTCAAGTGACATAATTAGATCTCTTAAACTCGAGAGAGGTCTAATTTGGGTTCTGGGTCTCAAAACCCAATCTCACTATTGGTAAAGATTCAAACATCTCCAAAATATCCTTCCTCATGATTATACATGTTTTTAAATGATTATTATCCTACCATATGCATTTGGTGCATTGGTTAGGAGACTTGAGGTTATAGGCATGTCATCTCCTTGCTAGTCTTTAAGGGTATTTGAGTTGAAAACTTAGGTTTTATGCATCTTGAGGGTGTATTGATACATTTTTTATGTTTATGTATTGACCCAAGGTCCCTCCATGTGTTTTTACTTTCCTATTTTGTGTTTTAGGTTTAAACAGACCCCTTGGTCTCAAGATTATCCTTTGCCAATGGGGTGAATAAGGTCTGAGATAAAATAATGAGTATGTTTGTTGCCTATATGAATCTGAGGTGACCATGGATGTCTTTTACCATTCATAACCATATTATTAATCAATTTAAAAAGTTTAATTATGCCTATAGAGACCTCAAAACATCAATCTCTCTCATGACTGGACAATCTAGGCCAGTGGTCTGTAACTAGGTGATTGTATCTTATGATGGGGTCCTTGAACCTATGTGATAGTCTCATCTTATCACATTGAATACTATAGATTCTCATTATGGATTGTGTATATTCTTACACATTATATATTCAAAACTCATTACTTATACATGGCCTACAACATATGAGATCCTTCTTAAAACCTCTGCACTAAGATTATAACTCTATGTGTTTTACTCAGTCCAACAGTGGCACTTACTCCATGGCATCAACATATTTCACTTAGTGAATGGTCTTTTAGGCACCTCCTTCTCTTATATGCACTTGAATATCTACAATTTTTAGCAGTGAGTTTAACCCATCTTCTACATGTATCATTCATAGGTGTCTCAAAAGGGCTAGTTGTAGGTGCACTCTCCCCATGACCACTAAGTCATTAAGAAAGCTCCCATTATGAGACCTTGAAACTCTTTAGGGGTTATGTGGGAGGTGGATTCATTTTCAAATACCATAGGGATTTTGAAAATGCTCACTGGTCACATGGACAACTACCACCTAATGAGACCAACCTGTAACATGAAGAAACATAGAGGTATCTTGAATTTAAATGCATCAAATGAGTTGATATTATGGCACTAGAAGACTTATCAGACCCTCTACAAGTTCCTACAATTCTTTTTCTTCAACAATGAGTTCATATTTGTAATAAGACTACCCATAAAATAAGGTGATGGGGTTTAGAGCCTTCTCCAATCGCTTAACTTTCTTAACATTTGTTTATAAAAAATAAGACATAACCTAAAGACCAATAACATAAAACTCAATCTTATTGGGGTCCCCATACTTGTTGAATATCTCAAGAGCCATCTCTCCATATTCTATATGAAACAAGCATTTAGGCATGACCCTTGAAAGGTTACCAAAGGACCTGATGAAGTGGAACCTGCATATTTCACCATTTTGGGATTTTTTTTAACTCTTTGACATTAGAAATGCCTGAGGAAGGTGGAGAGTCACTTCTCATATGTTCACTCTTGAAGATAATTGTACAAGTGATCATAAATAACCCCTTTAGCTTGATTTCTCCTTCTTTGAGCATTGAACCTTCAAGGTTTGACTAATCTTTGACTTGATTTGACATTATGAACATTAGAAAACATATTTACATGTTTTAAAAGAACCAATTGTACCTATCATACTTCATATTCTTCTTGAAAATGACTTTAGAACCCTTAAGAAGTAGTTTCAAGGGTATAAAAAGCTAGTGAAACTAGATGACCTCATAGAGTGGACATTCCATTTGACCAAAACCCTAAAAGACTTATATGGACTCTTGTTCCCCCATATTACAATTTTTTAAGAAATAACCTTTTAAAATACCCACATTGGCCACAATATAAACCTTATCATCCCTAAAAACCTTAATTTATGCTAAGAAACCTTAATTTCTCTAAGGTGACTAGAAATGGGTTTAAAATCATGATTTAACAATGCAAGGGCATGGGTAATCTATGGGAACATATAGAAAATTCTAGGAGAGGGGGAACTTGATAAAAACTTGGACTCATAGAGATCAAAATGATTTCATATTTTGATAACATTTTTGGTGACTTTTTGGGGCAACCTGCTTGCTAGGTTGTGAGACTAGTAGCCTTTCCTCAACCATTGGGTGATGGAGTCATGGAATAAAAGCCTTGAAATGGAACTAGATAAATATAAAATACAACCTAAACACACCACACCACACAAATATATCAACCACACTATGCTTAAGGCATTTAGGGAAAACCACACAATAAAGACTCAAAACAACACACCAAAAAAGAACTAAATGAGAAAATGTGTGTAAGCACTTATTCAACACACACCACACACCTAATTATGTTCATGGCTAACCTTCATATTATTAATAACAAGGATTAAAATGGATCCCATTTACAAGGATAGCTAACTCCTTCCCATCCATCCTTATCAATTGGAATGAATTATTTTTCTTGCATTTGATGATGATGTATGGCCCACTCCACAAAGTGTCAAACTTGGTGTGTCTCCTAGGTTTTTCTCTATCCTCATCCCACTTCAGTACTATATCACCCTCCTAAAGAACTCTTGAATTTGATTTATTATCAAATGACTTCTCCACTAGCACCTTATGATGCTCTATGGCTTTATGAGCATTGTCTCTACTCTCTTTCAACTCCATCAATTCTGTCAACCTCACCTCCATTGGAGTGTTTTCAAGAAATTCTAACTGATGTGTCAGCTCTAAGTTAGGTAGCTCTTGGGATATGGATAGTCTATCTTCCCTTCCATAAATAATAACAAAAAGAGATTTACCAATAGACCTTTTAGGTGTGATCCTATCAATGCATAGGATTATCTTCAACTTGGTATGCAAAGCTCTTTGGTTGCTCTCCAAAGTCCTCTTGATGATCATGATTAGGTTCTTATTATTAGACTCATCCAACCCATTACCTTAAGGATAATAGTTGGATGATGCACTCAGATGTATACCATTATTATTTTCCTAATCAATTATTAAAGGACCCATGTAAATAAGTGCATTATTTGAAATGATGGTAGAGGCATTTTTTGGGGTTATAGATTGTACACTAATTGAGAAGAGGATTATTCAGGTCCTCTGCTCAAATCTAGACCAACATGAGACTGATCCTAGGCTATGGGTATCATAATAATGGATCAGACCTCTGAATAAGGTTGGATTCCTTTTGGATTTATCACCTAAACTAAAACTAATTGGGAAAAGGGAGAGAGGAATGGCTTATAAAGCATGAAAACATGTAAAGGAGGTGATGCACCAGTAATGTGATTGTTCATCCACTCTATCTAAACTTATAACAAACATTAATGAGATTGGATCTACAACTCCAAATGGTTGTATATGCATTAGTATTTCATGCAAAAGTTCACTAAATGATTAAAACCTAAGGGAATTGATGGGGAGGCCTAGTTCAAGGCACTAACCAATCAAGTATCCACTTGTTAGCTTTAAACAAATGACATTTAACACTAAACATGACCTAAAAAATAATATAATCTAGTAACTAGGTGATATTCAAGATTTGACAAGGGAGAGATTTCTGTCACAGATGTAAATCAATCTGACATTAACATACTATACTAGAATCATGAAATATGAAAAAGAGTCTTTTATTTATCTCAAGAGGTTACAAAGATCAAATGTGGGTAGAGCTTAGTCATGCCCAAGAGAGGGATTGTCAATCTATTTTCAAGGCTTAGAATCCTACATTTATAGAAAAGAATGAGAGAAAGAGAACTGTGTATTAGAAAAAGACCAATTAATTATGATGGATTAGTACCATATTGAGGATGTTGCTCATTGATCTTATCAAGAAGGCATAATTTTAAAGGGCTTTGTAAAAAAATTTAATGCTCTATTGATCCTTATCTAGCCACCAAGTCATCATCTTGGGACTCCACGCTACTTTCACTTAATCTATTGATGAGGACTAATCCCTTATGCCTTGGAACTGAAAGAGATTCTTGGTCTATTTTGAATAAATATATGTACCTTTTTTTTAAAGTTGTAACTGAGCACAAATCACTTTATAGATTGAATCGATCATATTATTGGTTTTCTTATAGTTTAATGCATGGTCTCATTTTGAAAAAAAAATGTCAACCTTTGACTGAAATAGGTCTAAAAGACCAATCCTATCTTCAAGGAGATCTACTGATGATGCTTGGTCCTAAAATATTCACCTTGACTTGACCTGGATCATGCTCGAGCTCTAATTCCTTTGTTATTACCTTACTTGGGTCAAGAATCATCTCCTCAACCTTCATCAAAATGTCCTAAGGCTTGATTCTTCTCATTGGTTGTCAAATGTTGACTCAAACCCTTGAATTATTTGACCCTATTTGCTCCATTGATATACCTATGCATGGATGCCCATAAGCCATTGATTTTTTGCTAATTGAATGCACTTGTGTCACTTGTCCTTGACTCATTAGCTCCTTGGATTTATTGATTAGTTGAATCATGCTCATCATATGATCAAGATGTATGAGTTTACATGCACTATAGATCTACTTGGTCCCACTTTCCTATCAGTTCCTTCACTCTATTGAATCATTGGTATGATTGAGCACAAGCCCTTGATTTATCTTGGACCCATCTTTTTTTCAATGATTTCATTCCATTAGATCTTGGTTTGATTATCTCACATCATTGGATTATGTCCAACTTGTAGATATTTAAAGGCTTTAACCTAGTGACTCAGCATAGATCATTAGATCTTATGTGTTAGTATGAGGGCTCCCACGCACTGTTAGATCTCAACCAACTTTAAAACTTTTAACGACCCTTTAAACCTAAATGGTTACTTGCCTTGATTAAAATTGACATCTACATAATCATCATTTAATATCTAATTAGATGTATTTTACATTCCAAATACCATCAAATTTAATCTCATATGGATTTCCACAGTGTCTTTGTTTTGACTCTTGCACGATTGCCATTCATTATTTGATGAACTTTGATAATTTATATCTTGAAATGCATGAATTATGGAAGGGCCAAATTTGTTAGAGTTGATCTTGAGGTCAAAAAGAAAAAACCCAATTGACCCACTGGTCTCAAAAGCCTTTTGAGTGAAGATATAAAATGTTTAACTTGACTGATCAATATTTGGTTTGCATGGCATCTTGACGATGTTCTAGCTTATTTGGCTAAGTATGGAAAATTTAGCAAAAATTCCAGGGAAGGCAACTTTGCATGTGTGTAACTTCCTTCATGTTTTAGTAGATGATTTTAAACTTAGCATGTAACAACTAGGGACCAATATGGACAAACCCATGTGATCACTTTTTCTTGAGATTGCCACATGTGTGAGATATGGCCTCTACAAATTGCCTATTTAGACTTTCTACTACTTCAACTGAATTCTTGGACTAGGCAAAATCTGGTATGTAGACCAAAATGGCTCATCTTTGGAGACTTGGCTAGGTAGTATGCCTTCTATGCTTGAACTTAGACTATGTACATGACCTTTGACTTATAATAGATAACACATCTATTCCATGACTACATAAAACCTCTTGATTTGTGAAGATAAAAAACTCCACCAAAATATGGAAGAAAGAAAAAGAAAGCATGGAAACTAACCTAACAAAGTAAATGTGCAAATAAATCACTTATCTAGGATAAAATATAAACAAACTAACCTAATTAACCATGATAAACCATGATCTACCTAGATCAAAAGGGAAATTCATGAACTTGGTTATTACAAAACATGTTACAAGTTGCAAAGTAGGGGGTTTATTAAACATGACCTTTAAAGAGGCACTATTTTTTCCAATTATTTCTCTAAACATCTCCTAAAATGAGTCATTGATAGTAAACCAATCACCAATAAAAACAAATTCATCTTATGCTTATGGATTTTCTTTATGCTACTTGTCAACTACAACCTTGTCAAATGACATGTCATCTATGCATGATTTTTGAGTGACATTATCCTTCTTGTCAATTGTTTCAAGTTCATCCAATGATTCAAGGAGTTTTAAATATTCAAACTAAGTTGTATCATGATCTTGAATAGGTGATTCTTGATCAAATTTTTGAATATCATGCTCTCTAATGGGCAACATATCTTTACAAAGTTGTTCAATCTCTTGTAGAGATTCAAAATATAGTTGTTAATCATCCTTTTGTTATTCACTTTGATCAAATTGAGTAAGATCATTTTGAAAGGTATCTTGATCTTAATCTAGTGGAGAGATCTTGACATCATATTGCATTGATTCTTCATGGATTCCTTCCATATTAAGATCTACCTTCTCATTCTATTTGGGCATCCCCAAAGTAGAATTGTCTTTTTGAAGCTCTAGAACATTAACAAAATCCCCAGATGAAGATTCAACCTAATACACTATTTTCTCATCAGGATATGTCATCTTAAACTCTTTAATTTCACTCATGACACTATGGTACAGTTGTTTCCAATGGCCTTCTTCTTTAGGAATGCTCTCTATCTTAGCATTAATGATGTGTGAGTTATCATCATGGCTACCTTCCAAAGAAAGATGAGCTTGTACTTGATTTATATCAGCTACCACAAGATCTTGAGAAAACTCTTGATCTTTGACAACTAATATATAATTAATAGGTTCTTAAGAAGCAACCTCTTGATACACATCTAAAACTTCTTCCCATTGGATCTCATCTCTAACTTGCATATGCTCTTGTAGCTCATCCTCTTTGACATTATGAATTACTCTTGCCAAGTGGTGTCCCAATGATTATTTCTTCTTCTTGGTTACTCAAGTCATCATTATTTTATATCTCATTAGCATTTTCTTGATTTGCCTCACAAAGGAGAGACTCTTCCTCCAAGAGTGGCATAACAGACCCTTGAAAATATTCAACAAGATGAGAGGTCCAAATAAGTTACCATATGTACCTAATTTTTCTCTTGAAGTTAATCTTGTTGGATCACCTTCACCTCTTCTTCCTATTTATTTTCCTCTTGAATGGCTCTCCATGAAGGAAAGTCTCTCAACTATTGAGGGGAAAGGAGTGGAGACTACATGGAAGGTTGATCATGATCAAATTTTTGGATCTTGGGAGTAATGGAATTTTGGAGAGGAGGGAAAGAGAAGCCTTTGACAACCTCTACATTCCACTCCTTCAAATTGGATAACACTTCATCAAGGTCTAAAACCTTTTTGTCCTCATGGAAAACTTAAACTTGAGGGATGATTGGTGAAGAAAGGGGACTATAAGAAAGTTTAGCCTCTTGAATAAGATCTTGACTCCAACTAGGAATTTCCATTAGTTCACACTCAACATGGTCAAGAAATTTATGATAATAAGGCATATAAGTAGGTTGATAAGGAATACAAGAAGTTTTTTGAGACAAATAATCCAACTTAATTTTCTACCTCTCATAAGCCTCTACTTTTTATAATACAAAGCTACAAAACTCAAGTCTCTCTTCTAGATCATTAGACACATTTTGAAACCGTTCCTTCACTTTTTTGTACTGGGAATATAAAAATACTTTTCTTGTATATGCTATAAATTTAAGATCTATTTCATCCATCTTTTCTTGTAATCAAGATTACTCATATGCAACATTATATGGTTCATAAGGAAGGTAAGAGTCATGCTCTTGGTAATAAGGATCAAGGGAAACTTGATAAGGTTCCTCATGGCTTTGATAAAATTCTTATTAAGGCTAATTAGGCTCATAATAAGGCTCATATGGATCATGATAGGGCTGGTAAGAATCATCATAGGGATGATAAGGAGGTATAGTATAGGGATTTCCTTCATATATAGCCATGAAAATAACATTAGGATAGTGCAATGAAAATGAACTTACTTAGAAACTGTATAGACTTTAGAAGCAATTACTTGAGCTTGAAATCACCAAATTATTTATGAAGAACACAACTATAATGACAATTTCACCAAGAAAAGCTCCAATGAGTCCCACAAGGCATGTCAAAATTGTTGGCCAATTTTGATTAATTTATCACACTGAGCATGCCAAAATTATTAGGGTTCTAGATTTGCACCCTATCTAAGAAGGGGATTATTCTGGTCCTCTACTCAAATCTAAACCAACATGGGATTGATCCTAGGTTGTGGGTATCCTAATAATGGATCAAACCTCTAGAGAAGGTCAGCTTCTTTTTATATTTATCACCTAAACTAAAACTAATTAGGAAAATGGAGAGAGGAATGGGTAATAAAACATGAAAACATGTAAAGGAGGTGATGCACAAGTAATGTGATTATTCATCCACTCTATCTAAACTTATAACAAACACTAATGAGATCAGATATGTAACTACAAATGGATTTATATGCATTAATATTTCATGTAAAGGTTCACCAAATGATCAAAACCTAAGGGAATTGATGGGGAGGCCTAGTTCAAGGCACTAACCAATCAATGTATCCATTTGTTACCTTTAATCAAATGACATTAAGACTAAACATGACTTGTAAAATAATATAATCTAGTAACTAGGTGATATTCAAGATTTGACAAGGGATATATTTCTATCACAGATGCAAATCAATCTGGCATTAACACACTATACCAGAATCATGAAATCTAAAAAAGAGTCCTTTATTTGTTTCAAGAAGTTATAAAGATCAAATCTGGGTAGAGTCTAGTCATGCCCAAGAGAGGGATTATTAAGCTATTTTCAAAGCTTAAAAGCCTACATTTATAGAAAAGAATGAGAGAGAAGGAACTGTGTGTTAGAAAAGGACCAACTACTTCTGATGGATTAGCACCAATTTGAGGATGTTACTCATTAATCTTATCAAGAAGGCATAATTTCAAAGGGCTTTGCAAAAGAATTTAATGCCCCATTGATCCTTATCTGACCACCAGATCAGCATCTCGGGACTCCATGCTACTTCCACTTGATTTATTGATGAGGACTAATCCCTTAAGCCTTAGAACTAAAAGATATTCTTGATCTATTTTGAATGGTTGGATGTACCTTTTTGTCGAGGGTATAACTAAGCACATATCACTTTATAGATTCAAAACCAATCATATTATTAGTTTTCCTATAGTTCAATGCCTGGTCTCATTTTGAAAACCAAATGTCAACCTTTGATTGAAATAGGTCTAAAAGACCAATCTTGTCTTCAAAGAGCTCTATTGATGATGCTTGGTCCTAAAATATTCACCCCGACTCAACCCAAATCATGATTGAGCTATGTTTCCTTTGTTATTACCTTGTTTGGCTTGAAAACCATCTCCTCAACCTTCGTTAAAATGTCTTAAGGCTTAATTCTTATTATTGGTTGTCGAATGCTAACTCAGACCCTTAACTTCTTTAACCTTGTTTGCTTTGTTGATCTAAATATGCATAGATGCCCATGATCCATCAATTTTTTGTGAATTAAACATGCTTATGCCACTTATCCTTGACTCATTAGCTCCTTGGATTTGCTGACTAGTTTTACTCACACTCATCATCTGATCAATATGTATGAATTCATGTGCACCATAGATCTCCCTAGTCCCACTTTCTTGTTAGTTCTTGTACTCCATTAAATCATTGGTATAATTGAGTGTGAGCCCTTGATTTAGTTTGGACCCATCATTTTGTTAGTAATTTTACTCTATTGGATCTTGCCTTGATTACCTCACACTATTGGATTATGTCCAACTTGTAGATATTTAAAGGCTTTAAGTTAGGGACCTTTTGACTTGGTTGAGTCAATAAGGATCATTATATCTTATGTGTCAATATAAGGGCTCCCACACACTATTAGATATCGACCAACTTCAAACCTTTTAAGGACCCTTTGAACCTAAACAGTTACTTGCCTTGATTAAAATCAGTATCTATGTGACCATCATTTGACATCCACACAGACGTATTTGACATTCCAAAGATCATCAAATTTAAACTCATATGGATTTTTTAGTGTCTTTATTTTGACTCTCATGTGATTCTCATTCATTATTTGATCAACTTTGATAATTTATATCTTGAAACACAAGAATCATCTAAGGGCCAAATTTGTTGGAGTTGCTCTTGAGGTCAAAAAAACAAACCCAATTGACCTGCTAGTCTCAAAAGCCTTCTGAATGAAGATATAAAATGTTCAACTTGATTGGTCTATATCTAGTTTACATGACATCCTGATGATGTTCTAGCTTATTTGGCTAAGTATGGATAACTTAGTGAAAATGCCTACAAAGGCAACTTTGCATGTGTGTAACTTCCTTCATGTTTTATCAGATGATCTAAAACTTATTGCGTAACAACTAGGGACCAAGCTGGACAAACCCATGTGATCACTTTTTCTTAAGACTGCCACACGTGTGAGATATGGACTTTGTAAATTGCCTATTTAGACTTTTTTCTACTTCCACTAAATTCTTAGATTAGGCAAAATTTGGTATGTAGACCAAGATTGATCAACAAGAGTTCCAAACCTTATAGAAATGCCTTTATATAACTCTAAAATGGAACTTTCATTGGACTCTTTCAATGCAACTACCTCAACCCATCTTGTAAGGTGATTAGTTGCTATAAGGATCTACTTGTGGCCATCACTTGATGGAGGGTTAATCATACCAATAAAGTCAAGACCCTATTGCATGAAGGGTTGATCCACTTGAATGGGTCTCAATGGGAGAGATGAAAGTTTTTGTTTACCTGAAATGAAATCACATTGAGGACACCTTCTTACCCAAGCATAGTAAAGTTTGTAGAGGTTAGGAAAATAGTATCTTACCCTCATGATCTTTTTAGTTGTGGTACTTAGAGATAAATTACCCCTTGCTACTCCATTATGAAATTTTTCAAGAAATACACCAAACTAATCATTGTCAATACATCTCAACAATACACCATTTGTATCTCTTCTAAAAATTACATCATCTACAAGACAATAAAGAATAGTTTTTAATCTGAATTATCTTCTTTTAGACCTACTTAATCCATTATGAAACTCACCATTTTGGAGTAATCTGATGATGTCTTGTGTCCAACTTTGTAGAGGTGTGAGATCAACTAGTTGAGGACAGTCTTGATTATCCAAAACTTCATCTTTTGGTTCATGGAGATCTGAATCCAAGTACTCACATAAACCCTTACCCCTTACCAACTTGGTCACCTTTATGTCAACATCATACTCCATGACCTTTGTAATCCATCCTGCCCTCTTTTCATTAAGGTCTTTACTTAAGAAGAACTCTTTGGTGTTAAGATGAAAGACCATGAGGTGAATTTTTTTGTTTAGAAACCATGTGTCTGAATTTATTCAAACCTATTATAGTAGTTGTTGTCTCCAAATCTTACACCCTAGAAGAGAGTGTTCAGTCCTCTCCCAAATTTGGGCAATGTTGGAACATTTCCAAGCCTATGGGTATGCCTATGGAGGAAATGCACATCTAGATTGAAAGGGATAGCTCTCTATATATGTATTTGCAAGACAATCTCTACTAAATCAACTTGTTTAAAAGGGAAAGAGTTAGAAATTTTTAGAAAATGAAATCCTATTCTAATAGTGGTCATAAACCAAAACTATTTTCCATATGAATGTCAGATTCTAGTACACAATACAAAAAAATCACAAACCATTCCCAAGCTCTAAATATTTTAACAACAATATTTCAACACAAAGGTGAGATGTGTAAAAATGACACAAGGTAAATGAGCTAAAAGGCAAACTTTGCACTTTCAAGACAGTAATACACATGCAAAACTTTAATATACTTAGATACAAATTATGTGACCAATTAGACTAAGAATTCTTATTTAGGTATGAAGGATAAAGTGGGTAGAAGGATGTAAAATCATCACATGCTACCACTATACATCTCTTGCACACTTAGACCAAAAACCAAAAAAAATCTTAAAGGAAATAGATTTATGCTAAATGCTCAAAAGGCAAAACTTGAATCATTCTATTAGGGCTTTTCCATACACTATGTGGTCTCTCCTTTTACTATCCAAGGGGTTGTATATATAGAAATAAGGAAGAGAGAGAGGAAATATTTTAGTGCTAAGGAGAGGAATCAATTCTATTAGAAGTCTCCATATTTAGTTGTAACTAACTTTGCCAATGATGCTCATTAGGGCACTTTGATTGATCCATGTCACCCTCTTGAATGCCCTTGGCTTGCCCTCTTGAAGATGATTCTCTAATGGTTTCTCAATAAAATCAAGATATTTAGAGATGGCATTAAAATGGTTTCTATTAATGGAGCCACCTATTATAAATCTATTTCAACACCCAATCACTTCTCTTTAGCTTATCACGATGCACAATGGCATGGAAGGACATCCCTCTGATTGGCCCTCAAAGAATGATATGGGTCATTGATTTTGTGTTGTTGACCTGCTAGGCATGGATGCCTATGGATCATCCTCCATCTATCTTTGACAAGCCAACTCTACTCTAGCTCATACCACGTGGTAGCTTCTCATTTGTCTAAACATGATGGTGCACCATGTCGTTAGACCAAGCTTATTAAGTTAAGCAGCCTTAGAAACCTGATTTATTCTTAATGGCTAGTTCCTCACTCCAAATTTTTATGTCCTTCAGCCTATCATGGGACATTTAAATCCTAATAGCTAGTCCATGATGTTGATTTTGACATCCCTTAGCCCGTCACTTCATCGACATAATTCTTTTAGGAAGATTTCTTTTAGCCTTTTTTCAAGCTCTTTCCTTTGAGATTTTATCCTGAAGGAATTCTTTCAAATAATTTTTTTGAATGAATTCCTTCAGACTTTCTATCTACCTTTTCTTCTTGCTCATTCCTTTGAGCTTTTTTTCCTTCAAGCTTCTTTTCCTTTAACACTCATCCCAAACAATTTCCCCACAGACACTTTCTCTGAAGGAAATGGTCCTTCAGCTTTCTTCTAGCTCTTTCATATCTTTTTGGTCTCTTTGTTTATGGCTTTTCAGAAGGATTGTTGTGAATAAAAGGACCGTAACAATTCCTTCAGAGTTATTTCAAAGGTCATGGCTTTGGAAGTGACCCTTTAGAACTTTATGAAGGGCACTTGGAAGGGAAAGTAACCCTTCACAAAAGTTTTGAAGGGCACTTTGGATGGAAAGTGACCCTTCAGAACTTTCCAAAGGGCACTTGGAAGGGAAAGTGACCCTTTAAAAAAGTTATAAAGGGCACTTTGGAGGAAAGTGTCCCTTCGAAAAAGTTTTCAAGGGCACTTTACAAGAAAAGTGACCCTTCAAAACTTTTCGAAGGGCACTTTAGGGGAAATTACCCCTTCAAATAAGTTTTGAAGAGAAATTTGGAAGGAAAGTGACCCTTAAAAACTTTTTGAAGGGCACTTGGAGGAAAGTGCACCTTTCAAAAAGTTTCTAAGGGAACTTTGGAAGAAAAGTGACCCTTCAGAACTTTTTGACGAGCACTTGGAGGAAAGTGCCCCTTTAAAAAAGTTCTGAAGTGCACTTTCGAAGAAAAGTGACCCTTTAGAACTTTTTGAAGGGCACTTTGGAGAGGAAAAATACCCTTAAAAAATATTTTAAGGGCAATCTAAAGAGAGAGAGAGAGACCCTTCAAAAAAGTTTTGAAGGGCAAACTTTGAAGGGAAAAGACAAAGGAAGAGAAAACTTTCAAACTTTTTGTTTGAGACAAAAAGTTTGAAACAAAAAGGCTAAACTCTTTCAAACTTTTTGTTTGAGACAAAAAACCTAAAACAAAGGATTCCTTTCCAAAAGAGACAACACTTAGGCAAAAAGGGGGGAAAACACTTGAAAAAAGCTGAAACAAAGCTTTCAAAGAAGAGAAAACAACTAATTCTTTCACAAGTCCTTCATAATTGAATTAAAAACAAATAAGAGATGCTGAACTTAGCCAAAGGAAATTTCAAAACAAGGGTAACAAACTTGGATAACAGTAGAAAGGACTTGTTTTTCCATAAATGTGTATTTGGATTCATAATCCTCAAAACCTTGACTAAAGAATGCAATAGGTTGTTCAACACCCTCATCATTCTTTTGCATAAGCATAGCTAAGATAGTATAAAGGCTAGAAAATATATATAACATGAAGTCCTTAGAAAAATCAGGATGTACAAGAGTAGGATCTTGGGCAATTGCTTGTTTAATAGCTTCAAAACTATTTTTACCTTCCTTAGTCCAAGTGAAAACTTGATTCTTCTTGAGCATGGTTGTGATAGGCATCACCAAAGATGCAAAACTAGTTATGAATCTTCTCACAAAGATTATCTTACCTAATAAACTTTGGATTCCTTTCTTATGCAATGGAATTGATAGGCCTAGAATAACATCTATCCTTTCAGGATAAATGGCTAGGACATCCTTGGAAATAATGTGTCCTAGAAGCTTATCTTCATGGACAGTAAAGATGCACTTATTTGGGTTAAGGGACACCCCATACTATCTACATCTCTCAAACATCTACCTAAGATGTTTTATGTGGTCATTTGCATCCTTTGAGAACACAACTATATCATCAAGATATACTAAAAACATCTCATTGATTAGGCCCTTGAAATCTATGTCCATTTCTCTCTAAAAACTTGCACAGCATTTGACAAACCAAATGGCATTTTCCTATAATCAAATGTCCCCTATTTTATAGTAAACATTGTCATTAAATAATCATCCTCATTCACCAAAATTTGATTAAAACTAGAATACCCATCTATGAGTGAGAAGCATTGGGAACCTAAAACAATTGGAAAAATCTACTCCATAGGGATTAAGAGGTAATGGTCTTTGAGTGACACCCTATTTAGGTCCTTAAATTCCACACAAAGTCCGATTTCCCCACTCTAATTTCTAACAGGCACAAGATTAGTTACCCAAGTTGAGTGCTTGATAAGGAATATTATCTTATACTTAATTAGTTTGGTGAGTTCCATTCTCATGAGTTGTTCAACTTTGAGATTAATAGGCATTTGCTTTTACCAAAATGGTTTGGCTCCCAAGTATAATTCAATAGTATGGTGGGCTAGGCTAGGTTCAAACCCCTTTCAACCCCTATACTCCCAAGCAAATATATCATGGAATTTTCTACACAACTTAATGAATTCTTATTTTTCAAATGGAGAGAATGCCTTACTTTGTTTAAGGAGCTTGTCCATGAAGATTAAGACCCTTTCATAAGTATCATCCTTTGTGGACATGCCCACCTTATCTTTCTTATTTTGGTCATCCTCATTGAAGATGCTCTCTAGAGTGACCAATCCCTTCGATATCTTGTTTGTTATCAATTCTATAATCTATTCTTCATATTAATCATGGATTTTCTTCTAATTTATTGAATATAACTCAACCTCTCCTTACAAGAATTATACAATATACCGATCACTATCAAACACTTGACAAAAGAATTAATTTTTAGGAATGGAAGGCCTCATAATTACCTTGATATTTTATTGGTTTCCTTCTTTATTTATATTAGTAGGTGTGTTAAATTATGCCCCTAATGCAGCTAACCTATCAGCATGCATGTTTTGTTCTCTTGGGATTGGTTGTATGTTGAATGCATTAAAGTCTTTAAGTAAATATCACACCCTATGATTCTAATAATTGATTAAAGGGTTCCTGGTGGCACTCATATTCCTTATTTGATACATAATCAGCTCACTATCCACATACACTTAAAAATTCTTGATACCCTTCCTCTTTGTCCATTGAAGGCCATGAACAAGGCCTTCATACTCAGCCACATTGTAGGTACAACTGAAATGGAATATATATGAGGATTAAAATTGATGTTTAGATATAGAAACTAAAATAACACTAGCTCATGCACAAATATTTCTCCTTGAACCATCAAATAACATCTTCCACATCCCATCACTCTCATCCTCCTCCTTGGTAAGTGAAGGTATAGGTATCCCTTCCTCATGTATGCAATACAACCCCAAATCAGACTCTTACATGAAATCATATTGGTCATAATCATAGGTATAAATAACATATTCATCTAAGAATAGATCAAAAATGCCCTCAAGAGGGGAGGATGCTCTATCATCTATGGCATACTCCTCTTGCTCATTGATAATACAATTCAGATTGGAACTAGTTTCCACATATGGTTCAATGTGGAACTTGGGAAATCGTTGTGTTCTTATTTTCACTTTAGATTCATAAGTCATTATAAAAGCCAAGAAAGACTAATCAGTAGAAACATACCCTCCTATCTTGGTCGTGAATTCTCTTGATAGGAAAATGGAAAAGTGTGCACGTAGATCTACCACCATTATGTCTTGTAGAATTGGGAAACTCAGATAGTCATGCAAGAACACTTTAAATCCTTTGATGAGCCTCATATACCTAGTTGGTGTTCCATCCAACTACAACACTCCTTTATCATATGTTTCATACTGTAAGCCCCACTTATTTGCAACTACTTTAGGCATAGCTGAAGTGCTTTCCCCACTATCCATAATGAAATTATGGACTAGCTTATCTCCCACAATGAGGGTAAGATAGAAAGGTGGGGGATTCTTAGACTTGGTGGAAGGTTCAACAATATGAGTAGGTGCATTTTTTAGGGATACACTAATATTCTTTGATGGTTGAGGGGAAATATGGAGTTGGGATAGCTGCTCTTGGAGTAACTCCTTTTAACCAAGCATGTGGAGTACCTCCCAAAGGGATATGTTTTTCTTTGTGTTTTTCAAGGAGTCAATAATATTTAAATGAGAGACACAAACCTTTTATTACATCCTTGGAGGCAATATAGTACCTTTAACTTTAGGTAATGAAGGTTTGACCACTTTTACTTGTAGATGCTACCACATTTGTATTCATACCTTGTTTCCTTAAAAGGGGGTTGTTTGGATTTATATCCACATCTTGAGCATCTCCTAAATATCTCCTCTTTGAAATTATGTTAGTTTTAACTAAGGTGATCTGATTTAGGACAAAACTATCTTCCATTTGATAATTCATAAAGCTTGCTCCTAGATTACTACACTCTCTATTTGGTTTCGCTTGCATAAACCTATCATCTTCTGATGTCAAGTAAGGAGTATTCTCTCCTTGATCCACCAAAGCTTGAAATTTACCTTCATTATCGTTCATGATCTAACCTTGAGGCTACCCCTAAGAATTTGGCCATTATTCTCCTTGAACTAGGTTGTTATGAACCAAAACCATGGCTCTTGTGGTGGAAGTAGAATTTAGATTGTAGACATTAGGTGGCCTATTGGAGTTAGGTTAACCTTTTCCCCTCCTTTAACCATTATACTGAGCTGGAAATATATTTGTTTATGGAGGGTAATAGTAGGAATTTTGGTAAGCTCCAATATGTTGATTTGATTGCCTATATGAAGCTTCTAAGGCCTTATACTTTGCTTACCAATCAATCACACCATCTGATTTATTTGGAGTAACTTTAGACTTGTAATTTGGATTTGGAAATGGAGCAAGGCTTAGAGGAGTAGTAGACATGTTAATCAAGATAGGCATTGAAACCTTTGGATGTATTTTACTAGCTTAGATCAAACCATTTTCATCTCTAATAACCATATAATAAGCATCAAGCAAGTAATATCCTCCCATGGACTGCACCATGATATCTATATCAGTCCTAATAGATTTAAGGTAGGTTGGGAAAATAAAACTTGTAGGGAGTCTCATGGAATGTGGAATCCTATTCCATGTCCTTTGGAATATTTTATTGAAATCATGCATGGATTCATTAGGCCATCTTTAGATGATATTTAACTAATGCATTAGTGATGTATGATCACTTTTATCCTCAAATATTTGAGTCAAAAACTCCCTAAATTCATCCCACATAGTAACGCATCCTCCTAGAAAGAGTCTATACCAATCAAGGGATTTTCCCCTAAGAGACTTGGCAAGCAATCTGATTGCTACATTAATTTGTGTGATATATGAAAATTGTATAATTTCTCTCTAATGTTTTCACTTGGGGTGATAGGACCTTCCCCATTGAAATTAGGGACACTTTTTGTGGCATTGGGAGGGATATCATCATATTCATCAAGGTTTATGGTATTTTTATTATTGAAATCTGGGAAAGCATGTTTCTTAACCATGTTACCTTCAACCACTTCTTCACTCTCTTTCTCTTATTGACCTTTAAAGTCATATTTCTCTTCAGGCTCTTCTTCAAGATTATCAAGTGTCAAAAAAGGCTCAAGGTATTGAACTTCAAGTGAAATCTTAGAATGAGGGAGTGGATTTGCAAAATGAATACTTCTACTAGTAGTTGATCTAGTAGTGATTGTGAATTATAAAATATGAGAAATTGATCTACAACCAGATGTTGTAACTTAAATAAAGTCACCAAATGTTGAGTAGGAAACACTTATGCAATTGAGATACTATCAAGACTAGAATTCACCTTGATAAGAAGTCCTTAGGACAACTATCCCACCAGGTGTGCCAAGATTGTTGTCACTCAAATTTTCACCCTTAGAGAGGTAGTTTAATCCTACTCCAATTGAGTGAAACAATGGGATTACCCCTAGACCTGATGGCTGGCTATAGTGGAAGTAAACCTATAGTTGATAGGGCTAGCTCCCTAGATTTATCTTTATTGTTATTCTACTAACTAGTTGGTGTATGAAAAGAGTTAAGAAACTATCTAATTTTGAGGAAACTAAAATAACGAGGTGATATTCTAGAATATTTGATTTAATACTATTTTATACATGCACTTAAAAGAAGTACAACTATAATATAGTATGTGATTCAATAGAGAGAATATAAAGTGAGACACTACTAAAACTCTAAAACACTTAAATACAATACCACACTTCAATTTACTCCAATTGACCTACAAGAAGACAATGTATTCATACCTAGGGGCATATAAGTAGGACAAGATACAAGGACAAGTAATTTTATCACTAGCATCTATCAACAACTCATTCCACACATTAAAATATGACCTTGTAAAGCTTGAACCAGTTTTAATTTATTTATTAAGGAAAATATGAGTAACAAAAATAGTAGGGCTTCACCTATCTTTCTTATGGATATGTTATAATGCCATGACAAGGTATATTTGTAGTGCTAATGAGAGAGAAAGAGAAATCCAACACCAAGAATGGAATATTGGGGGGTTAAAAGAATCGAGAAATATTTATTATCTTCAAAAGAGTTAGGATGAAGAATATTAAGTTTTGATCATGTGTTATTTGTTCTCCAATTCTTTTACAAACTGCCTTCAAGTCAGAAGGAGTCAGTCTTTGAGGAGTTTATAAGCCTTCTTGAAAACTAAACTGATCTCTTGAAAAAAACTTCTTCATATGCCTTGAAAATTCATGGATATACATATACAAGGTTTAACTGACATTTCACCAAGGTTTATTCATTATTATCTACTCTTGAAATAGGCTTTCTTGAAAGGGGGAGTTAGCTTAACTCATGAGGTGTAGTCTATGATAATAGGTAGTGAAGAGGTCATTTGATATTGTTATATAGCTTATAACTAACCATTCTGAGCCTAAAATATTATATCACCACATCTTTATATATCTAAAGGCTCTAATTGACACATTGTAATGTTTGCCATGCCTCTCAAAGATTCACTTCAACGTTGGTTATATAGCACTAGTTAGTAGCCAAGCCTAGTTGCACCTATTATTTTATTTGAATGGTCATGAAAACTAAATGGAACCCTGGAAAAAGGATCAAGATCATGTTATCAAACTCAATAATCATTTCATCATATGAATAAGGCCTTTTAAGCATCATAATCATGTTGTTCTTGCCAACCTAGGTAGTTAGGTCTCTCATTCCTAGTACACCTCAAACTATCTTCTTTGTGAAGACCTGTAGAAATAATTTCATGAGAAAAGGAAATGATTTTGTGACCTAATAAGTTATAAAACATCCCATGGTATCTCCTATAATTAATTTCAAGCCTTCATCCATGTTTGTACCCCTCAAAATCATCAAAACTACAAAAGAGAGGGCATTTAGTGTGTTCGTATAGGTGACATCAGCATTCAATATCATGGTTAGGAGCATCTAAGAGTTGTTTACAAGTTTAAAATTTTTATAGATCCAAAATAATTCATTTATATCCAATAAAATACAAATCTCTCACATTGCATTCATTCAAGGGTTTTAGTAGGGTTTAAGACCTATTTGGGGTCTTAACAATCATTCATAAAGCACTAGACATCAATTGGCCTCATTCCACTTGTAGAGCCTTCTTGAATAACCCCCCTAACTAATCCAAATGAATTATCTTCCCATTAAAATTATGATATATCGTGTGAACGTGTGAAGTTGCGCCTTAGGTGGCAGACTTAGCTCTCTTGAACTTGAGAGAGGTTTAATTTGGGTTTTAGGTCTCAAAACCCAATCTCACTGCTAGGAAAGATTCAAACACCTCCAAAATATGATTCCTAATTATTATAATTTTTTTCAATGATTATTACCCTATTTTATGCATTTAGTGCATTGGTCAAGAGACTTGAGGTTATAGGCATGTCATCTCCTTGCTAATCCTTAAGGGAATTTTAGTTGAAAACTAAGTTTCTATGTAACCTCAGAGTGTATTGAGACCTTTTATATGTTTATGTATTTCAAAAATGGCCCTCCATGGGGTTTTACAAGCCTATTTTATGTTTTAGGTTCAAATAGACCCTTTGGTCTCAAGACTATCCTTTGCCAATGGGGTGAATAAGGTCTGAGATAAAATAATGAGTATGTTTATTGCCTATATGACTTTGAGGTAACCATGTATGTCTTGTTCCATTAATAACCATATTATGAATCAATTCACAAAGTTAAATTATGCCTATATAGGCCTCAAAACATCAATCTCTCTCATGATTGGACAATCTAGGCCAGTAGTCTATAACTAGGTGATTGTATCTTATGATGGGGTCCTAAAACCTATGTGACATTCTAATATTATCACATTGAGGACTATATATTCTCATTATGTATTATGGATATTCTTACACATTCTATATTCAAAACTCATTAATTCTACATGGCTTGTAGCATATGAGATCCTTCTTGAAACCTGTACACTGAGCTTATAACTCTGAGTGTTTTGCTCAGTCCAACGGTGGCACTTACTCAATGAAATTAACACTTTTACTCATTGAATGGTCTTATAGGCACCTCCTTTTCATATATAAACTTGAATATCTACAATTTTTAGTAGTGAGTTTAGCCCATCTTCTATATGTTCATTCACAAGTATCTCAAAAGGGCTAGTTATAGGTGCACTCTCCCCATGACCACTGATATATTAGGGAACCTATCATTATGAGACTTTATTTAAACCTTTTACGGGTTATGTGGGAGGTGTATTCATTTTATTAGACCATAAGGAATCTAACAATGCCCTCTGGTCACATGGACAACTATCACCTAATGAGACCAACTTGTAACATGAAGAAACATGGAGGTCTCTTGAATTTGAATCCATCATATGAGTTGATATAATGGCACTAAAATATTTATCATACCCTATGAAAAATCTTATAACACTTGTTCTACAACAATGTGTTCAGATTTTTAATAAGACTACCCAAAAAATAAGGTGATGGGGTTTAGAGCCTTTTCTAGTCTCTTAAATTTATTAACATTTGTTTATAAAGAATAGGAACCTAACCTAAATACCAATTCCATAAATATAAATCCTATTTTTATCCCCATACTTGGTGAAGAGCTAAGGAGCCATCTCTCCATATTTTGTATGAAACAAGCATTTAGGCATGACCCTTGCAAGGATGCCAAAGGACTTGATGAAGTGGAACCTACATATTTCACTATTTTTGGACTTTTGAAAACTCTCTGAACATTGAAATTTTTTTATGAATGTGGAGATTCACTTCTCATATGTTCATTCTTGAATATGACTGTGAAAGTGATCAAAAATGCCTCATTTAGCTTGATTTTTCCTTATTTAAGCATTGAAATTGAAAGGTTTGACTAATATTTGACTTGATATATTATTAAGAACATTATATAATATCTTTAAATGCTTTAAAAGTACCACTTTTATGTGCCATACTTCATATTCTTCTTGGTAATGACTTTAGAACCCTTAAGAAGCAGTTTCAAGTGTACAGAAAGCTAGTGAAACTAAATGACCTCATGGAGTGGACACTTCATTTGAAAAAGACCCTAAAATAATTTTATGGACTCTTATTCACCCCCTCTGATAACTTATTTAATAAATAATCTTTTAAAATAACCCCATTGGCCACAATATAAACTTTAACATCCCCAAAAACTTTAATTTATGCTAAGAAACCTTAATTTCTTTGAGGTGACTAGAAATGGGTTTAAACTCATGATTTCGTAATGCAAGGGCATGGGTAAGATATGGGAATATCTATAAACTTCTAGTATAATTGGAACATGAAATAAACTTGGACTCATAGAGATCAAAATGATGTCATATTTTGATAACAGTAGTTTCTATCTTCAATATCATAAATACATGTACATTAAGATTCATGGTTTAAAGGTTACCCATTGAGACTCCCTAAACTAACCAATGACAAGATAATATTGATGGATATTTCTAGATAATAGGGTGTATTACACAAGTGTTGTAGGGATAAACACATCTTAGGTGTCTCTTTCCCTATTTCTTTGGGACACTTCACTTGAGAGAAAATGGTTAATGCTCATGACATTGAATCAACCATATCCCATTCACTCTCTAATTTTATGCCAATAAATATTATATGGACACAAATAAATATTTAAAAATATTCCTTGTTATAGGTATGACATGTGAACATGTGCCACATTTGGAAGACTATTGGGTTGACTATTCAGATGAATATTAGGTAGTCTGAAGAGACTAAAACTGAATGACCATGGAGCAGATAAAGGCATTTACTAAATAATGGGTTCCTAGTGGCATGGTTGATAAAATTACCAAACTCATTGTTCCTAAATGCATATCTAAGGTTGTAATTGTTCCCTTGCCTATAATAAATTGGTCAATAAGAGAACTAGCAGATGTACATAGGTGAACTCAGAGAGTATGGGCTAGAACCAAGAAATGGTTCGATCAAAAGCTGGTTCAAGTAACTGAAGAAGGTGGTTCAAGAATAGGAAAGGCTTCATCTCCTCCAAATGAGGCTCCTACACTAATTCTAAATAAGAGTAGTGCTACCATGATAATTGAAAACTAAGCTCTTTAAGTTTTGATGATAGTGATGATGATGATCCCATGAAAGGTGGATAAATAGGTAAAATTTGTGAGGAAAGTCCTAAAATTGATAGGAAGAAGATAGAAAATAAAATTTTAATGATTCATTCTTCTTTTAATCTCCTTGGTAACCCTTCTCTTCTTATCACCAGTACAACACAATAGACACCTTGAAAAGAAGTTGATGTTGTCCTTCCTTCATCCCCTTTAATCTCCCCAAGTATTCATCCTCCTCTCCCAAGTGTTACTCCTCCAAAGTAGCCCACACCCCTTCCAATTAGAACTCAAACGACCTCTTTCAATGCTCTGTCCTTCCAATAGTTGTAGCCTATGCTCAATAAGAAAAAGAGGGTGGTGGAAGCAAATCTCCTTGATTTTGACACAATAGACGATCTCCTTAAGACTCCTCCTCCCAAGAAAGCTAAAATTACCTTTAAATTAACTTCATATCCTTAAATCACTCAATTTATTGTAATTGTAAAACCCAATGTAGAGAAGGGTGTCTCAAATATGAGTATGAATGATTATACACTCAAAATAATATCACTCGAAGAGGTAACCAGGGAAAGTGGCATTCATAACTTAAGAGAGACAACTGAGAGAATTATTAAAAAGTCAGAACGAGATAAGATCACCTAAGAACAAATCCAAGACCAAATCAAATAGTTAGCATGATACATTAACTACCTTTTCAATCTAATTGAAATGCCCATGGTGCCTTAGATTGACACTCCTCAAGTACTGAGAATAAGTAAGGAAGCCATTACCACAATCAAAAAATATAATTTATATGGCAAGACTTTGGATGTGTGGGTGTATGAAGTGTTGATGAGCAGAATGAAATATATTGAGTAGGTGATGAAATTATTTGTGATAATTTATAAAGAAGTCATTAATATAAAACAATAGATCAAATCTCACACATGCGAGCTAAACATATGGGACAATGTGAAATAAGACATTCAGAGATGATTGAGGTTGATCTAGTTATGATGGTTAAAGTTAGAATCTTTGAGAAATGAGAGAATGAGACATCCCATAAGTGGTATGAATACATTATAATGAATATTGAGGTTTTTAACTGATCACTAATAGAGTTAAAGGATCAGGTCAGTACTGTGAAGGAGAAGTAAAATTTAATCTCTTCTAACTTAGATGAGATTCATTATGACCTATTCTAGGAAGATGAAATCACATTGCATACCATGGATGATGTTAAAGATAAATTTAGGAAAGTTATAAAGGATAAATTATTTAATGAAAGTTCTTTTAGTATCATTTCTATGTTTGTAATTAGTGAGAATCATGTCTCGATCAAAGAAATGAATAACCAATTGGCTGAGCTTGGAGAGATTATGTATACAATGTTATTAGTTTTAAAGATATGGATTACACATTGTAAACATATGGTAATCCTGAAAGGTCATGATTTTATATAAGTAGTAAATAAGTTCAAAAAAATTAAGGCCACTCGAGACAAAGAACAAGCTAGAAGTGCTTCAGCTTCACTAAGTTCTTCAACACCAGCCACAACATCAACAAAATATCCTTAGTGGAGTCTATAGTTTATCTTTTCTATTTTTGTCTAACTTATATTTCAAGAAATTCACATTTTCATTTTTTCAAATTAAAAATTGTAAAGGATAGAATACGATGAAAAATAAAATACAAAGAGTTATTTTTTAGGATGTGAAGGGTCAGCACATTCCCTTTGTTATAAATACAAGAAATGGAAACTGAAAAATGGATATTTGATGTTTGTTATTTTTGAATCTTGAAGAGGAAGAATAATTTTTTTAACTATTTAGGACTTAGTACATGTAAATCTTAGGTTAAAGGGCTGAGTACAGTAAATCAACATATAGAATTTATAATAAACACATCCACTAATTTGTGTAAGAATTGACCCAATCTAAGGTTTTTAAAAATAGTAATGAGTGACATAAACAAGTACTTAGTTGTAAATTACCTAACATGAAGGATTTGAAAGCTAAAAATTGGTACAAGATTAGGTTTAAGTGTTGTAAATAGGGTCTAGGTGTCAAAAGTCTTCCTAGACAATAACGCCATACCGTGGATAGTAGATTTGCGGTGCTAGTGTCCAATTTTAGTGCTAATGTCATCCATGCAAGGATTGATCTGTGCTTATGTAAGTAACTATGCTTGAGTCTTCCAAGCCTATTCCTATTTAGACAAACCTTGCTTCTCTATTTGTCACATTTTTTGACTAATTCTTCTCCAAAACCTAATGAACACCTACACACATGAAAAAATCAACAAGATTAAATGCAAAAAGAAGGAAAAACTGGGTTGTGGGATATTATGATTACGTGAGAAAAAAAACCCTATTATCTTATTCATTACCTACATTAACCCCAATGATAGGGGTCTTAGATTGCATGGATTTTTCCCTTAGGGAATGTGCATAATCAATGCACAAAATATGTTAGAATGAATTTCACTTAGGTCCTTTTTTGATCAAGCATGCAAATCTAGGTGTGATAGCTGAGTAGTATGCAATATGTTGAGCTATACTATTGAATGATTTTATGTAATTATGTACCAAGATATTAAGTTCTAGATGTAAAATGCCTTGTGAGGCTTTTTATATATAAGTAACTTTGATTTGAATTTAATAACCTTGTTCACTATCTGACAAGATGCAAAAAAGAGATAAAATCATAAGAGAAGGCTCAAAGAAGGGTTAGGACACAAATCATAGTGAGAAAATGATAGTTGGACACTAGCACTATGACACTATTGTACACTTATGGTGCTAATGTCTTAAGGTCACAAAATTGAGCAAAGACTAGGTAGAATAGGTTAAGGGGGCTTGTGATTAGGAAGGGATGACATAGGACCATTGGGGGTGTAGTAAAAAGGAAAAATAAGACATAAGAGAGACCAAAAGACCCAAAATCACCATGCAAACAAGATTCACATCCATCACTAAGACCTTCTGAAATAAAAATAAAAGGCATCGTACTTGTGTTGCTTAATCAAAATAGGGTGTGTACATTTGCCTCCATTTTATTATAGTAATGTAATGAAATAAAATTACTAGAGTAAAAGAAAAAGATAAATGTGTACTTTTACTTACCTATGTAGATGTGCTCTAGACCTGGCTCACTTCTTGGCCAGCAAAGTGGATAAGAGCTGGAATGATGTATGTGAAGAGGAAATCGACAATATGGTGCCCCCTATACTAAACCTGAGTATAAAAATGAATTATGGGGAATAAAACCCTATTTTCCCCCACACTGATATCTAAACTAAATATAAAAATGTAATTAATAAATATGGGGAAATAAGGTTTGATTTCCCCCACTCCGATATTAGGATTGAATCTAAGAATGTAATCTATAACTATGGAGAAAAAGGCCTCCTTTCCCTTGCTCTGATATCTAGACTAAATCTGATAATGTAATTTGTAGTTGTGAAGAAACAAGGCCTACTTACCCCCACTCTGATATATGGACTAAATCTAAGAATTTAATATGTAACTATGAAGAAAAAGGGCCTTCTTACCCCCACTCTAGTGTTTAGAATAAATTTGGGAATGTAATCTATAAATGTGGATAAACAAGGATTTTTTTCCCCCACTTTGATATCTAGATTGAATCTGAGTATGTAATCTATAAATGTGGAGAAAAAAGGCTTGCTTGTCCCCACTCTGATATTTGGACTAACTCTAAGTATGTAATATGTAACTAGAGGTTTAAACTATCATTCGGCCTATATAATTTGGGTCTAGTGAAAAATTATGGATCAATCACTATAGACAATCATGTGACCCAAACTAGTGAAATCTTGGTGATATCTTGATGGCAACTTAAGTGTAATCTAGCAATATAAAGATAGAGAATGATATAACTTTCCATTCCATCTGTATAATTTGATGGAACCCTATGGGATTGAGGACATGTGCCCTACATCATGCCCCCAAACCTGATATCTAAGTAATGTAATTGTGTATCTAAATCAATATCTAATGAGATCATGGAACCCTATAAATATGAGTCAAGCTATATATCTTAATATATAAGCCTACCTGCATATCGATGCCAATCTTTATGTCTAAAACAATCTCTGACAACATCATGGAACCTTATAAATCTGAGTCAAGATGTGTATCTAAATACATGATCCTATATGTATAATTGTGTCAATCTATGTACATGAACCAATTTATGTGTCTATGTAAATACTGTATCTATGTTCCCCTTTTAGTAAGAGAGCCAAAACTATGGTAAGGGTGTCTAACCAAAAGTGATATCAACTAGTATGTTAGTAGTAGTTAACATTGGTAATGATATTTTAAGTTTGATTTATTTTTTAATTATAAAAAAGTTATTTTTAAATCGAGAGTAGGATATACCTTTGGTCTATATTAAGCTTGTTAAGTAAATATAGGTTTTGTCATTTTGCATAGTTGAATTCATTAAGATGGAAGTATAATTGGTGTGAGGTGAGGGATATTGTTATCAAGTCCCACACATAAGAAATGGATTGCAAATTGGAGCTATGATTCTTGAGATATAATATTTAGAAGAATTTGATATTAGTTGGTGAAATTGGCATGCAAGGTCAACCTTAAGTAGGTGGTATTTTTAAAACATGGCTTAAATAGTTTGGTTGATTGGTTTGAAAAATATTTTGAATCATTTTAGTTGATATAGATTGGTCTTTTTTTAGCTTAGAAACATGCCAAGGAGATGAGGAGTGAGTGTGACTTGTTATGAGGAGGTGGAGGTGCTTATCTAGGCTAGGGAGGAGGTTACCCTAGTAAGGAATCTAACATTTTACCCATTTTTGGTATACTTATTACGTGTATTGTCATTTTTAGTGAAAATTTGTTATTTTGGGACCTATTGAGAAACATGTCACTAATGTCTTGGGCATGGTGCTAGTGTCCTAAACATGGTGCTATTGACTAGTGCTACTATCTAAGATGTATTACTAGTGTTTAATAAGCCCAATTTTATTGGTTTTGCTTATGATTTATGTTGAATCACATCTAAGACATATTTATATGGTATTTTAGGATGCTAATGTAATATTTGGTTGTATGTTGTAGGTAGATGTGTGTATGAGGGAGTTCAAAAGTGGCTAGATGATGGAGTGTTTACGAGGATTGCCTTTGATAGATACTAAGAGGGCAATGGTTGATGGAGTAGGTTTGGCCCATGTGGCTTCATTAGTTTTGATTATGTGGGATAGGAATATGATGACAACATTGTGAGAGAGGTGAAATGTTGATACCTATACATTTTGGTTGCCCACTGGGGAGATTATTGTGATGTTGGAGGATGTGTATAGGATCCTAAGATTTCCCAATACTGGTAAGAGGGTAGTTTAATAAGAGTCCACTAGAGACCGATCTATAGAGTGGATCATGAGGTACTTTGAAGTGATGCCTATAGGGACTCATTAGATAGGGAGTAACAATGATGTATTATTATCTTTGATTATCATGGCCAATGTTTTATAGTTGTAGAAGTTTTTTGTGGGGTTATTGGCTTCCTTTAATGTTTTGGATGGGAGTGGGGTATTTATCTCATAGAGGATACATGGTATAATGCAAGATATAAAGGAGAACTAGATCACATACTCATGGGTTCATACTATGTTATCCCACTTGTATTTGGATTTATATCATTTCACTTAGAAGTTGTGTGTGGATTGCATTAGATCTTTGACATTGTTTCACTATTGGGTTTATGAGCATATTATAGTATCTAGACAAGAAGGGTTTCCATGAGTGGATTGGGCTCACCCATATATGTTTGTAGAGAGATGAATTGGTACAGTTCATGTGCCTATGAGTATCATGATGTGTGTTTGATATGCGTTGAATAGGTTAATGACCATATTTATTATTTATAGACCTTATAGGGGCTTTGAGGGGTAGTTTGAGGATGGTGTTCATCTAAGATGGGTTTGAGTGAGATACTAGCTACATGACCATTGGTTCAATGTATGTGAGATATTTTAGTATAAGTGAGTGACACGATAGTTTGGTGTGGCTCAAGATGTTCCACTAGCACCATGGGTTTGGTTGAGGAGTTTTTGGGCTCTAACGAGGCTAGAGAGCAGGGCTAAACCATCCATGATGGAGCTAGCTTTGATTCCATTAATAGAGTGTACTCTAGTGCTAGATATACCAAATGTGGATGACGTAGGAATAAGCAATGTATATATAACATGGTGGGTGCAGCATAGATAGGCACCATTCTTTCTAAGAGGTGGGTTTATTATAGAAGATGTGGTGGATGTCTAGCCCATTAAAGAAATTGATAGTAGGTTGTTATCATATATATGTATGTTTTTTTTAACTTGTTACATATTTATTTGGGTAGGTATTTGATGTATTATGTTGTTATGTGTAGTTCTAGGTGATGATGAGTATTGGTGCAATACCATTGAGTCTATAATTTGAGTACTGACATGACATATCCCTAACGATGCCATGGACAATGGACTAGTGGAGAGGTCCACAGATGTTTTTCATTTTCATGTCCACATATTTGATTAATATTCAATTGCTACTATGGTATATAGATGAATATATGTTGATACAGATGAGACACGTATGGAGATACAAAGATGAGTTATACCTACACCTAATGTTTTGGGTGGGGTAGGTAGTAGGATAGCATATGACTATATACATCTACATTAGGAGCACAAAGAGTTGTTGGCTAAGGTAGTGATGTTATAGGATAGAGCGTGGAGACATTGATTTCAAATTTGATATGGGGGGGTGGTGGATCATCTAGCTCCAGTATGGATGTATCAAAGAGTGAGAGTGAGGGGGCTGGTCCCAGTGACCAAACTTTGATTATTGAGCGATTTGTGTCATTAACTAAAATTATGTATCGAGTTATATATATATGTATTTTTTTTTACATTGGTATTGTGTACATTAGCATCTTGATTTGTGACATTGTGTATTTACATATGTGTTTAATTATATACATTATTTGGATGTTGATATGAATATATGTTTGTGTCTAAGTAATGATAATTCGTTATTTATCTATTTATAATGTTTAACTAGGTATGTATATTGGATTAGGAATGTTAGTTGTTAGTATAGGTGTTATAAGAGTGTCATAAGATATCTAAGTGTGGATCATGTAAATATGGCATGCATTATCTTAACTTAAATGGCATGGTGATTAAGTGACCATACTACTCATGCTATGAAACATATAAATATACTCTATAACTAATATTACTCATGATACATTATTAGAATCTAGATGTGTAGACTTTGAAAAAAAATCCTAATTGGTTGTCATACTAAAACTATGCTCTGATCTCTGTCATCTCTACCAAATATCTTGATCAATTATTGAACTATGTTCTACTTTTTATGATCTCTACCAAATATCTTAAGTGACTATTGAATTGTGCTCCAATTTATGTGATCTCTACCAAATATCTTAGTCGATTGTTGAATTATGATATGAATTTTATGATATCTACCAATTATCTTAATCAAATGTTGAATTGTGCTCTAATTTTTGTGATCTCTACCAAATATCTTAATTAGTTGTTGAATTGTGCTCTGATTTTTGTGATCTTTGCCAAATATCTTCATCGGCTATGGAATTATGCTCTAATTTTTGTGATCTCCACCAAATATCTTAATCATTTATTGAACTCTAATTGGTGATTGAGTTACTTTCCATTTCCATACCATGTTATTGTAATTAGATAGATCTCTTTAAACTAGTTTCCATCTCTATTGACTATGTGATGCATGAGATTTCTCATAAGTAGGTTTCCTAAAAACCACATGGATCATACGATGAGTAACCAATGGCTCCTTAAAATTAATGTCTTAGGATAACTCAATCATAGAGGAGTGTGATCTAGGAGAGTGTGGAGAATGAGATGTCAATGCCCCCTATGTAAATTTTATAATGCCTCTGTCAACATATTGGTCAATACGATCTCAAAGTGCATAACAATTGTTGTCTGAATGTCCAATTATCTGATGAAATATGCAATATGGTTTATTTTTTATCCTATGCAAATAGTGTGTTGGATGGTAATGATTAAAAGTAAATGTGATCATATCCTAACCTAATAATGTAAATAATATATCATGAGGCCTATCTCTATCTAAAAACTATATAGCCCCTTTGTTGGTGTCCTACACTCTACTCACTATATAAGATGCTTTATGGACTGGCTATTTGCCCTTGTTGAGTATATTGATTGGATGTTTATGTTCCACTTATTTCTTAATCATAAGTGGAGTAGGTTATTATACCATATTATATGAATATGGTTCTGGGAAATCTACATCCAAATCTACCTCTTAATGTGTTCTAACTAGTCCCAAATCTTTCTCTAATGCCATAGTTGTGTTACATAAATGCCAGAATGATTTGGATGTCTGATATAGTAAACTCTCCTTGAGAGGGAAATTAAACCTCTAGAAAAAATATATTGTACCTCTAAATTTGTCAACTAATAAATCAACTATTTCATGCATGATTTGATTCATAAGATGTAGTCACTCATTATTTTTGACTTGCATTGGTGTAGTCAAGGCAACCTCTCATATGTGACACGATGTCCCTTATTATGTATGTAGTGCATGATAAAGACTTCTTATAATGCATCATATGTATGTAGTGGACCATTGGGGAGTGTATGATGAAACCAATTTAATTCCTCAACATCTAAATAATTTGGAAATAATTATAGTAAAGTCAAACTGTTAGTGATATTTGTCATGGCTTTCCCATAAGTTTGAAGGTACAAGTATGGGTCTCCATGCCATCAAATTTTTGTAACACTGGTATCTAAAATTTAGGTGGCTTGTAGTGAAGATTCTACATGGAATAGGATTACCATGGATGGCATTGGAATCATCCCAAGAGTGATTTGCTTTAATTTTCAATGTGAGATGGCATACCTATCATTGTAAATCACCCATGACATGCATCAATGATATTACCTCTTATGAAGGTATATGTTCATCATCAAGGGGTTCATTTAACTCTTAAATCTTATTATTAATCTTAGCCATTGGTACATTGTATTGGGGACATTTTTTAGGGAGGATTTGTTTTCTCTCTGTAACCTTTGGAGTGGTGATATCTTGGACCTAGTGAGAGGGAAATGGGATATCACCCTCATGAAGGTTAGGATGAGAATGAGTTACATTATAGGAAGGGAGGATGAGGGATATTAATTGGTATCTCTTATTTTGTTAACTTGCAAAGAAGTATCACATCCTAATGGACTAGAAGATACTCATTATCATGTGAATGTAAATTATGTAAACTATGAACATTAGAAAAAGTGTGTGTGTGTGTTTTTTATCATTTTAACTAACATGTGATAAGCAATCAATTTGAATATGGGGAATGGGAGAAATAGGGAGAGAACTAGAAGTATTAGACTCACTTTCTTATTCACTAGCATCATAATAATCATTGTTATTCCATGGTTCATCAAAGTTTGAGTTTAATTCACTAGTAAAGATAAGGGTAGAAGAATTTCCAATCACATGTTCACTAAGAGAGAGAGTAGAAGAAGATTTTAACTTTTTACTACTATGTAATATATCATCATGTGTATGTGTAATTCAATGCATGTCTTCACTAACTATGAAAGGAATGCATGTATGATCCTTATTTTCAATTTTGGAGTCAAGGGTAAAAGAAGTATCAATCATGTTTTCATTTGGCATATTATGACATGTAGGATAAAAGTTAGAGATATTTAAATTGTCTAGTTTGTGTGTGGGATCATTATGTTGAGCTTGTAATGTAAAAGAAGGTGATAAAATAATTTCATCCCCTTTAGTTTTTGCATTAGTAAAATGTGTATAATCATTTGTAAATTTTTTTTTAAATTTAACTAAGGATAAATAAGATACATTGCTTTTTTCTATATTTATTGAATCACATGAATGTAGATTTATTTTATTGCACTTATTTTATTTTGATTTTAATAAGGAGGTAGAAAAAGTGGATGAAAATCTAAGGTCACATTGCAATAAATCACTACCAATGAGAGGTTCATTTGGAATTGTATTGTTAGTTTGATTTTGAGAAGTAGGAGAAGAGGGATAGGAAAGAGAAGAAGATGCATCTAATCTATCCTCATCAACACTTTCATTGTCATGTTCACAATAATAATCATATCCATAATTACAATAATAATGATCATCATCATTATAAATAAAATAATTATCATGTGCTAATGTGTAATCTTGAAAATTTGTCCATTCATTATTATAATTATGATAAAAGGATAGAAATTCATCAACTAGGTGAGGGGCAAGAGGCTTCTTGGATGTCATTTTAAACTTGCCAAAGAAGATAATGCAAACAATAAATAACAAGCACACAATAGGTAGAATATAATTTGAAATAGGTATATGTGCAAATGTGAGAAATATGTAGCCAAATATATAGAATAAAAATCATAAATTTATTTAAAACACTAAAGGCTAGTGTTTAGATGTATAGGGACCTAATATGTAGATCTAGGGTTTTGGAGGGTTTGTTGGAAAAAATTTAAATTGTGTTAAATTAATGAAACCCTAATAGATGACTAATTTGTATCAATTAGGTTGTGTAAAAATCAGAATTTTATAACCCTAATTTAGTATACAAGAACGTATAAGGCAAATGCTAGGATGAAACTAGGGTTTTAAGCAATATTCGAAGTAAGTCAGGTTCACCAAATGTTTTAATTATTTATGACTTAGTACATGTAAATACTAAGTTTTTAAAGGGTTGAGTACAATAAATTAGGGTATATAATATGTAATAAACACATTTAATAATTTGTACAATAATTGACCTAATATAATGTTTCTAAAAATACCAATGAGTGACATAAACAAGTACTTAGCAAGAAATAGCCTAAGACAAAGGATTTAGAAGCTAAAAACTAGTTCAAGAGCAGGTTTGAGTGTCAAAAATAGGGTTTAGGTGTCAAAACTCATCTTAGACAATAGCACCATGACTTATATAGTAGTGTTATGGCGCTAGTGTCAACTTTTGGCTCTGAGCAACTGTGCCTAAGTGCCAAGCCTATTCCTATGTAGACAAACCCTACTTATATATTTTTGACATGTTTTTTATTGATTCTTATCTAAAACCTAATGAACACCTATGCACGTGAAACAATCAACAATATCAAATGCGAAAATAAGTAAAAATTGGGTTGTGGGATATTGTAATCACGTAGGGTAAAACCCCTATTATCTTGGCCTCTGCTTACATTAACCTCAATGATAGGGGTCTCAGATCACATGTAGTTCTCCCTTAAGGAACGTGCATAATCAATGTGAATGGTATGCTAGAATTACTTTTTCTTAGGCCCTTCTTTGATCAAGTGTGAAAATCTAGGTGTTATAGTTGAGTAGTATGTAGTATATTGAGTTGTACTAATGACTGATTTTATGTAATTATGTGTCAAGATAGTAAGTTCTAGATGTAAAATGCCTTATGAGGATATTTATATACAAGTAAATTTGATTTTAATGTAAGACCCTTATTCACTAGCTGACAAGACACAATAGAAAGATAAAATCATAATAAAAGGCTCAACGAAGGGTTAAGAACCAAAACACAGTGAGAAAATGACTGTTGGACATTAACACCTAATTTTGGCACTTGTACTATGGTGATAGTGTAAACTTATGGCACTAATTTCTTGAGGTCATAAAATTTAGTAAAGACTGGGTAGAATAGGTTACGGGTTTCCTATGATCAATAAGGGATGATATAAGACCACTAGGGTACAAAAAATAGGGAAAATAAGACATAAGAGAGACCAAAAGACCTCCTATAAAATAGCAACACTGGGTAGAATAGGTTAGGGGTTTCCTAACAAGAGTCACATCCATCACTAATACCTCCTATGAAATAGAAACAAAATACATAGTATTTGTGTTCGCTTGACCAAATTAGGGTGTCTACAAGAAAAAAACTCTTTGCTCATTCTTTATCCATGAACTAAGGAAATACTAGAACTTTGTGTCTTGTTTTCTTTAATGGGTATGTATTTTTATTATGTTTATTCATAACTTCATTATTATAAGCACCAGTTGGGTTTGATCTCCTAAATTAATTCACACCCTTTCACTTTTCTTGGTATGTATGTAGTTGAAATCTACATTTGCATGTCCGCTCATGACTCTTCACCTTCCCTCTTTCCATTTTTATTTTTAGTTGAATGTCACAACAATAACCCTTATTCAGCTTGTAAATGGTCTACATAATCTAGATTAGTTTTTGTTTCTTTCAATAAAGGGAACCTCCCTCATAATAAAGGAGAGACTCTTCATCTCCTATACTATCGTGAAACTCATATTTGACATGAAGTACCAAATATTTCATCAACAACAACAAAAATTCTTCAAATTGTGGGATAAAATGAACAAGATTTGTAGCATACACATGGATCTAATAGGGAACATACTGTTTTACCAATCACTTTAGGTCTTAAAACAAAGAATTTTATTGATTGTACAACATATTATTGGAAAGGCAAATACAATTTTGGGACAACCTTAATTATATGAAATGAATGCAATAGTGAATAAGGATAATAAAAGTTTATATTTTAATTTATAAATTGGATTATTAACATTGAAAATCAATGGACCAAGAATGAAGGACACCATGGTCCATAATAAAGATATGTCTTGAATTAGACATGGTTACCAAAGAAAAAGTACAAAACTCCATATCATATTTATGAACATGTAACGCACACTTAAAATATATTAGAAGAGCATCAACCACAAGTATCATAGGTAACTAATACAAGTGTTTCTATTTCTAATCATAAAGAGCCAAAGATTCAATATCAAAAGCTGGATATAAATAGTAATTAGTATAATACAAAACATATATTTATGTCTAGGTGGTCAACTCATTCTATAGATCTCAATTAAATCAATTATATGCATGTGTTTCAAACTAAAATACAATATCATTAACACACTATTTCATATACAAGAGCACAACCAAATATATAAAAATATTAAATAAAAAAATTCATCACATTATCCCAATTATTAAATACAATAGATCTTTAAAATATATGCAATACAAATTCCACATAAGCACAATGCAAGAAATAATACATCAAAGTATATGTATAATGTATTCCAAGTCACTCAATAATAGGCTCCTCACCCTATAAATGTCTAGCTACCTCTCTTAATAATAAAAGAGCATGTGAATATGAGACTCCACTATTACCCTATCACAATCATGAGTGGGACCAAATCCTCCTCTTGTGCTCCTCAGATACAACAAATAATGCATGTAATGTTATATGATCATGTTATATCTATACATTATCAACCAATAGACTCTAACCTAGGTTTGTAGTTGGATCAGGAGGGGGCATTTGATGTCTCACAACTCTGCCCTTAACTAGTCTCACTCAATGATCACCGCATCCTATTTGGTTCTCAAATCATCATGTTTTGATGCAGTTGTAACATATGCAGTGATCACTAACACTACCCCATCAAAAAGGGGATGCTCACCTACAATATTTATAGCATGCTCCAATATCCCACTAGGAACTTCCTCACTAGGTACATGTCACATCAAAACTTGAAGGGAAGTGTATATTATAATAATATAATAGTCATCATTCCATACAAAGTAAACCATACATGATATCGATATCAATATCAAAGCTATAAAAGTAAGTAATAACTATGAAAATATTTTAAAAATACATATATATACTTGCAAGAGGATCATGAGTTCCAATAATTGTTGCTTCACATGTATCTCCTCCACACTATGCCTTGATGACACCCTCTATTACAACATGAAATAAAATAGGCCACATGTGGGCCATCCACCATTATGTATATGTTTGTGTACACCCAACATCATTTAAATCTAAAACTTGGATCACAGATTCCACCTTAGTTAATAAAATCAATTCCAAGTCAATTGTAATGGGTTGACCTTGGTCACCCTCACGTATTAGAGCTCTCACATATTGCATCCATATAACAATCACTAAGGGCACATCCTATCTGATACCAAACTAGAGAGTGTTTCACTCAAACTAAAAGTACTCATATACATTTGACCACAAATCATGAATACCAATAGCTAACACAAATCTACCATAACTTCAACCAATCCTTTGACCACCCTTTAAAGCCTCTGTAGGGTCTCTACATGATCAAATATGTTGTTAAATGATCAATTATATATAGACACTCCATTGTACTACTCCATAAAACATGAGAAATTTTCACCCATCTCTATACATACATCTATGGATGTACTTATCCACCATGAGGCATACATATCAACTGAATCATAGTAATATGCTCATAAGCCAAAATAGTGCAATAATGCGGTTGAACCCAGTCCTCCACCAAAGTATTCTAGAGTGAATCAATGTAAATCTTTCTACAAGTGGGATAACATATTCCATACCCAAGAGTACATCATACTATTATCAGCTATATCCTAGACAAACTAATGCATGGTGTAGCAAATGGATACACTGCCATTATCCATAGCAATAAATGATGGAAACAATGCATAATTAAATTTTTGCATGTATAGACCATTAAAAAATACCATATTTGACAAAAAAAAATAGTCATATCACTCACATCATATCAATCACCCCTAACATGACCAGTCATATATTGGTGTGTCGATGTTATCTGAGTTAGTCCACCACCACTATCTAAGGTCACATGGACACCAAAAATAGGTAGTCTCTAGATCCTCCAAATGTCCTTAAGAGTTACAAGTCATCTCCCCCATGGGGAGACAAAAAGTGAAAGTATTTGAATCCCACTAATCAACCAATGTTGTCATCATATGCATGTTGTAGGACATCTTGTCCAACCACCCAACATGATCGATCCTGAATGCATCAAGATTATCCCTCTTTACATCACTAAAAATCAATGCACACATGGTCTCCATCATGTGACCGCATTTGAATTCTTATGCTATCATATCAACCTATGATAACAAAAGCACATATATAAGTTATAAAACTAATAGACATATGTACAAAATCAATTATTGACAAATACTTATGTTAAAATTTTACTAATGGCATGTCCACACTAAATAACACAAGTCCACAGATAGAACCCTAGTCAAGTAGAGATATCTATAGATAAGTTAATAACTATTTTGGATAGGTTTGTGTGGAGTTTAGATAGTTCCACCACATATTAGATAAGTCCAACAAAGTTTGAAAATAATTTTTAAAATGTATAAAAATAACAAATTTTAAAAAGACATTTTTTGAAAAATGTGAAAAAAGGGGTTTTGGCATACTAAGGCTAAAGCAACCTTGGATTAGAGGGAGGCATCTACCTACTTGAATATCATAAGTCAAATATCTCTATTCTATAGAATTTTTCTCTCAATTATAAATTAAAAAATCATAACTTATCAATATGCAAATTAATTACAAATTTCTTTTCAACCAAGCTATTTATATGGATTGACTTTTATTTTCAAAACTTTACAATTTATCCTTCTCAAACTTGTACACGTGATATCTTGAGTGATGCATATATAAATCACTCCATGTGATTTGTGTTGGAATGAACACAATTTGCTCTTCCACATGGTAATATTTCCATCATGCCTACCAACCATTTCAAAAAATAATAACATTCACTTGCCTATACATGGATTTTCATGCTTATTCCTTATTATCTCAACATTCTTAAACTATAACTATTATTTTTATCAATGTTTGTACATAATAAATTTTTAATCACCTAAAAGTGACACTTCAATCCTAAGATTTCTACCTAAGATAACTTATACCTAGCTTAACCCTATACCTATCATATATACTATTTTCACATGTATCCAACCTTTGTACGGGCCATAGGCATCCCTAGTCATCCATAAAGTAATTTCAAACCCTCATTATTACATCTTGACCCTTTGTGCCTTAAGTTATACCACCTAGACACTAGTGACATAATAAGGATAGTAGTGCCACATGGTGCTAGTGTCCCAATATTGATGTTACTATCCTTTTCCTCCTTTTTTATAAACAAATATCTCTTTAAATCTTAGACCTCCTTGGGTCATCATATACCTATTTTTGCACTTACACAAGAACCATAAAAATATATATACATGACTTTTAGCCCTCTAACCACTAGATGGAAATCAAATGCAAATTATACATGAAAACTCAGAACAAGTTGTGCACAATTAAGGTTATCAATCCCTATTTTGCCCTACTTCTGCATACTACCATTTACAACATTCTTAAACTCAAATTACTTAGATTTCCAATCTCGAGCACATTCAAATAACTCAAGTTAACCATAATTGTAGCTTTAATTACACTTGCACCAGCACTTAGGTGGGCAAAACTACATTGGACTTGATCCCTCTTCAGAGTATTGGTATGTAGGTAACTCTCATCACAGTGAGGTGTTGAGGATTCCAACCTACCCCACTAAAAACACACTTTTCATCTTGTATCAACTATATGCCCTAAAAACATGGACGATTAGTGTTTTCTTATAAAATCAATCAAAACAGGATATCTACAAGGTTTTAGAATTCCTACACGTAAGGACAAGCCTTATAGATCTCGAAATAGGTGCACCTAAAAGCTCAAAATAGTCTTACATAGAGACCACTACTGCTAAAATTGGGACACTAATACCACATTATGCTACTATCCAATTATGGCACTATTATGTAGGAGGGGTTTTGACACTTGGATCCTATTTATGCCACTCATACTAGCCTTTAGCTCAGTTTTCAACCTTTAGATCATCAGTCTCAGTCATTTTCTAGATAAATTATTATTTACATTATTTATTATTATTTTTAAAAAGGTCAAATTTATTCAATTATATAACAAATCAGTGGTTGTATTTATTGCATATTTCTACCTTGATTTCCTATACTCAGCTCTTTAACAACATAGGATTTACATTCATCTAAGCCCTAAAAGGTTAAAACTTTTAGTGAACTCAACTTACTTCGAGCACATTATTTCAAAACCCTTATGTACCATGAGGGTTCCCTTTATTATTTCCATCATCTAATCAATTTTTAGTTTGCAGCCTATCATCATGATTACAATGATGAATGCCATTTTCTAATTTTTGGTACAAACTCTTATGGTTTATTTAGCACACTTATTACCCACCATTTATATAAAAATGCACATGTATGTCACTTCTATAATGGATCATATTAGATTTTATTTTATTTCACACATTGGTCATCCCTTTTTTGAGCCCCTTTCTTATGAGAATCATTACTACATGGCTCACTTTGAGTTGCCTTTAGTTACTACTCAATGATAGAGAGCTCAGAGGATTCTTTTTGTTCTACCTCCACCTAGACCAGTTGGTTATCTTCCATCCCAACCCACCTCTACTACACACCCTTGTAAAATACTAGATCATGTGGTTCGATCTATTATGAGATGGAATAATGTGCCTTATTGACCTATATAATAATAACATAATACCATCCCTTCTTGTCCCTAGCACACTACAATGGGACTTAGAGATCAAAGTAGATTATTTGATATTCTAGATAAGTTGAGAAACATGCCGACTAAGATATCCATATTTAAATTACTTTAATAGGTAATTCTTTTCACATATATTCCATTTCAAACATTCAATCATACATCCTTGCCTCATGGCATAGAACCAACTTAATTTATATTTATTATGAACACTATCAAGGACATTAAGGATGTTATATCCTTTTCCAATGAGGATTTGCCATCACGGTCAGTTATTACTCATAATTTACCACTCTTCATTTAAGAACAAATCAATACCACTGCTATTAAATGAGTTCTAATTGGCAGTGGTTCGGGACTTAACATATACAATCTCACATTTATATAGACTATGGGGGTTGATATAGCTCCATTCAAAAGACATATAAGAATATCAAAAGTTTTGATGACATTCCTAGATAAACATTGGGTTCTATTACATTATATATTAAAATAGGTCTAAAAACCCTAACTACATAGTTTTAGGTGATGCCTAATCATTTGCAATACAAATTATTACTTGGGAGACCTTAGATACATGCTATGGAGGTCGTACCCTGTACTTTGCATATATGCATCAAGTTTTTACATGATGGATACTTATACACTTGTCTAGTAGATAATATACCATTTATATATTGCATAGTCACCAAGCCTACCCCCTTGAATACATCTTCAAATGGGATACTTCATGTTATTATAGAGTCCCCACCTCACAAGATTCTAATTGAGTAGATGCATATATATGATGTTAAATAAACTATCAAGACTATTCTTACACCTCTTCCAGATCTTCCTACAACATAATTACCTTCACCCACGATGGAAGAAGACCCTCCCATAGTATAGATATCCCCACCTAGAGTGGATGATGACATTCTCATAGCACAATTACAATTACTTATTAACTCAGAATAAGTATACATCCATAACTCTGATATAGATTTCTAGGTCACCACAAAGGTTAATACAACACCTATTGACATCGATGACTATTTACATGGATTAAATTTCATACCATTGGGCCTAAAAGAGTACACAGATGATTCTAAGACACTCATAAATTTTTATACACTTGAAGCACCAATAGTTCATAAACTTATAGTTGCATGCTCCCCTACTCAGTTACAGTCAGTGGAAGATCCATCCATTCACTTATTACATATGGTTACATCTATGGATATGGACCCAATTATATAGATTTAGGCAAGAAATTCACAAGATAGACCGTCCCAGATTCTAAACATATTAATTGATAGATAATTGATGGTATTACCCATAGTTCATCACAGATCTATCAGTAGATTGTCACTGTAGGAAGGTCAACCCTTTTATCATTTTCAGACTTATAGGACATGATACTGATAAATGCTCAGCATACTTCAAGTCTCATGGCACTATTCAAATTATATATCCTCCACCTCCTTAGATACAAGCACTATGATAGAATTATTGTCAACACAAATACTCATAGAATGATCCATTGACTATCTAGATTTTGTTGTAAATAGATACATCCCCCATGTGGCTATACATGAGGACTCCAATCCTAATACTAGCACTTTGGCATTTTTATAAAACATAGGCTATTAAGAAAATGAGCTACAACATGTTATACATTGTTAGGATTCCATTGGGCATATCACACTACCATTTGCATGTGGCCCCAAGGTGGTCAACATATTAATCTTTATCATGAACACGAGCACTCATCTATAGGTTACACGTGGTAGTACATGGTTACAGGAAATGGATGCCATAATTGATTGATCAAACATATGTTTGACATTCAATCATGAGAGCACATGGTCAATATTTCACATGATGCACAGATGAGAACCATAAGTTTCATACATATACTATGTGGTCCAATGTGGTTTACCCTAGGACCACATGAGAGGAATCTTACATATTAGATTAACATACTATTTAGATACACATAATCTAGACTAATGCCAAGGATAAGGCTCCATTGATACATACAAAATGGTATGTGATCATGATGATGAGGACCTATTTGAGTTTAGATAGATCTAATATCAGACATTAGATGAAATCTCACCTGATCCACCATTTTATTATCCACATCCCATGCATGAGCTCTTGGGTCTATAGAGACATTACACTTTTGTTGTACACTATCTCTTTTATTTCCAAAATTTACTTAGACATCCTTTCCTTATTTCTTTCTCCTTCTATATAGTTTCATTTTTTATGTTGCTTGTACATAGCTTATATCCAAAAAACACAAAAAAATATAATATCTTAAAAATGAAAAAACATTCAAATATTTACTCAAAAAAACAAAATTATAGATTAAATGCATTACCATGTTTACATCTCTGATATTCACCATACACTACATATGCTAGTTGTCTTAGTATAGTTAGTTTTATCATACATACATTCTTCACTTATTCTTGTCAAGTGCTTGAAGATCACTATAGGACTCAGGTCCACTATATTGATCTAGATTTACAATTATATACCCATTGGGGGCATATACACATATACATGGGTTATTCATTTGACATATTCACCCTTTTGGGGGGAGGGGGGGTTGGGGCGGGGGGGGGCACCCTATACACAATTTTGATAACCAAGTTACATATTTCTAAACTCTACATCATATATTAGCATTGTTATATCTTGATATTAATCATGTTACATTTACTTAGATTTTTTGCCAGATATTACTACATTGCTCAACATATGTACCTCTTGAATCCTACACATATTTATGTTACATGTTCATGCATACTTTCCTTTCTATCTTTCCTAGTTTACAATTGATTGTATCTCTATGCTTATTCTACGTCACTTATTTTCATAGTATGTATGCTTTGGAAATGTGCCCATGTCCTTGTGTGTGTTTTCCTTATTATGTATGTGGACATTTGAACATGTCCTTATATGTGGCCCTAACCTAACTTCTTTGTTACTTTCATATGTGGACATTTGAACATGTCCTTGTATGTCTTATTTTCTCAAATTTAGTGACACATGCCCATGTCCCTTATAATGTGGCCCCTTGGCCTAATTTATGTGCCTCATGTGTGTTATATGTATGCTTTCTTATATGTATCATGGCCATGACACTTGTATCTTACTTGTTACACACTCTAGTTTTAGATGTCATGAGGGACCTCATGCATCTTCCCTTCTTAATTGGGTGTCGTGATGGACATCATGCACCATCCCCCTAAGTAGATATTTATTACTCAATTTTTTTTATTACATAAATGATTATATCTATCTTAATAACCTTATGAATGTCAGACATAACATACATCACACATTACAAACTTATGCTCAGATTATCTTACATTTTGATGTTATGTATGCACATTATATTAGATTATTACGCAGTTATCATATACACTCCAACTAACACATCTTGTAAAGCTTTTCATTTTGAGGATAGTTATTTCATAGGTAAAATAACTCCTCTAAAAAGAGGGGGCATTCATAAAGGTTTGTCACATAGACGAGGCTATCAAAATACACTCAAAGTACAATTTTCAACACACAGGCTCAAAACACATAAATCATACTCAAGTAAACGCATTAGAAAATAGTGACATAAAGATCAGTACAGTTGTACAAAAATCAAAATAGATGGACATTAGCACCTAAATTGGGACACTAGCACCACATGGAACTACTATCCAAGATATGGCACTACTATCCAGTTGCATCAATTTCAAAAAAATCTAGGTTGGTAAGAAAATTATAATAGGTATAGTCTAAGTTTGCACATGTGCAGTTATAGATTTACCAATTTTAGATTAGTTTAGCTGAAATTCATATGATTTGGCTCAGATTGGGGGCATCATGTGTGGCCTGACCATTCCCATTTATAATTTAGATACCCAGCTACAAATTATTACAACTTAATCCAAAATCCCTATGTTTAGATATCAGATTTAGGGGCATGTGCATGGCACATTATTTCTATATGCTCACTTACACACTGATTGATTAGATGAAATGACAAATTATATTTCATTGTCTTTATTTTATACATCAAACATCATATTTCAGGTTGCACACTAGTTTCATGCCATACTCCATCTACGGTGGTTGGCATTGTCGAGTGGTCCAGAGCTACCTAATATACCCAAGTGGCCATAGAGCTGACATTTCCAATTAGACATATCCAGTTACATCTTATAGTTTTAGTTTTAGATGCATTTACTACACATGGGTAGGTAATGATGGATTCACAGTCTACTTGATTTCTTAAGCCACCTATATGAGAGGGTTGGACACACTATCAGTCCAATCTAAACTATTCATAGGTCATCATCCACCAAGAAGGGGTGGTCAATGATGGAGTCAAAACTAGATTGAGTTATTGATCCACCCACACATGAGGATTGAGTAAGCCATCAACTTGGTATAATTTATTCACTAATTTATCACTATATACATGTGTGCACATAGGTTTTCATTAGGTTTATATATTGGTTCACATACCAAGTGTGGTGTATTCATTCCTTTCTCCTCTTTTATTCCTTTACTTAGTTTTACTTAGTTTTATATTTTATTTTGATATCTCTTAAATAAGGACTAATTTATGCATGTTTCACTTACAGTACATGCAATGGAGCATGCATCATATTCTCAGATCTAGTCTTACAAGCTTTACCTCTTAGATAAGTCTAGGTAGACTTATTTTTCCTTTATACTGGTCATTTCTCTTTGTTGCATTTCTATAATAAGGGTGGGTTTAATCACCTAAAAGTGACACTTGAGTGCTAAGAGTTCCACCTAAGACCACTTATCCTTAGCTTACTCCTAAACCTATCCTAGAGCTAATTTTCACACTTATCCAGCCTTCGTGCAGGCCAAAAGCATCTTTATCAATCCCTAAAGTAATCTTAGACCCTCATTATTGCATCCTGGCCCTTCATGTCTTAGGTTCTACTAGTTGGACATTAGTATCATAATAGGGATAGTCGTGCCACATGGTGTTAGTGTCCCAATATTGGTGGTATTGTCCTTTCCCTCCTTTTTTACAAATGGAAATTTTTTCAGATATTATACCTCCTAAGGTCAACCTAGACATCTTTTATAACCTACATAAGTACTAGAATAGTATATATACAAGATGTTTAGCCCTTTAACCACTAGATTGAAATCAAATGAAAATTACATATACAAACTCAAAACAATTTGTGCATAATTAAGGTTATTAATCCTTATTCTACCCTACTTTTGCATACTAACATCTATAACATTCCTAATCTTAGATTACTCAGATTTCTAGTCTCAAGCACATTCAAACAATTCAAGTCAACTATCATACAAGCTTCACTTGCACTTGCACAAGCACTTAGGTGGGGAGAACTACATCAGGCTTGATCCCTCTTCAGATTATTGGTATATAGGCAACTCTCATCACATTGAGGTGTTGAAGATGTCTAACCTACCCCAAAAACAAACACACTTTTATGCTTGTATCAACCAGTTTCCCTAAAAACATGGAAGATTAAGGTTTGCTCATTAAATTTGTCAAAACATAACATCTACAGGGTTTTAGAATTTGTGCATATAGGAACATGTCTTACAGATCCAGACACATATGCACCTAGAAGCTCAAAATATTTTTGCATAGAAGACACTACTACCAAAATAGGGACATTAACACCACATGGTGTTATTGTCCAATTAGGGCACTACTATCTAAAAAGGGTTTTGACACCTCTATTCTATTTTTGACACTCAAACCATCCTTTGCCTTAGTTTTTAGCCTCCAAATCACATGTATCAATCATTTTCTAGCTAAGTTCTTATTTGCATTATTTATTGATATTTCTAAAATGATCAAATTTAATCAATTCTATAACAAATCAATGGTTGTATTTATAACATATTTCTACCTTGATTTACTATCCTCGACTCTTTAACAACAAAGGATTTACATTCATCTAAGTATTAAAAGGTTAAAATAAAATTAAAAATATTCATCAAATTATAATGATCTCTTTTTAAAATGGTCAAAATTCTAATATGTCAATATGATCAAAATCTAAACGTTATGTAATCAAACAAACTATAATTTAATCAAACATATTTTAAAACATACACATTTTTATTTTGATACTTTCATCCCTCACATCAAAAGGGTGACATTTATTAGGCTTATTATAGAAAATAATTTGGCACATATAACACTTTGTCATAATATATAAGACTCATAAAGCTTCAAATCACCCACACACTACATATATTTGGTAGTAGTTTTGTATATTTATGATTTATTATACACACAAATACAAATGATGAGGGTACATGTCATGTAAGTGCACTCAATAAAATCAAATAAAAATGATGAGGTCACATGCCATGTTAGTGAAATCAATCAAATCAACTACAAAATGTGGATTTCAAAGATTCAAACAAGGTCAAAAATCATATTGTAGATACATGATACTAGTTTTTCAAGATGTAAAGTAATTCAAAAATCAAATATATGGTAGATATTGCCACATTGATATATATTATGGCAGCATATGCACTAACTTTTCAAAGTCTCAAGTACAAAATCATTCACTTAATATATATGCATTGTCATATGAAAAATAGATACAAGTTTTACATAAAGTTATAATTATGCATATAAATGCATAAAATTATATATCATTTGGCATAGATTTAGGGGTTATGATACTTGTTCATGCTCATATTCACATTTTTATTGATACTTTCTTTTATGCACATTTTTAAAGTTTAAAATGCATGATATTTGTTCATGAACACACATTTTCAAAGTTCAAAAGCCATGATACTAGTCCATGCACATTTTTCAAAGTTTAAAAGTTATGATACATGTTCATGCACATTTTCAAAGTTCAAAAGGCATGATACTTGTTCATGCACATTTTTCAAAGTTTAAAGGGAATGATATGTGTTCATGCACATTTTCAAAGTTCAAAAGGCATAATACTTGTTCATGCATATTTTAAAAGTTTAAAAGGCATGATACTTATTCATGTACATTTTCAAAGTTCAAAAGCTATAATTTCAATGGAAAATGGTTTTTATTTTAATTAAAATCTATTGGCACTAAGGTCATGATGGGGGTATGAATATTCTTCAATTTCTTTCAATCATGTAAATAAAATCTAGATCTATATGCAATCATGTGATTCGATCTATTATGGGTAATGTGTGTTCAAGTCTAGTGACACTTAATAGAGTTGGAATTACTTCTAAGAAACCCATTGTGGGTTTCCATCTCATATTATGGGTGATATACATTCGATTCTAGTGACACTTAATAACATTGGCATATCTTCTAGTAAACCCGTCATGGTTCCACCTTCTTGGGGATTAGTACATTGAGTAATTCTCCTCATTTATGAGAGTTAGAATATACATATTTCCAACTCATAAGATTGATTGGTTATTCAAAAATTAAGAGTTGATCACTCTCAATTCATCAATGATTCAGCATAAGGAACTATTCTCTCCAAGTGCTTCTACAAGGAGGCACACTTTCTCTAACCTCTTATCTTGTGATACAATATAATATCTAGATTAGTTACTCGAGTTAATATGATAAAAATTTTAATGACACCCAATGAAATATTACTCTCCACTTTGTATGGTACAATAATTATCCATAGCTTACATAATCTTGCATGCATATAGGTGTACTCTTTCCTCACTATTTTCCTTTCAATCTCAAATTCAGTTTTTTAGATTTCATAAATGGACATTAACTATTACATTTTACCGAAGGTTTTTCTATTGAGTATCTTTCACAATCAAATTTTAAAATCAAATACAAAGTGTGTCATACACATTCAAGTTCATCTCTCCTTTACTCTAGTAATTTCATTATTAGAAAAAATGGAGGCAAATGTAAACACCCAAATATGATACAAGCACTTATTTAATGTCATTTCTTATAACTTTTCACATATAGATAATTAATGATGAATAAGGTATCTATTAGAATATTTATTTGGGTCTTCTCTATATAATTTGTACTTATGTCCACTTTTCACTCATATTTATAATTATTCATGGGGATCCCCAATCCTAGTCTTGTATCTTTCTAGACAACTTTGTTGTTTATAAATAGGTCTAGGACCAAAGACTTGTCTATGAGTAGTGGACTTCTCTAGGCATAATTTACGAAATTTCTTTTGGGTCATTTTCATTTGAATAATATTTTTGTCCATTGGGTCTTGTTGGGTCAACTTTTACACATCAATATGTCTCCAAAATTTAAAGTCAAAAGCCTCTATAAATACAAAGGTACTCTAAGGCATTAAGGATGGCACTCCACACTCTCAAATGTTATAAAAATATTTACATGTCATATTATAGATTGTTCGAAGCTATATTCAAAGTTTTTAATGGATAAATTCACATGTGCATGCTTGTGCCATGGGAAAAATAGGATAAGTAATATTTAAACTTGCATTCATACTATCGCGCATACATGATGGATAACTACATTCAATTTTGAGCCCTCTTCAAAGTATTGGCAATGTAGTGTACTACTTGGTCATTTAATGGGGATTGACCAAGGTCAGTCCAACTCAATCCCTTTCACCTGACACCCCCAATTTCATATCAATTTAGTTTCTATGTAATAAACTAGGCTTTTATATTTCAGGTGTCCCTGCATAATATTTTAGATCTCAAAGTGTATCAACAGTGTTAGATAACATAGGCACAACTGGTGAAACAATTACATTTATGTCATAGTCAATGTAGACAAGTTTGCATTCAAAGCACATGACTGACTTGCATTATTATCTAAGGATCATGATCATGTGTAGGAATATTTTCAAATTTTATTTATGATATTACCCTTTCATACTTTTGTTTTTATCTATTTTTTGTTGTCAATTATAAGTCAAATTCAAATCAGACAAGTTCATAGTCAACATACATGATTGACTTGCACTATTCTCCAGGGAATACATACATGTCCATAAATAATTTTAGATTCTACTACTAACTAGACATAGTAAAAGTCTTGCCCTTTATTGATTCACACAATTAGATATAAAAAATAATGAGCAAAAATTCCATATTTAAGCTAAGTTATTTTCTTCCTAATGTTTTCCAAAATAACATTTTTTGATATTTAGCATTTACAAATCAAAATTGTTAGTACATTGTATATCTTTAGCATTATTATCTCTTTCAATTTTTATACTTATTAGACAAACATATTCATTGTTAAACATAAAATAGGGTAAAACATAAATTAGGTCCCATAAATTTCCAAGTGGTTTCATAAAATTCATAAGAAAAGAGATCCACCTAGGTGTCTTACCATTCACCATGCATTTCACAAAAACAAAAATCTCATTTAGAGAAAGAGGAGTGTCATATATTTTTTGAGATGAAGGTCTCAACTTACAAGGCCCCACATCTAAACACTCTTGTAAGGCATGTGCTCTCTCTACCATAAACTGTTGAGCTTGGAACACAAGATTGTACTGATCCATAAAGCTCAAGGAGATATTTCATAGGTTTATGATCTGGTAATGAGTTGTTTAGATGACCTTAATTTTAATGTTTAACCCTAAAATCTAGATATGGGGAATTTAGGGTTAAAGGGGTAGAAATAGCCTATGGCATAAGGATGGCAAACTATCTCTAAAATAGACCAATTATTTATAAAACTCAGATAAACATATACTAAATTTATTATGCTAAGATATGATAAAAATAGAAAGTATAACTATGATAGATATTGTAATGATAATGAAAACAAGATACTTAATTGGTTATGATGTTAATATAGATCTAGATTTGGAACAAGGAGAAAGTATACTAGATCTAGATTGTGCATCAGCCATTTAATTCTATAAATTATACCTCTATAATTATAGACATTTACTCAACATGGGATGCTTGTGTTAATGCTATTGTGTAACTTGGATATATGTGTATAGTATAGAATACCTACTAAAATTATATTTGACTACTTGGATGCTTATAGGTTATGTCTCACCTTTGCTCTAGTGCATTTAGATCAATGTCATAGATTGTCACTCCTTGCCAAATAGTAAAACCCTAGTTATTTATCTTCATAGTGTTTGTGGGGGAAATGGGTTAGTGGGCATATGGTGTTGAGTTTCTCCAAACACCCCTTAGTCATTGTCTACATATCCAATATTTTTAAGAGGACATTATACTTATGTATTTTTCATTTATTTATAGGCTTGTGTGTGAATCATCCAATGTGTGATAAGTATAATAGTGACCTAGCTTGTAACTATGAAAATTTATCTTGTGGAGTGCTCCTTCAGTAATTCAAACCTATAGATATGCTTTCCCTATGATTGATATAGAAATAAGAGAAAATAGGGAATTTTTGCTCACTCGAGTGATTGATTTAGTGTTTTTTGGTCTATGCTAGGTAGTCTTAAGAGCATGTAAGTTGTTAGGTGACGAATGAATGAGGATTGATCTTATATTTATACAAATCCCTTTGGAAAATATATTGAATGTAATCACTTAGTCTGATCTTTAGGATACATTTCATTCGTAACTTATATGACTTTAAGGTATTGGGCACTTGTGTCAAAATAGACTACCTATGTCAATGTATGTATCTGACTAGGATGCAAATGCCTAGAAATTTATAAAAAAGGTCTAGGTCTAAAACTTATAGATCTATAAGATAAGCATGTTTATAGCATTATGGGCAAGATATAAGGTCTTGAATCATCAAAATAATGTTGGTCAGACTAAGAGATAAGCAATTAGGCATAAAGAGATAGCATATGTGAACCTTTTGTTAGCAAGAAAGGTATAGAAGTTGAAGGTACATCCATGATATGTATTTGATATGTGTACAAGACTGAGGTCTTATATAATTCATAAATAGTGTCTATATTCTCCCACTTAAATCTAGTAAAGAAATTACTAGTTTAAAGGAAAAGAAATGTGTACCTGATTGTGTATGACACACCTTGCCTTTGCTTGAGTCTAACTTGAGTGTTTTTTTGGTGACTAAGCTACAACTAATATCATGTTATAGTATATAATTAGTAAATATAATTTGAAATTGAAATCATTCAAGTGATTAAAATTGAAAGAGAGTAACGTTTAGTAGTACACTTGTGTATTGATGCAACTGTTTTGCCTTTTGGCAATTTAGTTTTAAAAGTTATTTCATTATAAATCATTAGAGTTGAAATTAGAACAAATATAAATTTTGGAAAGTGCATATATCTAAAGATATAGAGATAAATTGAAGGACACATGCCCCCAACCTTGACAAAAGTGTGATTTTCCACCTGATAGTTGAGATTAGCTCAACCATGCAACCTAATCATATTTATAACTTGGTTATTGTGAGTGAACCAAGTCCAATCACACTATAAAATTGGTGAGGTTGGATGATGTAATCAATTCCAACCTATAAACTTGGCAAGATTGAGTGATTTAATCACCTTGAGCATATTAAAAAGTGAACCCACTATTGTAGTAAATTGAATCAATACAGTCCATAACAGTCTAACATGTTGGGTGATGATAGTCCTTGCAAGTGTTTAAAATCTAAAACTAATTTTATTTTCCAATATTAGGCACACATTACATAGCATCTACACCTTAGATATGTATCATGTTGAAACTATGTATAATAGTGGTACCAATGTATAGAACTCTACCAAAAATGTGTATCGAAATCATATAATTATGAATTTGGCCAATTTGAAAATATGTAAGTATGGAGAACATGTTTCCAAAACATGCCTCCATTATACTCTGAAACTAAAAATTGGTGTAATTGTGGAGAACATGTTTCCAAAACATGACTCATTATAATCTGAATCTAAAAATTGACATAAGTGTCAATATGAATGACATGTTTCTAAAACATGACCCCACTATAATATGGGTATGTTGCATACTAAATAAGTGTGGATATCATGTTTCTAAACCATACCCCCACTGATTCTAAAACTATGAAAAATGTGGAAAAAATGTTTATATAACATGCCCACTTTAATTTAAATTTGAAAAATTGGTGTATGCATGGAAAAAATGCCCTCATTGTATATTTGAATATGGTGAATAATGTTAAAGTCGTGCCTCTATAGATTTCCCCCACTAATATGACCCCCATTTTGAGGTGAGGGGAAATAGAAACCAGTAGTCACGTGACCTCAAAAGGATAAGATAACCATGTAAATTGTGAATGAACCACGTAGTATATAGAGGGAACATGTATAGTTAGATATATCATTGAAACACGAAGAATGTGATCACACTAAGTCCTAATATGCATGATTTAGATCATGGAAATGTCTAGATAGTAATAGGACAAGCTTAATAAGAAATTAATTACACACACAAGAGCACTTAAAATCAAATCAAAAGATAATGGTCCAAGGAGACTTCAAACAAGGGGCATGTTCAAATGCCACACAATCGAAAGGATCTGACTTACTTAAATGTCCACAAAGGAAAGAATGAAATATTCATATGTTAGCGTATAATAAATTATAACATATTCAAATGTCAACATACAATAAGTAATGACCTATTCAAAATTTAAAAAGGCAAACAAAGGCACAAGGCTGCAAACAACAGAGCATATTCAAATGCTAAAAAAAGAAAGATAATACACTCAAGGAAGTGCATAAAATAAAACATAGATACCAATAAACTAATGTAACATAACATACTTGTCCATGGATCATATGCATTAGCAAAAAAAAAAGTACCTAGCATATCATGTATGCTACAAAAGGTATAAGCATGGATAAATAAATGTGTAAGTACATAAGCTAAACCATGGTAATGGAAAATGACCACTGAATGATATAACCTGGATGTATCATGATCAAATAAATGAATGCCCCTAATGTCCATATGACATGAGTAGAGGGAGGCACCAACATTACAAAATACATAGATCATGTATTTGTTTATGTTTGTTGTTTCAGTGAATTTCTGCTTATTATTGGAAAGGGGAAAAAAGAAACTAAATACAGGTATGTATTAAAAACTTGTTTGATTATGCACACATGGAATCAAAATATTGTGAAGAGGTCCTCTTTGGCTTGGGAGGATGACCTGTAGATAAGAAATCACTAAAGCAAATTTGTTTGTTAGATAGATAATTGAGTGGATTGCCTAGCAATAGCTAGATTTTTGAAACAAGAGCTTCTTCGGGGGTTGTCATCTACACATTTTAAATAATTAAGTTTATAAACAAAAAAGAAAGTACTTGTAGTAATAGTTAAAAGGTACTAAAATTGAATACAATAAATGCTTGTTAATAAATAAACTAGAAATGATTAAATTAGAGATAAACTAATCAATGCTAGTGCTAAGTGGTTGGGGTATGCTTTAGAAAATCAAAAAGGGGTCTATCAACAAGCAAGAATACAAAAAATTAGGATTGGATGAGGGTAGGTAGGTAAAAATAACTTGCTAGAATTTATAGCCATAGTGACCATCAGTGGTTGGGTTGACCGTCGATGGTTAAGGTGACCATCGATAGTTGGATAGACCATCAGTAGTTGAGACAACTATCAGTAGTTACTGTGTGTAGATCTGGGTTGACAACATCTTATTAATGGGATCTTCGAGTGAGATTATAAGAGTTAGGTAGGTGTTGGGCTATGATAAAAAATCAAATAAAGTAATGGAGTACTAAAAATGAACTACTTATCTTATAAAAAGTGGATTGGGTGGATGGTTGAGGTAGTTGACTCATTGGTGGAGTCTGACATGATTTTGATAGAGTAACGGTACTTGATGCTTTGGTAGAGCTATGGTGGTAAGTTGGCTCTCTGACATGGTAGCTAGTTCATTAGATTACCGATGATGATTGACTTATAAAACAAAAGAACTTTGAATGCACAAGATCTTTATAACAATTACAAATGATCTTCACCTTTTTGCTTCTCTCTTCTTATAGGCAAGGCAAGAGAGTTGTAATAAGATGTGAACAAGGATTACTAATTTTAACTCACACATGTAAGGGTTCACAACTAGATTTAAATGAGTTATTTTTAGAAAATCAAGGTACGTGAGTCTACATGTTGGTGGTTTAAGGAGGTACATCCTAACCATCATTGGTTAAGGTGACTATCGACGATCAACCTGACCATCAATGATCGAGGGTCAAGGGTCAAATTGGGTAAAAGCTAAGGTAAAGCTAGTTTAGTCAAACTAATTATGGGTTAGGTTTAGTTAAGCGTCATAGGTTCATATTGGTCCCAAGGTCATCTAGGGGTATTTCAATACTCAAAATTACAATGTGTGGATTTTTGGTGACTACATTTTGCCCCTTTTTATTATGTAGGTTAAATCAACAAGTTGTAAAACAAAATTGATGTTGGTCAAAGGTTAAGTTGCCTTGAGTATGGGAGGTTGTGTTCCCCCTCAAATTGAGAATTAATGAGGTAAATAAGACTCGAGTGTGGGTTTGATAAGGTGATGATGAAGGTAGACATCATGACGGTAGGTTATAGCTTAGGCACTAAAGCACAAATAGGTGCATAAAGTACAAAAAAAGGTGTGATATCCAAGATATCACAAAGATGAGATTGCCATAGTTGATAAAAATAAAGGTTAGTGTTAAGGAGACAAGTGACCAGTATACCGCATGACCATAATTTAGGTGTGGCAACTAGGTATACTAGCATGTCTCTGAAGTGATGTCTATATTTTGATAGGTATCCAAGGTAGGAAGTGCCCCTAGTGAAAAAAAATTGGTTAAGTATCATAGGTATTTAAGGTAAGAAGTGCTTCTAAAAAGACACAAGCATGTCAAGTAAGCATGAGGTGGTGTAAGTCTAAAAAGGGTTAACATGGCAATGTTATCACTGTGATCAAAGGACCAAGAAAAAGTGTCACAAAATTTGCTCTAGCTGGGCCAAAATGGACCAACAGTGAGGTGACAAGGTAGTCAAGGTGGGTGGAGAAGGTAGTCTCCAAGGGTGGGTAAAACTGGGCTGGTTTTACTAAAAGGAGGTTTTTTAGATAAAAGCAACAAAGTAAGCATCTTGACCATCAATGGTCAAGGTGATCAAGGGCGACCATCGATGGTCACCCTGACCATCGATAGTCAGGGTAGAAACCCTAAAATTTTGTGAGGTAAAATTGAAAATTGAAGCACTTTTTACCCTTTTTTACTTTTGATTTTATTTGACTTTGAAGCTCTAGTGATTTTGGCACTTTGTGGTGAAGGTACTTGCTGAGGGTGTTTGCTGAGGTGGATGTTGATTGCTAGCGAAGTTGGAGGGTGGATCAAGGGGACCAATTAGGATGTAGAGAGCATGTGGGCATGGATGAGGATGGGCAAGCCTATGGTCAAATCCATGGTAGTGATTGTAAAATGAGGTAGGGGTGTCTTTAATTTGGTAGCTTAACTTGAATTTATGCATTGGCATTAGAGTTATATGTTTGGGTTAGCTGCTTGGGTTATGCCCGAGATAGGGTTCGGGTTGATTTTAGGTACATTTGCAAGTAAAAATAGGAATTGGTAGGGTGGGTAGGTAAATTAGGTTGAGTAAGGGTTTAGGTTAGAAGATTAGGCTATTTATCTTGCATTTTGGTTGATTTGAGAATAGATAGGGTTTGGGATGTTCCACTTGTAGAACACCCATAGTAACCATTGATGGTCAAGGTCGATCATTGACAGTCAATACCCAAAAAAGTAAAGATATATGATAGTCGATGGTCACCATGACCATCGGTGATCGACTAGGAAAAATTTAGCCATTTAAAAGGCCAAGGAAAATGAGAAGGTGTTTTCTAGGTTTGGACTTAGCTAAGAGGTTAGAGGATCTAGATAGGTAGGAGGGTAAAGATAGGGTAGAGGTAGGGTTGGGGTTAGTATGTAAAAGGTTTGGGTGACTAAGCTATGTGCCAATGAATTTTTGTAGGCCAGGGAACATATTCAAATGCACAACTGAGTGTCACATATCTTCATAGAGATCCAACAGGGGATAAATCTAACTGATTGGGCCCACATGAAGGAAGTGGGGTTGGAAGTAATTAGTCACTATCAGCATGTGCCTTGAGATGCATTCATGGTCATAATGCTCATCAAGAGATGGGATCCTACTATGAATGCCTTCATATTATCAATTGGAGAGATGATTATCCTACCTGAGGACATATATAAGATTACTTGACTTCTACTTCAAGGCAATCCAATCAACCATATAGAGCATGAGGAGTGAGATGATTAAATTGATCTATTATATAGAGATGGGAGTGACCAGGTCAGATGACATGCTAGGGGGTTTAGGTATAGTGATTTGTATGGGAGAGCTCTAGGTGAGAGGAGACTCATGACCATGCTCATGATTACTATTATATACTTTACACTTCTTGACTCAAGTAGTGGAAGGTTTTCATACTTGTTACTAGGGGTGTTAATCAAGCTATTTCTAGCAAACTATATTTGGTTGGGTACCTATTGTGTTTATATAGATATACAAGGAGCTATGGGGGTTTAAGGCCCATAAGAGGCATGACATCAGTGTCAGCCTAGATCTAAATTGCTAGGCCTATGAGCATATCAGGGTACTGAGGCTAGTTGGATTGTTGTGGGTAGGTTTCACATAGATTGAGTTCCACATTGGCTTCATGTAGTAGAGGGGTGATTTTGTTTCATCAGGTATAGGAGGTGGTGCACATGATGTGAATTGGTTCAAGGGTGCATTGGGTGCACTAGTGATAGGAGACATCACCTAGAGTTCTTATGTGTAGTTTCTAGTATGGTCAGGCTACAAGAGGTAGACATTTTCCCTTCAGTGCTATAGATAGATACTTGGTAGGTAGGATGGGGAGGTGGAGTTGATCCCATTTGAGAGGGTGAAGAGGCAATTTGGCTTGGTATAGGGTATTCTAGGTCTACTCACCAAGTATAGGTGAGAGGATTCAGAGATCTTTTAAACAAACCCATATCCTATGCTAACTTTGCTAGACTACAAGGAGCTACCAGTTAGGGCATAGATAGATGATGTTGGGTTTATATATGGGTATATGGCATGGTACCAACCTATATATGCAGTTGAAAACATTGATAGGGATGATGAAGGTGTGAGGCCGATGGCCATGGGTCTAGTTGGCCATGATGGATAGGTAAGAGTGGCTTTAGTCACTGCATAGGGATAGGTTATAGCACTATAGGGGTAGGTGGCCACATTTCAAGGCCAGATTGCCACACTACAGGGTCAGGTTGCTACCTTATAGGGTTAGGTTACTATCATGATAGGTGAGAGGGATCATGTGAGGACCTCACTAGGCTTGGTGACCTAGGAAAGGGACTCTTTGAGGCAAAGAGGATGAGGAGCAGTAGCAACATAAATAGGGCCACTGAGCACCATCCCCATGTCATGATACCTAGCTACAGTGGAGGAGCTATGGTACTATGAGGCCATAGTTTTGACATAGTGTCCATAAGAGACTCGATGGGGTGAGTATAGGGATAGCTTGGCAAGCGATGCCAATGTGGTAACACCAGGGTAGTGGGTAGCATCTATAGCTAGATAAATATGGATATCTAGGGGATTAAATAGGTATAGCAAGTGGGTAAGCACCAGGATCCATCAGTGCTTCAAGAGGTAGTGGTACCCCTGGGGCATAGATATAGCTATATTATGTCATTTTGTATATCATTTTGATTCTGGCTTGTGCGTTGAGTGATAAGATGTAAATTTTGAGAGAGAGAGACATGTATATCTACTTATACGCATTATTATGTTATTTGACTCACAATTTATGCATATGATTGCTATTTATGCTCATGTTCATGGATTATGGTTTATGGTTTGATTGATGTTTATTGTTTATGATGTGATGTTTATATGTGATCATGGATTATGCTTATGTTATGGATGCTTGACATTGATATAGGCTTACCTAGTTGGGAATGAGATGGCTTTGAGTTATGGCTATGTTTATAACATGCTAAATTTTAGCGAGTATATACTGCATTATTTTAGATTAAGACATGTGGTAGAAGGTAGTTGATTGTTTTAATGTTCATGGATGTTATGTTTTTATTATGATTGTTATGGTTGTGATTATCATGCTATTATTATGGTTATGCTTGTTGTTAATATTTATGATAAAGCACATGATGTAATTTAATTAACAACACTAGATGGGAGATCAAAGAATATAATCAAGAGACAAATGTCATAATTGAAAATATTAACCAGTCATGATAGGATAAGAAGAGGGCACGATGTTTCTTCTTTTACAAGGACTAGAACAAAACTGAAGTTGAACTGGCTTAATGAACATAATCCCTTTGAATGCTTCACATTAGCATTTTTTAGTTGGTTAAAAAGATGTATTGACCACATAATGTCAAGTAAACTCAAAAATCTCATGTTTATAGTGAGTAAAGAGGAGATGGGTGAAAATGGAACCTGCTTGTGAGACTAGCATGCCTCTTCTATAGGTGTCCAAAGAGCCAATATAAGCAAGCCTATGCCAAACTATGTAGACTGATCGATGTGAGAAGTTTACTTGTGAAATCCAATTGGAACTTCTACCTTATTATGCTACTTGAGAGCTAATTGTAATTTTTGAGATTATTTTGATTTTTTCTATGATTGTGATAATGGGACTTTTACTTTGTTGCTATATATAGGAAGCTGATCGATGCAGGAAGCTTCCAAGAAATTGTTATGCATTTGAAAAAATTCTTTACTTAACCATCCTTCAAGGGAGTGGTCTAAGTTTATTTGTTTTGCTTAATGCTTTTTGATAGATGTCCTTCAAGGGAGCAATCCACCTTACGTTTGTGTAACTTTAGATTAAATTTTTATAGTTTTCCTTCAATGGAGTAGTATGTGAATGCTAGGAATGACCCATGAATGCTAATGATAGGGGATTTATTATTTGCTTGTTTGATTTTGATAGACATAGACTTGTTTATATAGGCTTAAGGGTATGCCTTTATGAAGGCAAAACTAAAAGCACAAGAGGTGATAATGACCATGGGAATCCATCCTATAAAGGTGTAGAAAGTACCATGAGAACCATGTCATGGGTAGAGCCATGATACCCATCATTTAAGATAAGGCTATACTGGTGATAGATAATCACATGAATTGGTTATAATCAGTTCCCCTAAACAAGGGAGATGGAATGTAGGTAGATATCAAGGGATAAACTTAATTTAGACAAAAGGTGAACTTGATCTTTCTTAACAAAACAACAGATGTAGATGCTAAGCATTGAAGGGCTCAGCTTTTGGGTGACTTTTGAGAGAAGACAATTAGTAAGCTCTAGATTCATATTTATGGGTTATGATATAAGGTCCAAGCCAATTGAAAGTAATTATTCCCCGCTTGCTTTTATCCATATTAGTGACATGTTAGTTTTCCTTTAGGATGAGGTTTTTGATGTTGAATTCTCACACCTTAACATGTTTTTTATAGGCATGCTTGATGTGCTCTTGATATATATAGAGATGGGTAAGAGCTGATAAATGACACTCATCAAGTAGTTCAAGTTGGGCTAAATGGTGCTAATAATAATCATCCTAAAAAATAATCTCTTGCAAAGATATGCAAAGAGATAGGATTTGGACTTTAAGAGGCAAGACTACCTCTACTCCAAACATAAGAGAGAAATGCGTAGCACCCATAAGGGTTTTTATGTTAGTACAATATGCCCATAAGGCAAAGGAGATGTAAAAATGCCAATCTCAACTAGATGCATTGACTATTTTAGTTAGCATGTTATTAAGACTTTTGTTAGAGGCCTCAACTTATCCATTCACTTGAGGGTGATAGGGTGAGGAAAAGCTTAACTTGATTCCAAATGCATCATATAGATCTTGGACTTTTTTGTTCTTATAGGATTTACCATTGTCAGTGATGATCTTATGAGGAACATCAAAATGGTAGATGATATGATGGTTGATAAAGTTGATAATCTTTTTCACTTTAGTCAAGACTAAGGGGATAGCTTCTACCCACTTGGTAAAATACTCAATTACGGTGATGATAGAATGGTGTTGTTGGGAGGAATGGGGATTAATTTCACTAATGAGGTCTAGACCCCATTGTGAAAAGGGCTAGAAATTGGTGGAAACTCGAAGACTATGGCTAGGTGCATGATGCAAATTGGGATGATATTGACACTTAACACACTTTTTCACATAATCACAGTAGTCTTGGTTACGAGTAAGCCAGTAATAGCCAAGACGAAGGATGCACTTGGATACAAAAAGGCCACTAAAGTATCACCCATAGATACCATCATGCATTTCCTTTATAGCATGGGAGGCTTCATGAATATGTAGGTAGTGGAAGAGTAGACCATCAAAGCCCTGTTTATATAAAATTCCTCTCATAATGGTATAGCAAGAGGTGTTATGGATAAGGTTAGAGGGAACTATGGTAAGGTTGAGGTAGTATAAGGTCCGTTAATACCAAAGGTCAGGTTAGGTCTCTTCCACATTGAAAATGTGGGAGAATCTAGTTTGACATAGGAAGGCTAGGTTAGCCTGTGAATAATGATAGATAACTTAAAATTTGAGGGTGCAGATGGTATCTGAGAGGCAAGGGAAGCCATGGTGTTGAAAAACTTGTTAGCAGATCATGAGGTTGATTGGGTGTGGTAGTGTTCAAATGATGTTAAGAGTTCATCAACTAGTTACATGTACTACTACAAAACATTATTCTTACACTTGAAATAGCTATTGATTTGATTGACCACAAGATGGGAGTACCAAAGATATTGATCATTTTGACTCTTAGGACTTAGGTAGTTTGAAGGCCTATCATTAGGGCTTCATACTCAACCATATTGTTGGTACATTCAAAATAAAGCTTGAAGGATAAAGAAAGAGGTTCACCATCAAAGGGGATAAAGATGATACTCACTCCTCCACCATGTTGACATTTTGATCCATCAAAGAACATAGTGACTTGATAGGTAAAATCCACTTGAGAGAGGGTCATGATGGATTCATCAGGGAACTCAAGAGGAGGAGGTTGGTTATCTACTAAAGGTGCTTCAGCTAGTTAGTTGGCAATGACTTGCCCCTTAATTAACTTTTGTTGAAGAAACTCAAAATCAAACTCTGATAACAACATAAGCCACTTGGCCATATGCTAGTTTTGGTATGGCTTGGAGTACATGTACTTGAGTGGGTCAGTGTTGGTAATGACATAGGTTTTATAGTTAAAAAGGTAGTGGTGAAGTTTGGTGGCCACAAAGACTAAAGCTAGGCAAAGTTTCTTGGTATGGGTATATCGAGTCACATATTTTACAAGTATGCGACTAATGTAGTAGACGATTTTCTCTCTATGTTGCTCATCTCAGTGAGCTAGCATTGCCTTTAGGGAATGGTCAGTGGCAGAGATATATAGGTAGAAAGGTTAGTCATATTTGGGAGGGGTGAGGATAGGTAGAGATAAAAGGTACTCTTTGAGTGAATCAAAGGCATTTTGACAGTTGTTATTCCACTTGAAAGAGACATCCTTCTTTATAAGATGGTGGAAAGGTTGTCATTAGTCTGAAAGCTAGGAGATAAATTGATGAATGGATTTAAGCTTCCCCTGCAAGCTATAGATTTGCTTAAGGTTGGTTGGAGGGAGCATTTCAAGGATGGATATGATTTTAGTAGGATCAACTTCGATGCCATGAAGAAATATAATGAAGCGAAGAAGCTTTCCTAACAAGACTACAAAAATACATTTCTTGGGGTTTAGGCAGACATGGTAATGGATAAGGTTCTCAAACCTGATCTTAAGAATGGCCAAGTGACCCTTTCAAAGTTTGGATTTTCTGAGAAGGTCATCCACATAGTCCTCTACACTCTTATGGATAAGGTCATGGAAAATATAGGTCATGGCACATTGGTAGGTTAAATTAGTGTTCTTTAGTCTAAAAGGCATGACTCTATAGTAGAAGGTTCCCCTAGGGAAGGTAAAGGTGGTCTTGTGCTAATATTTAAGAGCAAAAAAGATCTTATTATATTCTGAGAACCCATCCATGAGAGATAACATCTTATGGTTATTTTTAAGATCAACAAGTTTGTCAATACTTGGTAGAATAAAGTCATCCATGGGGCAAGAAAGGTTGAGGAGACAAAATTCCACATAAATGTGTAGTCCCCCTATGGCTTTGGTGATAGGTAACACATTTGGAACCATTAGGTGTAGTTTATGGGTTGAATGAGGTTGATAAATAGAAGATGTTGAAGCTCTTCTTTGATAAGAAAGGCTATGTGAGGATGCATGCATCAGAGCTTCTACTTGACAAGTTTGGTAGCATGGTGAGTGACTATGTTATGGGTGGAAATGATGGGGTCAATTCCAGGCATATTACAGTAAAACCAAGCAAAGGTTATGCTACAATCTTGGAGGAAAGAGGGGAAGTCCAGAAGTTCCTCAAAATTCAATTATTGGCCAAGTTTAACAATATGGGGGTTGTCTAAAGTGCCCAATTTGATATACATGGTGGATTAATTCAACATGGTTGAGGTCTCAGGAGGAAGGGATTTGTGGATGGAAGAATCCAAGGCACCAAGGTAGGTGATAATAGAATCATCATCTTAGCATTGAACAGTGTTAATGGTAGGATAATCTTCTCCTATCATCTCAAGATGGATCAAAGGGATGGATACATTCTTCCCATCCTTTTGATAAATTAGGGGTCCTAAGCTGATAATGTTGATGAAAAAAATTTAGGTGGGATGATGTCATCATCCTCACAAATAGGTAGAGGAGAGGTGGGTGAACAAGGGGTATCTTCCTCAATAATGGTGGTGGTAGGTGGTTTGGGTTGCCACTTGTTAGGTAGGATGAAACCAAGTTTGAGCTTCTCATGAGGCTTCCTAGTTTAATGGATACCAATTCATGTGGGCCATGCTCATATCACCCAAGACCAAATCCTTTCCAAGCAAACTAATGGAGGTATGTCTTGGAAAAGCTTAGTTTATCTAGGTAGGAGAAATTAGTGGTAAATGGCCTAGGTGAAAGAGAGGTGGTAGAAGCGCCAAGGAGTTTATCAAGTCCTCCTTAGATGAAATGGGTATGATGGTGGGGTAGTCTAAAGGGAATGATAGTTCTGACATTGGGGTCAAGTCCCAGTTGGTTAGTGAGTTTCCCATACTTATAAGGAGTACGAAAAGTGTCAAGGCATAAAAGGTGATACTCTCCCAATGAAAGGTAATAGAACATTGATTCTAAGGGGTCCATGGTAGGAATTTGGTTCAAAGGGACATAGGCACTAGTCGAAGGTTGGGTTTTATCCATTAAGGGTGTGTTGGATGGGGGTATGAGGACATCATTAGGGAAATAGGTCATATTTCACATCGATAAAGGGTTTGGGTTATCTTGGATGGTGATGACCTGGACTTCATGCCCAAACTTGATGCAATGATGAAGGGTGGATGGGACACAACCCATGGAGAAGATCTAGGGTCGTACCAAAAAAACATTGTATTGAAATTCAACTTCCACTACATATAAAAGTTTGGGGAGTGTGCAGGGTCCTAAATGGATATGAAGGACAATAGTCCCCAAGGTAGTGGCCATGGTATCATTGAATGATCGAAGGATGGTTGAGGTCTCAAACATGACATTGTTCAATAGGTTAAGTTGGTTGTAGGTGTGGGAGGAAATGATGTCAATGTTAGCTCAACCATCAATCATGACTCATTTAATAAAGGTTTGGTTGATGTATGTGGTAATAAAGAGAGGGGGATCTGAGTCCTCAAGATGGATGGAAGGTATTTCTAAATCCTTGAAGGTAAAAAGGTTAGAAATTTGAAGGATACCAACAAAGGTCGCTAGAGGTTGAGGGTCTTTAGGTTGGACCTCAATAGATTACAAAGCCACTATCAGTGCTTGGTGGTGATGGGAAGAGGCAAAGATTAACTCATACTAGCTCATCTTTATCGAGGTCTAGTGAAGTTGTTTGAGGATAACTTCCTGATATATTCTGAGGGGTTAAGTTGAGAGGCACCTAAAATGGATACCTTAGTTTTGGTTAAAGATGGATATGGTTAGGTGTGGGTTGGTTAGGAGGTTGAAGATATATACATCCATGGAATGGACACCTTAGCCTTCCTCGTATTCTTTTATTATGATCTCATGATCGCATTGATAATATGGATAGAAGGAGAGGTCAGGGTAGGAGATTGGTCAGACTCATCTTCACTCTTAGGTGAGATTGGAGGAGTAGGTAAGCATTTGGTAGGCATGGTTATTAGTTGGATTAGTATGGGGCCCATAGGAGGTTCATTTGTTAATAGATCATCCTCATCATAAAATCTATGGATAATGGTTTGGAGAGCTTTATAGTTCTCTGTAGCATGGTCGAGTGTCCTATAATAAGAACACACTTGGTAGTCATTGTATCAGATGGGTTTTGAAGCTACAGGGTCAAAGGGCCTAATGGGAGGTAATTCTAAATAAAAAGTTTATAATAACCTATAGAAAATGGTCGAGTAGGACTCAGCTAAAGGTGGTAGAGGTGTAGTAGTTTTTACTTTGATGGTTGAGGTAGAAGGTTGCTTGGAAATGGGTTTGGTGGTAGGTGTTTTGGGTAGGGTGGTAAACTTGGTTGATCATTTTAGTTTAGGAAAAGAGGTCTATTAGCTATAGGTGGAGGATTGTAAGGTATAGCTTAGGTATTATTAGTGTGGTTAAAAGAGGTGCATCAAAAAGTAATTACGAAGGTATGGACAAGAGATGTGGTAGGGTTTTGGTAGAGATAAGGGGCTTCCTACTCAAGGTAGAGGGATGAGGCCCCAAAATAGAGGGCAAGGTTGAGTGAGGTAAAATTTGGGGCTTTAAGCCTTTAGGTGGTTTTACCTCTATGGTTGCTTTGGTTTGGTGTTTGGTTGCTAGTTCCAGTGAGGCAAGATCCATCTTCATAGATGAGTGACTAAGGCTTGGTGTAGGTAAGGTGCCAAGGTTCTTGATTGGTTTGGTCAGTTTGGTTTGAGAATGTGATTTGATCACTTAGGGTTTAGGTGCCTTGGATGGTTGATGGATTGTTGGATTGGTAAAAATTGCTATTAGTCTAGTTGATAGGGTAGGAGTTTGGATAGTAAAAGTGGTGGGTTGTCTACTAAAGGTATGGTTAGAGGTTCTTGCTTGGTGATATAAGGTAGCCCTAATTTCTTCTATAATTTGGCTCGATCCATGTCAAGGTAGGGGATAAATTCCAATTTTTTCACTAGCCTAGAGAATAGTTTGTAGGTTGGTTTGATTCCCTGAATAGTAGACCTAAAAGATAAGCCCCTAGGTCGAGACACAAGGATGGTAACCTAATCCTCTTCCTCAATAAAATGATACAAGGTTAAGATAACTAGCTCCTCCATAGAGGGATTAGACATGGGGGTTTCCTCCTCAGGAATGATTTCTGAAGGGGGAGTAGGCTACTCGATAGTTGAAGGCAAGGTAGGGTAATGATGGTTGGGTGTTTTGGAATATTAGTCAAAAGAGTGATTAAAGAATCCACTACCTTAATAATTAGAGGGGGAGAAGATGATATTTCCTTGGTTTGGGTTTTTTAAATAAGGGAAGGTAACTCTACTACTTTAATAGATGAAAGAGGTAGAGAACCAGAGGATTGGGTACTAGGTGGTTCAATATTGAGTGTATTAAGGACCTTGTTCATTGTATGGGCATCATGATAACACTCAATATCATTTCGCTCATTCTTCGTTAGATCATGGTTTGGGAAGGGTTGCCTAAATATATCAAGGGCTTGGTTTGATGGTGCATTGGGGTTGTCCAATGTGAGATCCCCCTTATCAATGAGGGATTGGAAAAGGCTCTTGAAATTATTGCACCTACTGACATCATGTCCTATTACCCAATGAAAGGCACATAGATCATTCTCATTGTACCAACTCAGAGCAAGATGAGAGGCATCAAAACACTAAGGGGTTTTTATAGGAGGAAGTTGAATGATGTTAGATTTCAATAACTTTTTCAAGATGGAAGCATAGGATTCTCTCAGTGGAGTGAATTGATTCTAGTTGTTCTAGTTTTGGTTCCTCGTGCTTTGTTTTAAAGAACTAGAAGAATTTGGTTGGTTGACAGAAGGTGGGGGAGCGGCTTTAAGGACAACCACATTTGCAATTCCCTTACCCCTAATATTGGTATTAGACTGAATGTTTGGTTTAGAAGAAGAGGCCTCATTATTTTTCTAGGTGGAGTTCTTGTTCTTCAATTTTAGCTCCCCTTCGTCAATGGCTCTGTTCTCTAACTTACGCATCATGGTAAAAGCTTCATCAAAGGTGTAAAATATTTGGACACATAGTGTAGAGGAGATATGCTTGGCACATGTTCGAGCAAAGATCTCTATGAGTATAGGTTAAGGCAAGGAAAAGGAAAATTAGAAAATTAGGCTCCTCCAAGGAGCCACAAAATTGGCAATAGATTCATCCTCAAATTGTAGGATAGAGTAGAGGTCGATGATAAAAAAACTTCTTAGAGATATTGATAAAAAAATTGGTCCAAAAAGGTTTGATCCAGTTGGGTGAAGGAGAAATGGGAGTGCTTGGGTGTGACACTATACCAATCTATTGCCAGACTAGTTAGAGACATGGTGAAAGTGCAAAGAAGAAGGGCATCATCATAGTTGATGAGATAACAAGCATGCCTAAATACCCTAAGGTATTTTTGGGGATCCTCCTTGCTTTGAAATTTAGAGAATTTAGGAAGTTCTTATAGACATCCAATTCCTAACACCATTTCTGTTGAAATTGTCAATCTTACTCGAATTACACTCAAATGTACATTTTAGGTCAAAATCCATAAAACACTCTAAATGGTTTGAACTTGTCACTTACAAGTGCCAGTTTAGGTCAAAGTATCCCTAAATAGGTCAATGCATTTTATGGGCTAGCTAACTTTGATCAGATCATTTTGAGTCAAAATGACAAATTCGCCATTTAGTGCTCTAGATCACTCTTTTCTTCTAATTCATTGGTACATGTCACATAGCTTTGTTATTTGGTGTTGGTAACATCTCAAATGGCAATACAACTACAATGCATCTAACATCACCTTCCAGTTCTTCTCCAGTTAAATTACGATCTAGTAATACCAATTTCCAAAGAATTACACTTAACTTGATTAAACTTACTTAAGATAATTAATCCAATTTAAGAGCTTAAGTAAGAATTCCATAGATATTTTTAAATATCTCGTTATTGGAAATTGATTTTGAATATTTGCATCACCTAGTGACATCATCTATGGGGTGGCATCCATCAAGCCATAAGTGCATAAAATATAATGTTATGGGTCACCCATGCCAAGTTAATGCCTCTCATGCCTCTTTAATGCTTATTTATCTTGAGGATATTTATGAGTTTAATTCCAAATATTAAGATTATCCATGACCACACATCTCAATCTTGAGATGGACGGTCATTGTTGATCCTGACCAATCCCAAAAGTCTATAAATAAAGAGGCCATGGACATGAATTTTAAGCTTGATTTATACAAAGTTATTATGCAGAATTGTCTCCACAATCCTTTGCATTATACCATTAAAATTAATTACAAGCTTCATTGAAAGGATAGATTAGTGATTTAGAATCATGAGCCTAGGTTTTATGGAGTGTTCTTGAGACATTGGAGGAGTTTGCCACCTTTGTTCACAAAGGCAAGGATGCTTGATCAAGGGAAAACATGCTTTTGAGCCACATGGGTATGGTGAATCCATTTGGGAAGGTAATATGATGTTTTTTTCTTTGATTTGTTTCTTTCTATTCTTTGTAATTCCCATGCGAATAGATAGGTTTAGCTAGTTATTTCTTTATGCATTTTTCATGATTTATGGACTAATATTTGACTAACTTGCTTTGTAATCCTCTCTACATCTTGGTACACCCAGTGGGACCAGATGTATCCCACACATGAAGAAGATCATTATGAAAATTTAAAATATTCATTTGATCATTAAAACTCTTTCAATTTGATTTTCTAACTTTGTTTTGCCATTTTTCTTTATCACAGGTTTACATAGTAACCGTCATCGGTTAGAAAAACCATCGTCGGTTGACATAGCCATCATCGGTCATTGTTGGTATACGTGTTATTCGTTAGATAACCATTTTCATTTAGTAAGTGTAATCATCATCTATTATAGAACTGATGTCGGTCACTGTGTTTTTCTTAAAAACACAAACTCGAGAGCTAATATGCCATTTTAAAATACTTGGTTTGGGGTCATACAGACTCCGTTCTGGATGATTTATTTTTTAAAACCACGTGTTTTCTCTTAAATATTTATAATTTGACATTAGTTTAGCTTCAAATTTCATATATTTTTCACAAAATTTTGAAAATCTATTTAAAATGTTTCTAATCTAACATATTTTATTTTGGGGTGATGCCTTAAAGGTAGACAGGTAACCAACGGATTTGAAATTTGCTAAAAACATGTTTAGATCTCATTTTGCATGCATTAAAATGGATTAAGAATGTCATTTTGGTGTTTAAATTAATATTAAAATGCTTAATTAAGTGAGTTTTTTTTGTTTTTTTTAGTATGTTTTTCAAAGTTTGCAATTAAGACCAAGGGTTCAAATGAACACCACCACATTTTTCATTTGGGATTAAAAATGAACTCACCTTTCCAAGTTTTTTGTATTTACTTAGTTGTTTAAGTTAGATTTTGTTTGGAAAAAAGAGGGGCACCATGTGTATGTTCTTCCATTTGTCTCCTTTAGGGAACCCTTCGAATCAAAAGTGTCATTCCTATTGCAAAAAACCTAGTCCAAGGCTTAGAAAGAATGTCGTCTAAAGAGCTCCCTAAAAACTCGTTAAAGTTTGGGTGATCTTGAAAATGACCCTAACATCTTTCTATTTTATGCTTTATTTATTTTTATGTAAACTTGGCTTGCGAGGACATCATTACCTCCTCTAAGTTCTTTAGGGAAAATTTGAGGTAGGGTTTCATATCTTAGCATTGACTTCACTTACTCCTTCTGAGTTTCACATGGGACATATTTGCATTTAGACATCGCACTACACTGAGTGAATAGCATGATGTAGTGATTGTAAAAAGGACTAGACGTTTTTACAACTAGCCAATGCCACGATCACCCAATTTTCATGCTTGTTTTTTGCATTGTTTGATGTGAAAATAATTGTGCAATTGATTCCCTTAGAATGATCAAAAACCAATTAGTTTTAGTCAACCCCATTTTACCATACCCTTGCTAGGATTTGGATGATTATACTTAGTGTATTTTGGTCATTATTTGTTTGGTATATTTTGAGGCTAAAACTTGTTTGTTTGTTCATAAGCCATGTCAAAATAATGTATTTGAGTTAAGAAGGGTAGCGTTATGCTACCCAAATCATGTCAAATCTTTTTTGCCTTTGAGTCTTTGAAACATAACAATTAACCACATCATTCGAGCATGCTTACGCCACTAGGCTGCTCAATTTGTTTCAAGAAATTATTTACCATTGTATCAAAAACAATTTGTATCAAACCATGTCATGTATACTATTTAGACCTTATTTATGCATCATTATGTCGTCCACTCTTGTCTAGCTTGTTTGGTCCAATCCTAGTCTTCAACATTGCATTTTCAATTAACCTTGTCAAGTTTGGATCCAAACATTGATTGATTTTTGTTTAGGCCTCAATTCGTGGGGTTGGTACATAGATCTTTTTCTTTTGGATCGTATAGCTTTGGTAAATGATTACCCAATTTTCAACACTACTGATTATTTGCTTGTTTGAGTGCTTATTCTTATCATTTTTTGTGAATTTTTTTGGAAAAACACAACCTTTCTTCAAAAACCTTTGATGTTAGACATTTGACATTAGGTTGTTTTATTCCAAATCTCAGCACAAACTACTTTTGAGATGCAACTTCACCCTTTCAATCAAGCTTGAACCTTTTATCTTTTAAACATCACTTTTTAGAGTTTACAAAACTTTAAGTCTTTCAGTTTTCAGAGCTTTCTTCATTAAATGCAGATATGTCTAGCTACACTTATGGTGCAGTCATGGATAATCCAATTTATGATATAATGGCTGCACAATATGACTTTTATGACTATAGTTAAGACCCATATGGTGACAATATGGTTTGTGAGATATATTTCTATCCACCTCACAAAAATTAGTCATGGGAACATAGTCAAGATCCAACTTATGATCCAAATTATGATCCAACTCATGATTGGAATGATTGGGTTTATCAAGAAGACTTGGATGCTATGGCTTGTGTAAGTAATCAAACCCCACAATGTACCAAGATCACCATTTTAGGACCTCCTCTTTTGGTTTACATGAGCAACCAAACTAAGAAGCATCCAGTCATCACCATTTTAAGATCTCCTCCTTTGGTTTGCATAAGCAACCAAACTAAGAAGTGTCTAGTACCATTTTAGGACCTTCTCTTTTAGTTTGCACAAGCAACCAAACTAAGAAGCATCCAGTTGTTACCATTCTTGGCCAATCACCAGTTTTTGATGAACCTATTGTTGAAGAACCTCCATTTGATGAACCAATTATTTTTTATCCCTTCTTCAATAGTCTAGCCTTTGGAGAGTCCAATATTGAACCACAAACCAGTGTTCTCACTAAACCAAATGTTCCCCACTTTAAAAATTCTATGCCGATTTTTTAGCCTAAACAAGAACCATTACCTCTTCAAAAGCCATCGTATGAGGATTAAAATGTGTTCAAAATTGATCTTTTACAACCAATTATGAACCAAAACCAACATGTTATTATTGAAACACCCATTTGTGACAAGATAAATTGTGATAAGTTACCTATTCATATATTACATATTTTTAAAGAGCCTCACCTCCTTGACAAGACAAACTTGGTAGAGTTATCTCTTGATCTTTTCACACTCATTGAGGAGTCTCACTTTGACAGACACAATTTTGTCAAGATGTCCCTTGAGTGGTTCCTTCTTTTTGAGGGGATTCACTTAGATGAGTCAGTCTATGTTGAACCCTTCCAAGATGAATCAATTTTAATTGAGACCATTATGCCATCATACGTCATAACTTGTCAAAATTTTAGCATTCAATATAACATTATCAAAATAACCATATCAGATGAAGAATAAATATTAGAGTCAAGTTCCATTTTTGAATTGACATTGGATTTAGCATCAAAAATAGAATCCACATCAGTTATGACATTGCATTTAGAGTCCCTTACTTTGAAATTAGAGTCAAAAATAGATTATAGTATTGGTTGTTACAACATTGGTTGCAATTGCCTTGCAGATCAATTTGAATATATTTGTGATCCTTCTAAAGTTTTTTAGGATGATTACTTCAGCATCGACACAAGTTCTCCTAGTATCTTCTACGAAGATTGTGCTACCTTTCACCATCTCATTATTACCACCCAACATAGCCATTATACTGACATTCCACCTCCCATAAGCATCGATCAGGACTGACAGAATCACACTTTGTTGAATTACATCCATGGCAACATATCATTTGTAGAATATCAAGGGGACCAAGACCACATTCATTCAGAAGAATAATAATTTCCTAGTGAAACCTTTTCAAAGGTGATAGGGGATAAGCAAAGATAAAACTCAACATCTTTTAGTGACACCTTTTTGAAGGCACTAGAAGACAATCAAAGTCAAATGTTAACATCTCTTTGTGAAATCTTCTCGGAGGTGCTATGGGATGATCAGAACAAATTCATTAGTGAAAACCTCATCAAGGCACCAATAACTAAGCATAAAAGTTATTCATTGTTTAATAAAGAAAATATCAAAGATCAAATCAAAATAGCTTCCAATCTATAGCATAATCAGATGGTAGATACTCTCAAGATCAAGCAACAGAACAATCTGATGGTCCTATCAAGAACATCTTCAGGGGTCTTCAGCCCTACCACAACCAAAATTATGTCAAATTGGCATCAACAACATTACGTGTGATTGAAATTACTAATCTTCATTTGTTTCTCATTCATTATACATTCCATTATCACCCACCTATTTATTACCCACTTATCTCATTTATCCTACCATTATTTACAATCACTGGTAGCACTTTCCTTTATTGAGGTTATAAGGATATCTTGTCTCAACATTTGAAGGAAGTAGGATCAATGATCTATTAAGATCATGAACACATTATTGAGATCTAGATTAACAACAAGTTCTTAATAGAGCAGTTGTTCTGAAAGGGTGTTGGATAGCAACTTATATAGCTAATTATTTTTGTTGTCTCACATATTGACTAGGATGTGCATCTCCCTATCAGTAAGAGCAACAAAACCATTTTTCATCTATCATTCACCCATTTTCCATTACCATGCCTCATCTCTTGGGGATAACCCTATAGACCCTTTTAAAGCATTATTATACCATTAAGATCCATGAATCATGTCGTTTGAACTACATTGACTTGAGGTCCTTCGAGATTATGTAGGTAGTGCTCAATTTTTATTAAGGTCAGCTCAGTCACCCCTTTCCCATGCTCTCACTATTTTTTGAGCAATCTGATCTAGTCATTGCTTGGGGCAACTTTGTTGCCACTATATCTAATTTTCTTCTAATCATTTCATTATACCATTTTTATTATACCATTTCTTTACTATTAACCAAGGCTTGTTTTTAGTCATCCTATTTATCCCATTTTGATCTTGGTTCCTTTGGTTCATCTTGTACCTTTTATGGGGGTATTATGATCTAGTTTTAATAGTTTTTGAATTTAGTGTTGAAGGATAGTCTATGAACATAGTGTGAAATTTGATATGGCAAGTTATCTTTCATTTATAATCTTATTTGGTATCACTGACTATAACTGCCTATGGACAAATCAATATTGTTTTCGTACCCCTAATTATAACTACCTTTGGGCAAATTAGTATTATGACATTGTTTCTTAATTATAACCACCTATGAGAAAATTAGGTACAATGCCTTTTTATCATGCATTACCGCATCATCTAGTCATTACTATTATCATTTGTCTTATCATTCACCTTTGTGAACTTGTTATGACCTATTCAATTTTTCATCACCTTTTGTGTGGAAAAATGTATATAACTTGTGATTATTTTGGGGTTATATAGGCCATGCTCGATCCATGTCAAGGTCAAATTAGTCCCTCTTATCATACACTCTCATCGTATTGTGATCATTTTAAGTTGGTACGCTCTCACCATTTCATGAGTTGGACCGTTCTGTATCTCTTAATCCTTAATCAAGTTGAGATACTTAGAAAATTCCAAAAGCATTCATAAAACCATTCAAAAACTCAAAAACATTTTGTGTTTTTATTTGATTGTTGTTTATTGTCTGGTCTTTTGTTTTCCTGTTTGGTCTTGCTTCTTCATTTTTTTTTCCAAGTACATCTTGATGGTCCACATGGATCTTGATTATTTATATCTTGGTCTCATGTTATTAAGATGTTCTTGCCTTTTATTTTTAAACATTTTTATTCCTACTTTAGTCTTGATTGATCATATCTTGATTTCAACTTAGGTTCATTTATGTTTATCTTTTTCTGTCTTTACTTTTTTGTTTAAATGTAAATCACTATAACTCTAGTTTTGGTCATTATTTCACCATTATCCTTAGTTATAGATATTCACATTTGAAATGGATCAATGTAATTGGAATCTTGTGTCATTATAAGTTATTTATACTTATGATGCCTAATTTCTTTTGTTATAGCAAGCACTTTGTGCTCAGGTCTCAAAGTCTTAAACATCAACATCAGCTTTGATGAACGATTCTCAACAACACTTTGCAAAATATAGGCTCATGATATGGAATTAGGCTTTTAGCTAACATGCATTCCAATCTTCTTTGTCTTTGCTTAGATGTGCATCTCTTTGCATACATTGTGAGTCTAATCAATTCTTAGTCATTTTTCATCATTCCTCATTCCATTCTCTCCTAAACTTGGGTGAACTATATTGGCATGAAGCTCATGTTGGAACATGAATCCATGAAATTATGTAGGTAGCATTCAATTTCTATTGAGGTCAGCTCAGCTATATCCATTCTTCATTTCATCTCTCATCACTTTTTGCATTCTCATATGCTTGGTTTTATATGGATTTCTAAGCTATTACACCATCGCATGTCTGTTTGCGCTCGCTCACTTTAACCTATCTTTTGGGTTATATCCTTGATCTATTTTGCTTGCAAATTACCCATGTTGGGGCATAACATCTAAACCACATCCGAATCAAATCAGATCTACAAGGGAAAAATAATTATTTATTCTTTATCAATGATCAAAATTTTCCCTACTGGGGAAAAACTATTTTATCATGATCACATTTCCTCTACTAGAGTACTTATTATCTTCTCTTTAGAGACCCTATTCTAGTGGTGCTTCCCTTCCTGAAGTAGAACATTGTCTCTTTTCCTCTAATTCCAAGCTCTCCACACTAATGCCCATGATGGCAATCTTTTAGTGTGTAACTTGTCTCGAGATTGGTTAATGTCGTAAGCGTATAATTTGTACTCTCAAATTGGGTACATTTAAATTGTGTCCCTTACATTTATGGATTGTATCTTTCCCATTACCCACATTTTTAGGGCCTATTATACTCTTAATTATATTTTTATCATTGATGGTAATCACATGTGCAAGCATTAGCTCATATGGATGTGATATGTTCCATGGGTTGATCTCTCACTTCCTCTTTTCGAGAGTCCATCTCTTTCCTCCATCCTAGTATGTCCTCTCGAGGGGGCATCATGGGTCTATTCCAATTTCTTCTTGACAACTCTTTTTTTTTAAAAGATGCCACTTTGCCTTAATGTCTCACTACACCTTCTCAAACAAGGGCAAAATGTAGGCATTCAATTCCTAACACCATTTGTGTTGTAATTATCAATCTTACTCGAATAGCACTCAAATGCACATTTTAGGTCAAAATCCATAAAACACCCTAAATGGTTCGAACTTGTCACTTATAAGTGCCAATTTAGGTCAAAGTATCCATTAATAGAGCAATGCATTTTATGGGCTAGCTAACTTTGATCAGATCATTTCGAATCAAAATGACAAATTCACCATTTAGTGCTCTAGATCACTCTTTTCTTCTAATTCATTGGTACACATCACTTACCTTTGTTATTTGGTATTGACAACTTCCTAAATGGGAATATAGCTCCAATTCATCTAACATCACCTTCCAGTTCTTCTCTAGTCAAATTATGATATATTAACATGACTTTCTAACCATTTTGATTAATTGTGCACCAATTTCCAAAGAATTGCACTAAAATTGATAAACTTAAGCTAATTAATCCAATTTAAGAGCTTAAGTAAGAATTCCATAGATCTTTTTAAATATCTCATTATTAAAAATTGATTTTGAATATCTGCATCACCTATTGACATCATCTATGGGGTGACATCCATCAAGACATAAGTGCATACAATGTCAAGATTATGGGTCACCCATGCCTAGTTAATGCCTTCCATGCCTCTTTAATGCTTATTTATATTGAGGATATTTATGAATTTAATTCTAAATATTAGGATTATCCATGGCCACACATCTCAATATTAAGGTGGACGGTCATGGTTGATCCTGACCAATCCCAAAAATCAATAAATAGAGAGGCCATGGACATGAATTTTAAGCTTCATATATGCAAAGATATTATGCAAAATTGTCTCCATAATCCTTTGCAATAGACCATTAAAATTAGTTACAAGCTTCATTGATAGGCTAGTTTAGTGATTTGGAATCATGAGATTGGGTTTTATGGAGTGTTCTTGAGACATTAGAGGAGTTTTCAACCTTTATTAACAAAGACAAGGATGCTTGATCAAGGGAGAACATGCTTTTAAGCCACATGGGTATGGTTAATCCATTTGGGAAGGTAATATGATGTTGCTTTCTTTCATTTATTTCTTGTTATCCTTCGTAATTCTCATAGGAACAGATAAGATTAGTTACTTAGTTCTTTATGCATTTTTCATGATTTATAGACTAATGTTTGACTAACTTGTTTTGTAATCCTCTCTATAGTTCTCATTGTGGAGGATATGGTTTGATAGGTACGGATGGATGGATGGATGGGTTGATTATAGACATGTTCATATGGCAAGATGTTGTGAGCACCCAAAATGGATGATTCTAAGGTGGCCATCTTGTCTATAAGCATCTTTATTAGGTCTAATGGGGTTGTGCACCTAAAAGGTTATAAGATACATACCTTTGTGGTGGTTGGGAGACATATTGATAGTGGGTAGAAGGTTGGGAGGCTGCCACATATTGGTAAGTGGATGCAAATGGTTGGGTTTAAGATACATGAGGCTAGGTAGAGGTAGGTGGTTGGGTAGTGGGTAGGGGTACATACCTTGTAGGTTAGGGATGTAGTCAAAGTGTGGTATAATAGATGCTTATTGGATAGGAGCGATAGTTGGGTTGGTGACAGATGGAAGGGTAGTGACCCTTTTACTGAGCAGTGGTAAGGTAGAGGGTATGGACACCACAAGGCTTTAAATCAGAGTAGTAGTTGATGGATTGGGGGAAGCTAAAGGAAGTTTGGTAGTGCTAGAGGTAGGCACTCATATTATGGAGGGGTGTTTGGTAGGAGTGGAAGGTATAAGGGCAGTAGTAGTTTAGGTTGGTTGGTTTTCTATGGTAGTCTCGAAGGGGTTGTTGGTTTATGAAGAAGCTTGGGTATTCAATGGTTGGGTAATAATTGTGGAAATAGAAGTACTCCCCATGAGGTGGAGAGGCATTCTATAAGGTATATCTATAGGTGGGTTCAAATCTGGGATACGATAAGACATGGTTGTAAGATAATGTTGCAAGGCTACTGAATTATTATCTAGAAAAGTGGCAAAATATATATCTCCTTGAGGAACCAACCTAGGGAAAGTAGAACTTCTCAAGGAGTAAGGAGAGTCTATTTGTTTAGAAAATACTCCATAGATGAAGAGGAGTAAGAGGTAGGTTGGCTTGGTGATGGGTTTTGATCTACAAGATCTCTTTGTTGCTGGTGAGTGAGAACCATACAAGATAGGGGAGATGAAAATCACAAACAGCCTCACTACTCACAGAAAGAGAAGACAAATAAAATGATTAAAGAAATAAAATCACACTCTAAAAGAAATGTTTAGGAATAGAGTTTTTAATTATCTCACTTTTGGGTTATGCCTTTATAAGTTATGTGATTAAAATTAGTTTGTAGAATGGGTATTAAATAAGAAGTCTATGGTTGGTTTCAAGTTGTGTTTAGGCACTCAAAAAGAAACTATATTGGAATCAATATGTGGCTTGGTATTGGGGCCTACCCCCTCACATTATGCATCATAATAATAAGGGTGTTAGGTGCTTAACCAATAAATATTAATATTCAAGTCTATACTCAACTAGAGAGTTGAGTTGGTTCTCCCCTTGGTAATGACCTCCAAGTGGAATTGCTGAGAAAGGGTAAGGTTACCGCTAGGTGATGAAATCTTAGTCGGGTCTTGTCTCAAGTTTTTTTGATGTTTAATTGATGAAAGTTCTTTGATTGAGTGTGTGCAACAAAGAGTCAAGCTATGATAGATTAATTTGCTTTTAAGTTAAGCTATGTGAACTAAACTTAGAAGCAGTCTATGTATGCACTTAATTTTAAGCCCCAAAAAACTTTTTATTTTATTAATGAACATAGAATAGAGAGAGAATGCAAGCAAATAAGAACTCAAGTAAAGAGATAAGGGTCCCACTGGTGTGCTAGAATATTTCAATGAATTTCTATTTATTATTAGAAAGGAGAAAAGAGAAAACTAAATACGGGTATGGTTACAAAACCCATTTGATTGTGAGCACATGTAATTAGAAGATTTTGAAGATCTCCTTTTTAGATTAAAAGGATGACCTACAAATAAGAAATCACTAAAGAGAATTTTTTTGTTAGATAGATAATTGAGTGGATTGCCTAGCGATAGTTAGATCCTAAAAGCAAGAGTTTTCTCGAGGGTTGTCAATCCACACATTTTAAATAATTAAGTTTATAAATAGAAAAGAAAGTACTTGCATCAATAGTCAAAAGGTACTAAAATTGAATACAAGAAATGCTTGCTAAGAAATAGACTAGAAATGATTAAAATAGTGATAAATTAATCAACGCTAGTGCTAGGTGGTTGGGGTATGCATCAAAAAATTAGAAAGGGGTATGTGAACAAGCAAGAACATAGAAAATTAGATTTGGCTAAGGGTAGGTAGGTGAAAATAGCTTGCTAAAATTTACTACCATAATGATCATCAGTAGTTGGGCTGACCGTCGGTAGTTAAGGTGACCATTAGCTATTGAGACAATGATCGGTGATTACTGTGTATAGATCTAGGTTGATAACAAGTTGATTGACAATATCTTAAAGTGAGATTCTAGGAGTTGGGTAGGTGTTGGGTTATGAGAAAAAATCAAATAAAGTAATAGAGTACTATAAACCAAATACTTATCTTATAGAAAGCAGATTGGGTGGATGGTTAAGGTGGTTGACTCATTAATAGAGTATGAATTGATTATGATAGAGTAACAATACTTGGTGCTTTGGCAGAGCTATAGTGGTAAGTTGGCCCTCTGACATGGTAACTGATTTATTGGATTATCAATGATGATTAAACTAGAAAAAAAGGATCTCTAGATACACAAGGTCTTGATAGCAATTGCATATCGGCTTCACCTCTTTATTCCTCTCTTCTTATAGGCAAGGCAAGAGTGTTGCAACAAGACATGAACTGGACTTCCTAATTTTAACTCATACATGCAATGGTTCACAACTAGATTTAGATGAGTTATTTTTAGAAAAGCAAGGAAAATGAGTCTATATGTTGGTGGTTTAAGGAGGTTTACCTAGACCGTCGGTAGTCAAGGTGATCGTTGGTGGTCAACCTGATCATTGGTAGTCAATGATGAAGGGTCAAATTAGGTAAAAGTTAGGGTTAATCTAGTTTAGTCAAACTAACTGTGAGTTAGGTTTGGTTAGGGGTCAGAGGGTCAGCTTAGTCTCGAGAGAGTCCCAAGGTGATCTAAGGGTATTTTGATACTCAAAATCACAATGTGCAGATTTCTAGTGTCTACATTGGTATCACACTCAAAATATGTGTGAAACACATGTGTATATATAAAATACTAATATGTCATCTACGAACATGGAACCAAAATCATATATGTGGAGCTAATAGAACATGTAAATGTTGAAAATATTTTTAGATTTTTTGAATTTTCTTGATTTTTTTGGTATTTTTGTAATATGTGAGACCTAACAACCTTAAGTTGAATCATTTACATTATTTGAATAATTTTTGTATAAGTGAAAATGGTACATAACATGTTATTGATGTTTTACATGTGTAGTAGAAGAACCAATGCTATCATTTAGAATATATATCAGTTTGTCTTCATGAGAAAAAGAAATACCTTACTCATTTTGGTCAATTTTTGCTTCCATTTGATATAACCAAAGAGTGCCCAATGTAAATGCATGTGGATATTTTCATGGCATAACCCAAACCCATGTTTGAATCACGTTAGGAATAGAATAATTGGTAGTGTTATGTTTCTCAAGAATTCTTTCCAACATCCTTTGCTTTGTAAGTCTTTTAGGTCAAAACCAAGTTGTTGTAAATGTCTTATATTGCATGTAGTTTCTATTTATGTAGGATTAATATGGTTATGCCAAAATTAAGCACCACCCATGAATAATGTGATTATTAAATCTTGTTGACATGGATTTTATTGCGATTTTTCACCTTGGTCCATTTTCATAGGATGTGGACCTTGAATTGGTCCTATATTGAGTAAATTTTGTAGAGCTCCTGTATAAAGATTAAGAACTCCACATTTTTATTCATAATGTTTATTTGGTAATTCATCTCCCTTATTTGTGTGAGGATTAAAACTTTGGTATTTATAAGGAGATATGTTAAGCTCATTTGGATTAGTAAGTATGAATGAAGTATATATATGCACATCCACATATAAATGGGTAAATGACTCATATTGTTTATGAAATGCTCTTTCTTTGAATGGAAAAAGAAGACCTTTACTAAAAATGAATTGTAACTCCAAATTTGAAGGTCTAAATGCTATCTCATATGATGTACATTTGAATCAAATGGTATAATATTGAAGGGATTCAATATCACATTTTTTGAAACTATGTAAATGTTGTAATGTAAGGTTTGAAACCTTATGGATATCAAGTGCAGGTTCTGAATCACTAAATTTAGGATACTTTGGTAATGGTATTGGATATTTGAATTGTGGTTGCCTTGGTATATCATTTGAAGAGCTTCATTCATTCACCTTTGGTAGATATATAACAATTGGTATTGGATAGATTTTTGGTAAAGATGCCATTATATCTTGGTTAACCTTTTGAAAATTGTCAATGTCAAATGAAGGAAAAAGAGAATCATCACCCCTAATAAGGGGGACATTATTTGGAAATGTTGGAAATATGGTGGTTTTAATTAATTTATTCAAAGGAATATCCCCCTTATAATCAATTTGTAAATTATTCATAATTTATTTGTGTATTTTTTATAACTTCTAACGATAAAATGAAAGAGCATCTTGTTCATATGTGTCCTTTTTGCTGGTAGAAGTTGCATGATCTAGAATGAATGAGGATTGATCTAATATTTATACCAAACCTTTTATATAATATCTCGCATTAAATCACTTATGTTAAATTTTAGGATACATTTAATTTATGAATGGAATGACTTTAATGCACTGGACACTTACGTCAGAATAGGACACTTACATTGATGTACGCATTTGACTAAGACACAAGTGTCCAAATAGTTAGAAAATAGGTGCAAGTCTAGAACTTGTGGAGATAGAAGATAATAAAGTTTATAGAATTTTGGGCATGATACAAGGTCTAAGTTAATAGAATAATGTTTTTAAAACTAAGAGAAGCAATTAGGCATGGAGAGATAGTATATGTAAACATTTTAACAATAGAAAAGGTAAATAAGCTAAAGGTACATGCATGATATGTATTTTCCAAGTGTATAAGACTGAGGTGATATATAATTTAGAAATAGTGTCTACAAGAACCACATTTAAACACTCTTATAAATCATGTGTTCTTTGTGCCATAAACTCTTATGCTTGGAACACAAGCTTGTAATGATCCAGAAAGGTCAAGGAAATCTCTTGTAGGTTTTGTTAACACTCCAAATGCACCCTAGGAGAAGGTTTTTTAGGCCTATCTCTAATTTTGGGGTAACATGGGATTAACCCAAGGCTATGGGTGACCTATGGTTGGGCTAAACCTCTAGTTTATGGGGCTAGCTCCCCTGGTGCATCAATTGAACTCAAATCACTAAAAACTACTAACTTGTTAGGGTTAAAAGGGAGAGAGAAACATGAAAATAAACCCAATATAAAGATGGTGATGCACCAATATAAGTTATCCTTTCTATTTGACATCTTAACAACACTAATGAACAATACATGAATTGAACATTCTCTCCAAAGACTTCTATACATTAGTACTTCACATGAAGGTTATAGTAGATGGATACAACATGGAGGTGATGGATGAAAGGTCTATCTTGAGACACTTCCAACCAGATTACACTTCAAGTACGGTCACCAACCTTTGAAACATCATATGACATGCATAAAACAACCTACTAGCATCTAGCTGAGGTAAGGACATTCAAAGGAAGAGAAGCTACCACTTATGCAAATCAAAAAACTTTATATCACACTAGAGACTAACATAGAGAATATGAAACAATTTATATATCAATTCAAGAGGTTTACAAGAAGCAAATCTAGGCAAATGTTCCTCATAACTAGCTAAGGGATAGATAAAATAGCTTTCAAGCTTGATTTTATAAAACATCAGCACACACACACACACACACACACACACACACACACACACACACACACAGAGAGAGAGAGAGAGAGAGAGAGAGAGAGAGAGAGAGAGAGAGAGAGATCTATCATGGAGAAGGCATGGAGAGGTTATGAATTACCCTCATTCACTCCATCATAAGATACAAGCACCAATAATAGATACATGTTCCCTTCATCTGTTGCCTTCATGGTTGATGGTCTTCAATGAGCTTTTGATGTAGAGATGGAGTGGTGGAGGCTAATTCAACATTGGTTAACCTTATTTGAAGCATTGCCATGCCCCAAAATATGGTCAATTCCCTCTCATGATAATTACAAAGGTGGCATCATTCCCAAAATAGCATTCATGGATCATTAAGCATACCATCTCCCATTGTGCATGTTGATTAGGCTTGGAAACCTATCCTTTCTTGCATTATAAACATGAATTGCATCTTCTTTCCTTCACAAGATAGTTAAAAGTGTTTTTTATGAACTACATTGACACATCTAACAATCCTCTATGCCATATTATCTTTCTTAATTAACCAAGTAGGTCTACTAGGTAACTAGGCATAGTTATCTTAATCATTTTAGGCACAAAGTTAGAATCTCCTTCCCTTTCTATCTGCGCTTCTCGCTGCTCCAAAGTTTGTTTGCTCATAGAAAAAAGGAGTCTCATCCTATATTTCATGAGGGATTGATCCTAATAATAGAAGGTTTCTGCAAAAACAAGGCCCGAATCCTTATTCGGACAAAAATAAGGATTCACAGAGAAAGAAGAATGAAACAGTGAAGGGGAAAGAAAAAGTTAAACCCAAATCCTCCATCTTCAAAAAATAGATTGTAGATGAGGAAACAGAATGGGAAAGCACTGAAAGTTCTGAGGAGGAGAGTATGGAGGAAGAGGAAGGAACAGAAAGTGGGGAATCCAGCTCTAATGAGGAAGGAGAAGATAAAAGTAAGAATGAAAAAGAAGGGGACACTATAGAGGAAAAAATTGAACAAAATAACTATGATCTTGAGGAAAATTAGCAAGTGCTAGGGGGAACTGAAAAAGATATGGATGTTTTAATTGAGGTTCCTGCTTTGAAAACAGAGAAGGAACATTTAGTTCAGGATGCCTATCATGCAATGGAAACTAGAGATCAAGTAAAGGATGATCTTATCCACAACGATAGCCCTGGTGAAACTAAAGAATAGAAAAGAATGGAAAGGGAGGATCATACTGAAAAGGATGAAGATAACCCAAAAGAGAACACAGAATATTTAAGTGACGTATGGCAGAAAGACAGGAGGCATCCCTTTATGAATTAGCCAAATGCAAAGCAGATGCTATCCTTCAAGTTGACTCATGGATGTATAAGGAAATAATGGGCCTCAAGAAGAAAATGGAAAAAATGGAACATAATCAAGAAGCTGATCAGAACAAAATCAATAATCTGGAAATGCAGATGAGGGACATTCCAATCAAACTTAAAGACTATGAGAACAATCTAAGAAGTCTCATTAAGGAAAGCAGAATGAAGATGGAGGAGGTTACTTCTAGCATATGTGCAGCTGCTGCAAACATTATAAAATGAGCTAATGAAGAAATAAAATCTTTAGAGGGGCCCAGTAAGAGGACCAGACAGAGCTCAAGGAAGAAAGCAATGCAAGAGGTTGCTACGTCGGTGACAATATCTATACAAGACACTACTGTGATTGGAAAGGAAGTGGTGAAGATGATCCTAGAATTAGAAGAATAGGATCTTCTTGCTATTACAGTCCTGGTCCTTTTAGTTGGATGTTATAACTGGTTCCATTTTTTGGTTCTTTGTTTTCTTTTCATACTTGAGTTTCCAGGTCTCTGTAAAACCTAGGGTCTGTCTTTTGATGATCTTGAATTGTGGTTTTAGGTCCCTGTAAAACTTGTTTCTGATACTGCTCAGTAGTAGGTGTTAGGTTTGTTTCACCTGTGGATGTTATTGTTATATCCTTCTTCCTTTGTTTCAGGGTTTCGAGGCCCCTTCAAAACCTGTTTTTACCTTAATCTAAAACTAGGCATAGTTATTTGATTGCAACATATTTGGATGGCCATAGGACCTAAATAGGACTATAATAATAGGTAATTGATCATGGTTCAGGTTTGAAATAATATACTATACCATGACATGTGCATTCAAATCAATATAAACCTGCAACTCTACCTGACTTAGGTCATTAGGCCATATCCCACTAGCACCTGTAGACTGGTCATTTGGTGCAGACCTGTAGAAGCATTTCCAAGTAGAGTTATGAGAATTTTATGATTTCAAAAGCTAGAAGACATATCATACTACCTTTCCCATTGATTTTCAACTTTTCATCAACTCTACACCTTGAAAATACCATAAAACCTTGCAAAAATAGAGTTTTTAGGGGTTTGTATAACTGGTCATACAATCTAATACCATGAAAATGACCTCTTTAGAGTGGATCATGTGCTTCAGGTGTTCTTAGGACCATTTCAATGCATTTAGATGCAAATATCTCATGTTTTGCTCCATCGGGTCTCTATTAGGGTTTTAGTGGCCTACCATCTTAATGATGGTTCATAAAGTACAAGCATCCAATCCAAAACCTTTTTCCATGGATATCTAACCCATATACCCCCTTAAAACTCTTTAATATTTCCTAGTCCCATGGAACTTGTACAGTGAGATGTGAGTGAAAGTTGGTGGACTTTGAGCTCTTTACTAGGCATCCTGGGTAGGTTACAGTGTTAGTGATTATTCATAGATATGGGCTCCCTAATGCAACACTTTCCTCTATGTATGTTGAGTATCTATAGGTACCAAAATCACCCCAATATCACTATCCTTGAATCATAATGTTATGTGAGATATGAGTGTTTAAATTGGTTGTTGGAGGTGACAGTCTAGGGTACTGTAGATTGAGGTAGGTATTGAGACTAAGTTTGACACTTCTTTGATTTCCTCTACCTATAAAAAATACTTATGGAATGTAAAAACACTTAACACATTTTCAAAACCTTAATTTTATTATGGGTGAGTTTGGCATGTCACCAATATGTAGATGGAGTCTTAAGGCCTAAGGATGGCTTTAGGCCTTTTAGACCTGAGTTAAGTCCTATGACCTTAAATGACTTATAGCTAGTCATTTATGGATTCAATTCCATTATATCACCCCTTTCCACCTTATCTCCACCTTCTACACTCATTCCTAGTTGTTTTGATCAACACCTCAGTCCCTATCTATCTTAGTCTACTTTGAGTGTCATTACCCAGCCTGAGTGCTTAACTAGTTGGGTTAGAGACCTTGGGTAGTCTCTTCTCTCCTAATCTACTATAGATTGGATTGGAACTTGTGTGACATATTTTTATGTTATAGTAACACCCTTTGAATTATATTCCCCTCAATTTTTATCTCTATATATTCCCACATTCTTGCCTAGGGTTTATGAACAATTAGGCATGTGTATCCTTAAAGGATTGATTGAGTGTATACCTTCATTAAGTTGAGGATATTGTCACCATGAAACTATTGTTACATATTCCTTACTTCACCCTTAGGTATTTTCAACTCTCAAACACTCCCAAACATGTAGATGTCTTTAATTCACATGTGCATGCATATTTAGGCCTATTTGGGCGTAATAGGCCTATTTAGGCCATTATGCTCTTATTTAATTATCTCAAATGATCAAAGATAATTGTATATTTAGTTTATTAAGAGGAAAATTAATTATCCCTCTTATCTCTCTTTTACCCCTCTTCACCATGCATGTTTCATTGCCTTTCACTCTTTTACTCATGACCCTACCTGTAAGTGCTCAAATGGGGCATGTCTGGACTATGGGTATAAGTTTATGCCTTAGTTAACACATTGAGGTTGTTTTTAATAGTATAAAATGATGAATATTACCTCCAAATTATTCATATACCCTCATAATCTTCTCTCAATTATACCTTCCACTTAGATGCCTCGCTTTCTTATGACTAGCTCGTGACTGCCTATTTAGGCCTATTAGGCCTAATGGTTTGTTAAGGTGATTTACTTTGTTGTAGAGACCAAAGTGTCTAATTTATATTGAGAAATATTTAATTCAAGTGAGGATATTCCCCTTACTTTCCTCTCACTTCACTATTATACAAGGTTCTTGATATTTCAACTTCCTACCTAAAGACCCTGTCTGTAGGTGGTAATCTTGCACTTTGACTGTGTGAAAGAGTGTATCTTTCTCTTCATGATAATATTCTCTCCATTTATCAACATTTATTATCCTTTATATGATTTTATAATTCTAAAATAACTCCTCTCACCTTGAAGGATCCTTACCGTGGGTTTATGTTCAACTTATTCTCCACCTATAGTCAAGCTTGTAAGTGATGATTATAGGTCTCTTGACTGTGTGAGCACTTCATTTGAGAGGTGGATTTTCATGTTAAATTGTGTATATGGGTAAAACTAACATATTTATTACCTATTAATACTTATTTATAACCTCTAAATCTATTGAAACTCTTCATACCTTTAGTTTATCTTAAATATTTCCACTGTAGCCCTATGTGGATGAAGTAGGAGTCTTGATTAAGTTTATTTCCTTGGTGAGTTGATGGAGTTGATCTCCATTTAAAACTGATTCCTCCATCCACATAATTATTTATAGATTCTTATGACTCCTCAAGTCTCCTTAATTTTTTAAACACTTTATATATCCCATCCCAATAGACAATACTCTATTTATTCCATTTGTGTAATAGGCTATTACAGTCAGGATTGTGAGAGCTTGTCCTTGCATAATAGGCTAAGGATGAGGATAGTTTTTTAGTATAGGTAAATGATGGGCATCAAGGAAACACAATATATCATAGTTTATATGTGAAATACATGTGTGTTTTATCATGACTTAATAATTCTTCCATAATCATTACCATGACACCCTGTTCACACTGCAAGGGATCACCTTATACACAATGTACATGGCATTCATCTTAGAAAAAGGACTTAAAAGAGTGGTCTGATGACTCAGCTTAGTATTTTAGGATATATAAGGTTTTAATTAATTATAATAAACCCATCATCTACTTAAGACCATCCCTCTCGTCCATATCCATGCCTTGAATGCTTTGAAACCTATAGAGACACTGCATATAACTTGCATTAGTGAAAACATAAAGGTTTTCCTATTCGCTAGGGCTCACATGTGTGAACCATTAGTGGATAATGGTGTATATTTACCTTTATTACTTTCATAATACATGTATGATCATTGATTACATTGAACCATCTAAAATTGCACTAAAACCATTATAAATTTAACCCCTACACAAATGAAGAAGACAATTTTGACTGCCTAGATTCTTAGCCATTATTCATAAAGAATATGATATGAATCTACAAACTAATGCCCAATATGTAATGGTCATGGGACCCCCTTCCTCTGTCCAAAGTCTTGGATCCTCACCTTCTCTCTCCTATCCATATAAACCATAAACTTGATTCGCTCTCTTAAGCTGCCTAGGAGCTCGATGGAAGAAAAGGGACAATTTTTTATTTGTCTTGCACATTTTGGATGTGAAACTTATTTTATATGCCTACCATGAACCTTGATGAAATGTCTGACCTCCCTTTTTATGAACCTGAACGTATAGATCCATACAAGCTTGTAAAACACCTTATTTTCTACATTTTTCCATGTTTGAAACTTTAACTAGCCATTGGAGGGTAGAGGGAGAAAAAATAGAGTTAAAACAACATTTCAAATTAGATAGTATGAGTGGGGAAGTTGAAAGGACACATTTCTAAGTGTGTGGGGGCCATTTGGTGGATCAAATATGGGTTTGGCTTCTAAAAGGACCCCTTTATGCATGAAACTACCTTGTTATGATTTATAATGTTAATAGGATCCATTTTAAGAACCTTAATTTCTCTTATGGCATCAAAAAATACTCTTTTTAAAGGTTTACAATGCAATTTTGACTCATAACATGTTTTAAAGACCATTTAATGACTTGAAGGCCTAATTAAGGCTTGGAATAGTTTGATTAATTAAACAATGGAGAATGACCTTAGATACATTATATACCTCATTTTATGATTCAGAATAGGTTTGGACACACCTATATCATGCTAACAAAGGTCCCTTCTCAAGAAGTAGCTAAAACAAGACTAAATACCTTTATCACCATAAACCTTAATTTCCCCAAATTACCTTAACTTCTGATAAGAAACCTTAAATTTATCAAACAATGAAAACACCACTCACTAGACTGCAAAAATCACTTTAACACTCTTTCCCTCATTCAATGATCACTTGGCACAACATACAAAGACCCCAAAATAGCTACTAAATTAGGATCTCTAGAAGTGATGTCTAATACATACTATGACACCTTAAACAATGTTAAAAGGCTTTCAAGGAGTATTTAGTAGACCATGACAATCTCTACACCACCATGTCCAAGTTTGGACGGGTGTCATGGGAAATGTTTATATTGTAGGGGTTGATATTTGACCTGGGAGGCCAAACTATCAATAGGTTTATGAATCGATAATGAGTTATTTTAGTGGCCTTAATTTTTTCTTTGGCTTGTTGGGCCTAAAGGTACTTGAATAAATCCTTATATTCATGGTCATAAATCTTAATCCAATGTTGATGGGCCATAATTTGAGTGCCTCTCACATCATGATATTCAACCACTTTAATCTTATGTTTGAGAGAAGCAATTATGACTTGTAGCTTAAAATCAAAGTGGCACTAATCAATCAAATAAGAGACCCTCTTGTATTCCTTAGAGATAATGGCATAATCCTAATTCCAAACTACAAAAACGTTTTTGATGTAGTGGTGAAAAAAGATGGTGGTGCAATTAATTGCATCATTTCACCACTCGACCAAGCTAGTCGCATATGGAAGATATGGCACAAAGTTACACACTTTCGGGATTAGTTAGATTATGCCCTTGTGGTTGAGTAATGATGTGTTCATAATTAATTGATTGTGAAGGATTTTATGAAGGTCACTTCCACATTCTAGTTTGTAAGTAATGGAAATATGGTTGGAAAGAATAACTTCTAGGTGAATCGTGATAGTTTGCACATCAAAATGGAAAAAGAGAGCGAACATGGCTTAGAAATCATGACACAATTCAGTAGTTTAAGAACCCAATAAACATTGGCCTTAAAATTGGAACACATGAACCAAGGTTTACTAATTAATGAGCACTGCCAATAAAGTAGGTCTACTAAGCCCTAACAATTTTTAAAATAACAACAAGCTTCACTTCCCCATGCATCGTCACATAGGGAGGGAACCAAATTTGTCCTCAAAACTCTTAATCATATTAAAGTCTTGAAAAATTAACTAGGTGGACAAATTTATTTTATCAGAGAGTCATCTCCAAAGAACTATTTTTTCAAGGTCATCATTAGGAGCATAAACATTTAGAACTCTTAAATAATTCCCATTGAACTCAAACATAACTAAATAGCTTGATGTGATGGGTTTTTTTCC